>QGSO01000325.1:57145-657145 GCA_011037825.1 Carya cathayensis
TTATGAAGCTAGTGGAAGTGAGTTTTGGCCGTGGGTGGCGGCGAAAACGCCGGTAGGGGCGGAAAAAGGGCAAATCGGAGTTGAGCTCGTGGGAGCCGCTCCGGTGACCGTTTGAGGCCGGGGATGGGTGGGTTAGGTCGGCAAGGAGTAGGGGAAGAAGTGGTGAAGAGGTGGTGGCCGGAGGTGGAGCGACGGCGGCGGATCGAGCCACAAACCGTGCGGCTTTTTGGGCGTTTTCCGGCCAAACGGCCGGCCGGTTGGGGCTGGGAGTTGGGGGGAGTGATCACCGACCGGAGGGGAGTCGACCGGCAGGGGTGGCGTCGGGCACGATGCCGGCGAACGGCAGGCCTGGGTGGGGTTTGGTTCCGGCGTGGGTGAAGAGAGAGAGAGAAAGAGAGAGACGCGGGGAGAGAGAGAGAACCGAACGGGAGAGGAAGAAAAAAAGGGAAAAAAGAAAAAAGAGAAAAAAGAAAAAGAAGAGGAAAAGAAAAGAAAAAAGAAAAAGATGAAGGAAATTAATGAGGTCCAGTCCTCACGTCGGAAGTCTAAAGACTGATCAGCCGAAAACGGTATAAAAACATAAAACGTTTAAAATAAATTAACACTACATCATTTAAAATAAATAAACACCAATAAAATATTTTAAACACATCAATAAGCTAAAATAAAATAAATAACTAGTAAAAACCAATTATTTAATTTTTTAAAACAAAAAACAAGCCAAAATAAATTAAATCACAATTTAAATTCAACAGCCAATAAAATCTATTTAAAACTCGATAATTTAAAATAAAAGCACTATAAAATATTTAATTAAATTAAAATATCCCTTCAGTGAAAATACACGTAAAAGCGGGTCATCACACAAATCAAAAAGGGTTTCAACCCTAATGAAACCCTAAATGGTTGGAATCCAATTAAAACCTCAAAAACTTGGTTAAAACCGAAACCCTAAACGATTTCCCCAAACCCTAAAGTTGGCCTTCAAATCCTTTTTTATTCAATTTCTAGCATTGTGTTTGATCACTTGATTAAATCACTTCCACATACTAATAATTTCTCAAATTCTTGTTATGACATAATTATCAAACCTTTTAAACGTTGGAAATTTGATTTGACCAAGAAAATTTGAATTTGGACTTGATAGCATCTCAAAACCTAACCATACCCCCTTTAAACCCCAAATTGAAGCTCACTTGGTTAAGGCTCACCAAGACCCACGAATTTGGCCCCCTTGGCAAAGCTTCTTGAATAAGTTTCCTCCCTCACATGGCAAACCATCCACTGCCCTTGCCTGCACCCAATAGTGCCTTGATGAGATGGAGAAACCCACCCCATCAACCTTCATACCTCACAGTTTCTGCAGGTAGTCCTTTGCCCCTCACTATTCTCCACTTTATGTCATATAGCCACCTCCAATCAAGGGTCATTCAAGTCCATATCTTCCCCCTCCAGAAGTCTTGAGTGGTGCAAGGCACACTTCCTTCCCTTTCATCACTCCTTCACCCCGTTCTTAGAGAGAAACCCAAAAGAGCTCACTTGGGCAGATTTCTAGGTCCTTTTGCATGGAGCTTTTCTACCCTTTGTAAGTATTTTTACATGATGACTCCTCATAAAAGTTGTTATTCTTTGAGTCTAGTTTCCTTAGATATGTTATTAGTCTCATTCCATGGTAATTTGTTTGGTCAAAAGTATTTTTAACCATGGAAAGGTCATTCTAGGTGTAAAACTGAAGAGTATGTTATGTTTTGAAATTTTTGACCAAGCTAATGGACATATCTTGGTCCAAAAATTTTATGGAGTGTTGTTAGAATATTTTTATGAGTTTCCATTGAGGTTTTTTTGCATGAATAAAGTTTTTTATGATAGATTTTCTTAGATCTAGAAACATGAAAACTGGAAGTGGAAAAACAGTTTTTGTTTGGAGAAAGTTTGAATATTTCGAGATTTAATCTTACTCTAAAGGCTTTGATATTTTTATATGATAATCTTAATTCTCTTATGTTCATGTTAGGATGTTATTTTGAAGATATTTAGTATTAGTTTCAAAGATGTGATTTTTCTATGCAAAAGGATTTCAGTTAGGCCTAAGAATTGATGTTTTTGCATTAGATCCATGTCTTATTGATTTTTAGCCATGTGATTTTAAGTTTGATGGTCGGATATTCTTTAGGGCACATTTTAAACCAAGTGATGCTTTATTTCTAAGATCTCACATTCTTAAGCCATTGATTAAGAGATTGATCAAAGCTAGTTGAGGAAAAAGTTTATGTTTTTGGACTAAGTGTAAAACCAAAAACTCCAAGTGTTATTTGTGATTTTGGTGACTTTAGTTTGATGATTTAAAGCATGGTTGATCTTAGGATGATGTTATAAATATATTAGAAGTAAGATTTGATTTTTTGGTATTCTTGGAGATGTTTTGATTTAGGGTCAAAACTTGTGATTCAAGTGTTTGGATTTTTTTACAAAAAGATTGGTGTTGATTATTAGTTTTTTCTAAATGGATGTTTTAAGTATGGTTTCAAACTTAGGATACGAGGAAGATCCTTGTTGCAAAACTTTGGATTAAGAATGAGTTTTGAAGTTGGAAGGAATTGTAACAAAAATCAAGAGAAATGACCTATGGATGTTTCGGCCATAGTGTGTTTTAAATAGTTGTGATTTGTTTTAAAATTTTCTGAATTGATATTTGAGTTTAGGACAAATTCTACATGAGGAATGTAAATTTTGAAAATTTTTGGAGTAAGGATGTGAAATCCTTAAGCTAGGGGTAAAATGGTCATTTTCCCACATGTAAAGGGTAAATTGGTAATTTTACTCTAAGTTAGCTTGTTTTTATGTTTTCAATTGTTAGTAATTAAATTTTTAACCTTTAGAATACCCTCTTACAGTTCCTCGTGTTTCGTACTTTATTCTCGTAGAACGCGACAATCGAGGTAAGTTAACTTCTAACTTATTATCAGTTTACTGTGTATATAGGTTGGGTAAGGGAACTACAATTTATATATGTATGTTATCATATATGCCATGTCATGCTACGTCATTACATGTTTATCTGTTATGCATGATTTATTCTATCATGAATATTTGTCTGTTACATAATCTATTCTGTTATGTATTGCTATATGTTATAAGTATGTCATGTTAAGTATCCCACATGTTACTGAGTGTCATATCATGTAATATTCACCATTGCAAGTATGTCATGTTAAATAAAGAAATCAGATCAAGTTTATGTTAAGTCAAGTTTCAGATCACGTTTATGTTAAGTTATTCATGTCAATCATGACCCTAAGTGCTAGGATGAAGTAATATCCTAGTGGAACTCCTTTATTCACGATGGAGTGTCTAAATAGGTGTGAAATTCCCTAGATTGATGAAGTATAGTCAACAAGTTGCGAATGAGGCATAACTACCCGGTCACTAGAGCACGCCGGGCACTAACGCAGATAGAGCCATATTTTATTTTACGTGTGTTCATAGCAAATGTGGCACAAACAGTTCATGGGGCCATAAGAATTGTGGAGCATGAAGTATGGCGCCACAACAACTGTGGAGCATACACTACGTGAGACACAACAATTGTGACACGTAAAATACGTGGGGCCACAACAACTGTGGAGTACATATTAAGGCATTCACAGCTGGTGTAGATACCTGTGTTGTGATGCGGTAATCAGCAAAGACACATGGCTCAAGGGGACCCGTGTAGCACCCATATGGTCACGTTATTAATTAAGTCTATTGAAAAAGATTCCAAGTTCATCTCAAGAAGTTAAAAATAAGCAATCATGGTGACCCCATGAGATAAGAATAAGTTTTAGATCAAATTCATATTATGTTATGTTATGTTCACGTACATGTTATGTTCATGTTCACGTTAAATTTCAAGTTCATGTTCACATTTATTTTATGTTCAAGTTCACGTTTATGTTATGATGTTCACGTTATGTTTCAAGTTTACGTTTATATCATGTTATATTCATGTATATGTTATGTTCAAGTTCACCTTCATGTTATGTTATGTTCATGTTTAGATTATGTCTCAAGTTCACATCTATGTCATGTTATGCTCAGGTTTATGTTAAATTCAAGTTCATGTTTATGTTATGTATGTTCATGTAAGTCCATGTTATGTTTCAAGTTCACATTCATGTTATGTTGCTAACCCATGTTATATTATAAGTTTAAGTTCATGTCATATCAAGTCAAGTTCAGTTCACGTTTCAGTTTAGGTTATATCAGTTATGCCATGCTATATATCAAGTTATGATATGCTTTCTTACGACATTAATTATGCATTTATGCTTTTACTGTCATGCATACATCATTAACCTGTATGAGAGTTTCCTGTTAACTTACTAAGATTTGTAATCAAATCTCACCGTGGTAGTTCCAACTACCATTCCCCCCGAATGGTAGGTGATGCGTTAGGATCAGAGCAGGGAGCAGACATTGATAAACTAAAGGAGGTTGACTAGACACCGCAGACACGACGCGGAGCTTACAGCTTTCATAGTTAGTTTTTGGACAGTATTTTAGCCTCGTTAGTCGAGTTACACGAGTTACTCGACGAACTTCCTCAATAGTGTATTTTGGTAATGTAAATATGGAGTTTGACCTCTCATGTTTTTGAGATTACAGTCTTCTGAAACTCGTACTGAAATCGTGGATGTTGATTTTTTTGTTAAGTATTCTTGGATTACGATTTAACTATTTGGGATATTATAAGTTTGGTGCATAGTATTTCTCAAAAAAAATTATCCGCTGTGAATATTGCATAATGGTAGATGTATGTTAAGAGCATTGCATCTTATATGTCATGAATGGGGGCATGTAGCCTTGTGTTGCATGTCCTGACGCTTCAGATGTCCGTCTAATCTCAAACGGAATCTGGGGGCATCACACCTAGTAGTTATTTTTAAAATGGATGAGCTTTTCCTTTTCACTTTTCCTTTCCCAAGAAGATCAATCGAGGGAAGTCGATTTCCAAGCATCCCTACATGGGTGGATGCAAATACATTCTAGGCAAAATAGCAATGGCTAACATTGATGAGCTTGAAAATTTCAAACAAAAATAAAAAATAAAAATAAAAACATTGATGAGCTTGTTAGAACATCATGTGTAAAATGTGATGCCCCTAGATTTTGTTTGGGATTGAACGGACTCTGAAATGTTAAAACATGTAACACAAGGTTAACTGCTCCATTTCATGGTGGTTAAAGATACAATGAACCTAACATGCATTTAATAGTGTGAAATATATGCAACAAATAATTTTTTTTCTTTAAATAAATAACTATGTACCATAGATTATATCCCAAAAAATATCATGATTCATAACTTCATAACATACAAATACAAAACTTGTTCATCATAATTGTAACATAAATAAGTATTGGAAATAACGCTCCATAAGTACAGTACTAAAAAATTTAACTACTGAGCTAACTCGTTGAGCTGTTCGCACAACTCAGTTAAGATAGTCAAAATCTTATCTAAAAACTGGAGGATTGAAGTAATAAGCTTCTCATCATCACGTTGGGGCCTAATCCGCCTCATCCAATCTATCCACAACTGGCTCTCTAGATCTTGGCACATGATCTACTATTCTGAAGAAGAATGATAGTTTTGACTATCAAATGAGATTTGATTATAAATCTCAGCCAATCAACTATTAACTTAACTATCAGTATATAGATGCATGCATGACATGTGCTCTTGTTTGTGGGAGTCAATTAACAATGAGGCTGTAGTTTCGTTGTAATTGACTCCCTACTTCAACTAAAGCTTGCCCCACCCCCTTTGGTCCCTTACACTTACATTTTTAAGTAGTCTTTTCGGTTTGGTTGGCTTCTTGTCTTCCTTCCGGTTGTCTCTTTCATAGACAACCTCGAATATCATATCCCCAACTGGGAACTCATGCTAAGACCGCCCTACCTTCTTCCTGTCTCCCTCCAGCTTGACTGCCTTGCCTTCACAATTGACGAAACAAGTTGCCTATTTCCCGTAATATGGCCTCCAACTAAAGGCCTTGCCTTCCGCATAGTCAAACAGACCGACTCAAGCTATAAAGGCAAACCGACATACTAGAGAGAGAGAGAGAGAGAGAGAGAGAGAAGAGTGGAGTTGTTGCTAAAGAAGCCCAAAAAAGCTCCTATCTCTTGCTGAGTCCAAGCCCTCGAAAAGCAGATAGGAACAATTTGATCCTCTAACAAGCATGTTTTCAGTTATTGTTTCAAGACCATAATTCTCTTGTTGGCTTTGATACCATGAAATAAATATAGAGAAAAAGACCTTCAAGAGGGGTAGGGTAAGTTTCCTTGCTCAGTATCAAGTATAGCTTGCTATACTCACTCACTTACCCACCATCTTATATTCATATTTGCTCTGGTGTATCTTATATGTACTCTAGTTTATTTGAAGTATCTCAATGGTGTAATGCCGTCAACTTATTGGAAAAAAGAAAGATGATCCCTAGACAAGGAATTGAGAAGTCCACTCAAATTATCTAAATGAGTTTAGCCGAAAGTTGTAGCTCCTTAATGAAATTTCTTATTGTCTCAAAAGGAACTGCAACTTTATTTTGCAGAGGAATAGAGATAATGACTTCATTAATAAATCAAACAAAAGGAAATTGAGGAAAGCGATTGATGACCGCAACATAAACTAATATGATATTCCAAGGTATAAAAACTTCTAAATCTTGGCATCCACACTTGGTTCTAAGGCATGAATTATTCATATATTGCAATTTTAAGACTTACAAACAGGTTGTGTACACTTCTGTCTTACATAGATCATTTTTTTTTCTCAAATATTAAGTTATTTTGTTTTCCAAAGTGGGTAATACTCTAAACAAAATAAATAAATAAAAAGTAAAAAATCATTATCAATCTCTATAACTTCTATATCTCCACACAAAAGTCTATCTTACCAATCCTATGTCCTCTTATGTCTCTTTCCAAGCATCGTATGTACTCAAAAACTAGAATACTAAAATTACTTAGACTCACAACATTACTCTAGAATTGATCTCAATCGGTTAATCTCTTGATCATCATCCTCTAGTGCCTTCGACTAATCCTTATTACTGTGTTTCAGTGTAATTGATTCTTCTTTGTTCCTACACACTCCCTCAAGCTCAATGGTGCAGCAATGAAATTGAAGTTGTCCCTTGGTAGAGTAAACCTTGAAGATGGTAGTTGTTGGGTGAAAGTGTACAGCAAATCAGAGTTGGATCGGAGGCTATGCAAATCGGAGTTGGAGTCGAAGGTCGAGGTCAAATTCAACCTCCAACAAAGTTGGAGCCGGAATTGGATTCAATCTCCAACAAAGTTGGAGTCGGAGTTGGAGGTAGGGGACTGCGACTCTAACTTTGTTGGTGCTCAACCCTACTTGAATGCTCAACCTCCAAAGCTATCCATGGCATCTTAATGGAAAACAACCCTTTCTTCATCCCTATACCACACAATTCACCTTCAAACTTGTAACCTTTTTTTTTTATGAGAGGAACAATAGTAGAATTTATTCATCTAGAAGGGACCAAATGGCCAATACAAGTTGGAATTTCTTCTAGCTCTATAAGGACATCATCAATGTCAAGAGCATGCTTAGCTAAAACGTGAGCAATCTCATTGGATGCCCCCCCCCCCCCCTCTCTTTTATAACCAAAGATCATGTATTAAATCAAGTCCTTACAAGAAATTGTCTATCAAGCCAAACAACTTGAGATGCAAAAGAAGGACCAAAATCCCACCACATAACTATATCCTCTACCTACCAAGTATATCTTGCTAAAAGATAAGCAACCTTATTATCTTGCCTATTTACATGCAAAAATTCCACCTTCTGAAAATTCTAAATCAATCTTGAAATATCATCAAGAATAAAAGCAAAATCAGTCAAACATTCTAAAGAAGAGGTCAAAGCTTTTACAAGGAGAAGACAATTGGTTTCCACCATGAGCTTGGGTAATTCCCATTGAGAGCAAATCTGTAATCCTCTTAACACAGCCTTGCTTCTATAAATTCTGAGGAAGAGACTGCATTCTCCAGCTTACTACAAGCCGCAACAAGATTAGCCTCATGATCCCTTAAAACCACTCCAATACTTGCCTTTTCTAATTCACCAAAAGTAGCACTACCCACATTCATTTTCAAACATAACACTCTTGGTGCCTCCCGCTAAAAGCATAAAAAACCTGTACTTTTTTATGCTCTTTTAACATGTTGAACAGACCATGATTCAAATCTGTTTAGAAACTTTCTTGTATCCATTGAAAGTAGACCAGCTTGAGCCTTGAGCCCAGTTTTCACTCGTCCCTTTGAGTTCATTCACCACCTGCAGGGCATCCCCTTTTAACCTTGTAACCTTTTCTTTAGTTGGTAAACCTTAAACCTTAACTGACCAGGAAAATTTTGAATCACTTGGCTGTGTCTAGGACGGTTTCTCTGTGAAAGATTAGCAAGCATGGCTAGTTAGGCCATCCGTCGGTTAAGGCCATTTTGGCAATTGCCTAAGGCCCTACCTTATTCAAGGTCCTCAAAAATAAAAGGGAGATATATTGTTTATTTAAAAAAATTAGTAAAAATATAAAACCCATATCATCAAATAAAAATTTAAATAAATTTTATGTTTTTTAGTGTGTTAAATGCGCGCCTTGTGAACTAAGATTTCTTTCGACTTCAAAAATCTTTTATAGGGAGCGATAATTTTTGAAGATTGTTTTTTTTTTCCGCTCGATACCCAAAATTTAGAGAGAAAGTCGAAACCCGTGAGATCTTTGTATCAGACTCCACATTATACACGATTCCCGTCCGTTTGTCGCTGCATGCACCACTTCTTTGTGTCCGTGTCCTTCGCATGCACGTTTTTATCTTTAGTGTTTTTCTGCGATTACCTCTATAAATACACATATATGCCCCTTGTATATTTCAGAAACTACCCAAACCCTACACTGCTGCACCTCCCCAAGCCACAAACACCCACACCCAGCCACGGCAAGGCCACCGTATCTTGTCTTTCCTCCTACTCGCATGCACTGTGAGCCACAAGTTGCACCACCGCAGCCCACTTTTCATCCCCACCAGACCACCGCTAGTAACAACCTCCACGTAGCACCGAAAATTGCTACAGTGATTAAATATAAGTTACAATGAGGCCTTATTTATAATTTTGTATTAAATATAAAATTCAAAAAAATTTATTTGAAAAGTTCAAATAAAGCCTGATTATACTTTTAAAAAGATTGGAAAATATTTAATATAACTATGGACATCTCATTTTATTATAACTAAAATGGACTAATTTAAATTTTACTCTACATCTCAATTTGTATTAGGCCGTCCCTAGATGGACTAGACCATGTAACGAAATACATAACTGGTGGATTCTGACCAACATCCCTAGGCTTACTTAACAAGTAACTTTACAGCGCACAACCAGATCGCCTAAGCAGCTACCTAAAAGCTTCATTTTTTTTTATCCAAGTAGGCTTCAGCGTTAAAGAAAACCAAGTAACAAAAGAGTATAGTTACCAGCTTACAGACCAACTACTAAATAGAAGAAATACATAGGGGTGTAACGGCCCGGTCCGGTTCCGTTTTGGATAAAATTTAAAACCGAACCGATATGTACTAGTTTTGTATTTTTCAAAATCGATTAAGTACTGGTTACCCTCCTAAACCGATTCTCCGGTTTCTAATCTAGTTTTCCAATTTTGATATACCATATACTATATTATATAATATAATATAGTATATTATAGTAAATAATATTTTAGTGATAATATATTGTAGTATATTTTAATATATAATATAATGATATATTATAGTATATTATAATATAAAGTGATATAGTATTACTATAACTATTAATACAATAAACTATAGTGATATAAGAGTTTAAAATTTAATATTATATTAATTAATAATTTATCATATAATACAAAACTATTTTATATATAATTATATATTATATATAAAAATTATATACAATATAAAAAATTAAAATATATATATGAACCGGTCCGGTTCGGTTTTAGAAAAAGAAAAACAGGAATTGAATCAATTTTGATCAATTTTAAGAAAAGTAAAACCGGTACCGGACTGAACCAAACTCGGTATCAAACTCACCTAGTTTGGTTTATCGGTTTACCGGTTTTTTTTTACACTCCTAAAAATACAAACTTGATCAAAGTGGGGGGTCCTTTACACTATGGAAGTCCAAGAGGCAAGGAGGTAATTTAATAAGGGGTATGCAACCAAACATATTGTTTGTTGCAGCCCATTGCACTAAGTTGTGCACCCATCGATTTTGATGTCTATGAATTTTCTGAGAGATCCATTTCTGAAAAGCCTTTAGAAGGAATGAGCAATCTGAAATTACATTGAAGATGGACCACTCAGTGGAGGAAGAGGGGTTGTTGAGAGCTTCGGCCAGCACTTGACAATCACCTTCAATAACTATATTCTGGACCTGTCTATGAAGTGCCTCTTCGATGGCTAGTTTAGCAGCCATGGCCTCCCCAAACACTGGATTGATGGAAGCAATATGTCTGGCGGCAGCAAAGATCAGTTCCCCTGAGGTGGATCTGCAGATTGCAGCAGCTGTAGAAGAGGAGCTTCTGACTGCTATATCATAAGAAATGGAGAAGGGATCTGCTAGGGGAGGGATCCATTCGGGAAGGGTGAATTGTTGCTGACTTTTTGTGTGCTACATGAGCTTCTGTTCTTGATAAATCTTGAGAAGAGATTTTGAGAAAATGAGAGGATGTTGACATTGAGCATGATGGATGACTTGATTTCTTAGAAACCCAAAAGCTTCATTTGAACCTTGACCATCTAATTTTCACGCGATAAAACTATTTCAATACAAGTTAACCTTACAAAGCGTTCTAGTAAAAGTGGCTTGACATGCACCTAAATTACACCTTTTCTAATATTGCTATCAACAAAGAAGTTCAATCATCACCTCTTAACAAGTTCAGAAAGGAAGTTCAAAAACCTGCAAAAGTCAAGTACGGAGAACAAAGATTAACACAAATTATGCATAAAACCAACCACCTCACCACCAGCAGTGATCCTGAACCCAAGCAGGGGGGAGATTTTTTATTTTTTCCATTTATACTTCTCGCATTCAAGGAGGTTTGGTAGGGAAGAATTCCATTATTGTTTTTAGAACTAAAAAAAAAAACAAAAAAGGCTACTACTAATGGAAGAAAAAAAGGCAGTACAAAATGTTTACTTATTTAAATTCCATGACCAAGAAAGCAACCCATAGACACAGGTTGTTGTGAAAAAATTATAGAATCAATTTGCAAAGTTAATTATACTAATGCAGCAACAGGATCAGCTTCCAAACTAACTAAAAAAACAGATGCACTTTGAAATCAAATGCAGAACAGAAAGAACAAAAAAAAAACTCCTTTTTACAAATAAAACAAAAGGCCACAGGGCCTATTTGAAAGTAGTGAGTGTTAAACTGGATGTTTCACATAGAAAGCTTATGTTAGGATCGACTGACCCCAGTCAAAGAAAACGAGATGTTTAATTAAACTTAAGTCACACAACAATGCAAATTGCAGCAATTGCATAAACGAGATTACCTTTCTCACGACAGCTTCATACAGAAAATTTGCAATCTATCCTCGTCTAAACAACTGAGTAGACCTTGACCCAGGGCATGTGTGTATTTCACATCACGAATATGTTGCTTTTGTATTTTAAGATGCCGGAAAGCTTTAAAAGATGGCAACTCTTGCAAGATCAACTCGCACGTTACTTCATCCCCAGATGCAAACAACCGTTTTTGGCTTTCCACGTCTATAATTGCAGATTATTTTGGTAGTCGAATGTCATTTACATTGGCAGATGCAGAACCCAACTTTTGAAAGCAGTTGCAATGTAACATCCGGTCTAGTGTCAAAGCTGTTATATTAAAAATAATAATAATTAGATTTACGTACGAAAAGTCCATTTAAGTTTTCAAGTATTGTTATAAACATTTGTATAACCATACATAGCCACTAATTAAAACCATTGAACCATCAATTAAGACCAATGTGTAGCCACTAATTAAGACCATTGAGCCATTAATTAAGACCAATGTGTAGCCGCTAATTAAGACCATTAACCTATTAATTAAGATCTATCTTTAGTCATCAATGGAGACTTAAGCTATATCTACCCCTTTGTACTCCTATATATATGGGTATCATTCCCTTGTATATGCATCAAGTTTTACATTAAAGAACAACTATTTCTCTTGCAATTTCCTCTTTGTCTCTCTCTCTCTCTGTCTTTCACACTCTCTCTTTTCATTAGTTTCATAACACGTTATCAGCACGAGGTTCTGTTAATTCTAAAGCTAGTGGTCTTCTCATTTAATACGAGATTCTGTTGATTCTGAAACTAGTGGTCTTCTACTTCAAGTAAGTTTTTCAATATATTATTTGCAATCCCCAAGGTGAGTATTAAATATTATATTCCTTATTATTACTTGATAAAATTTTATGTTTATTCACATAGTTTATATACAAGTTCTATTTATTTTTTATACTTGTTATGAATTATTGATGATAAGATTCATATTGGAATAGAAATTGAGCATCCCTGAAGGATCGTTCTAAACCAATAATTTTATTGAGTATCTCATAATAAAGGATTTATTGATTCTGTAAGATAGTTTAAATGAGTGATATATGTACCAAAAGCTCATTATGATTAATGCACCTAAAGTTGTATAATTGAAATTGTATAGAAAAAAACCACTAAATAATTTATGTTTAAAATGAACGTCTCGAATGTACTCCTGAAGTAGCAATATCGAATGCAAAAGGTCACAATATATTCTAAATTTATATCTGGTCTTCTAGTGGCTAAGCAAAATAATGATATTTTGCTAAGAAATCATTAGTCACGTCCTACTAGTTCCACATCATTCCCTGAAGTGAATGATATTGAATTTATATCATTCTCATAATAGAATGATGCATTGTTTTCAAAGAAACCAAGAGATTAAACGTGGTGAAAAATATCTTTATAGTACTTCTATGATTTCGGGCCAGAAGCTTGTATTGGAAAAAGTATCGGCTTTCTCTTTGAAATGATATTATACAACTATTGAATCAATTATTATGATGTATTAAAAATAATTTGATTCAAAATATTTGTATGCTTTTCATGATTATCTTGATCATCCGAAATCAATTATGATAAGTCGAATAATTTTTATATGGACGTCTATAAAAGAACCAGAAGATTCTTTTACTATAAAGTCTTCTCATCATGAGCGGAAGTTCAGATGATAATTAATTTATAGATGCAATAAGATAAAAATGTCTCATATTCTAGCTGCTAAAATCTCAGCGATGATTGAAATCCTCGTAGGACAATTAAGAAATTTAGCTGTCTAATGAACATAAGACATGTCTAAAAGCATGTGAGACCTATTGATACAAATGATATAGTATCCTGAAAGAGAAAAGTACAAAGAAAAGAAATTGGTACTCCTGAATAGACCGTACCCACAAAACAAGCAATAAGATCCATCTAAACTTTCTATACAAAATTCTCTCATAATAAAAACTCCTGAAGAGTATCTCCTGAAGAGAATTTTCATGAAATGACTTTCCTTGAAGAGGAACAAGTACCTAAAAATAACGAGATCTCGATACATTTCATGAGTAATGGAGAAATTCTAGATAGAAATAAAATCATTGTCGACAACGTATTTTCATATAAGATGGCGCTTGACATTACCAGAAGTAATGAAGAAAGTGAGCCAAGAACCGTTGAAAAATACCGAGGTAAAAATATTGGCAAAAATAGAAAGAAACAATTCCTACAGAATTGATATCACTAGTAAAATGTGATACATATGGACTTGTAGTCCAAACACCTAAGAGGTAATGCTTGTTGAATATCAATGGGTATTTGTATAAAGGAAATGAAAATGTGATATCTATAAATCACGAGTCGATTTCCTGCATAAATAATATTGATATGTTTTTGAAATGAATGAAATTATATTGAGGTTTTTATTAATTACCGAGAGTTTGGGTATGCATGATTAACTGCATATCTATATGGATCACTAGATATGAAATGTATGAAGCATATAGTCCTAAAGTACTTATTTTATCAAGTTTCAAAAATCCTTATATAATCTAAAACAATCCAAACGCACGTGGAACAAGTTATTTTTCATATATTTTCAGTATCTGGATTAGCTTTTATTACAGTTTATATAAATGATTTAAATGTCATTGAAACTCCAGAAGAGCTCATGAAAACTGCACATATTTGAAATATAAATCATAAACCCTTTCGGATTCGAGGAGGAGATAAATGAAATTATTAGTTCTGAAGTACCTTATCTTAAATATAATTAGTATTTCAGATTCATATTACGGTTTTGTAATAAATGTGCATTAATTAAGACCTATTTTTAGTTATCAATAGAGACTTAAGTTATACCTACCACTTTGTACTCCTATATATATAAGCATCATTTCTTTGTATATGCATCAAGTTTTGCATTGAAGAACAACTCTTTTTCTTACAATTTCTTCTTTGTCTCTCTCTCTTTGTCTTTCACTCTCTCTCTCTTTATTTTTTTGAAATAGACTTCATTCCATCCAAGAAACCGAAGTTACAATTGTGACTAATCAATATAGGAAAAGACCTAGATTACTAGCCAAACTACTAAACTGTGAGGGGCTCCCCCGCCTATAAATTTCTTTATGACGGACATTGTTTTAAGTTCTATAAACTCTCTCTTAACAATAGTCAGAGAGAAAGCGCTATGTTAAAAAACAGAACTAACACATCCTCTCTTCCGAAAAAGAGAGGCCTTACCACGCTCCACCCTCCCAAGGAGGAGGAAAACAAACACTCACCTTTCTCCTATGGAGGAGTGAGACAGCCACCTACCTTCCTCCAAAAGAGGAGTGGGATTACTGCTATGGATCTCAAGTCCAATAACATATTTCTATTTATTTATAAAAGGAAACAGATAACATTCTCTATTTTTATTAGTTTCATAACAAGTATATATTTTTTTAAAATAAACTACGGATCTAAAATCTCTCATTTGATGAACTAAGATTTCTTTCGATTTCGTTATTTAAGTCAAAAATCTTTTATACGCAGCGATAATTTTTTAAGATTGTTTTTTTTTTCTTTTTTTCTTCCGATCGAGACCGAAAATTTAGAGAGAAAGCCCAAACCCGTGAGATCTTTGTATCAGACTCCACGTTATTCACGATTCACGTCCGTTTGTCGCTGCATGCACCGCTTCTTTGGGTCCGTGTCCTTCGCATGCACGATTTTAAATTTTAGCGTTTTTCTGCGATCACCTCTATAAATACACACATATGCCCCTTGTATATTTCAGAAACTACCCAAACCCTACACTGCTGCACCTCCCCAAGCCACAAACGCCCACACCCAGCCACGGCAAGGCCACCGTATCTTGTCTTTCCTCCTACTCGCATGCACCGCGAGCCACAAGTTGCACCACCGCAGCCCACTTTTCATCCTCACCAGACCACCGCTAGTAACAACCTCCACGTAGCACCGAAAACTGCTACAGTTCTTCTACACGACAGTGCCTCTAGACGCTCACCACCATGGCTCCAAACCTTTAACATCAGACCGTGGGTCTCCATGGCCACTTTTCTTCTCAGTCAAAGCCATCGTAAACGACCGTCACCAAAGCCCCACCGTGCACCACCCAACGCTGCCGAGTTTCCTCCTGCACGGCGAATGCCAACCCGTTTGTCCCCTGTTTTTAGCCTCCAAAACAGAGCTTTTGACGCAAACCAACCACCACCCTATCCCGGGAAAGCCACTGCTCGTCGCCAGCCCCCACCCTGACGTCGCAAACCGCCCAGTCTGGTCAGCACCCGTAGGTCAGTCACCTCCATGTACTCTGTTTCTCTACACCGAAACAGAGTTTTTGAACTTTCCCCTCACCATGAGCTAACCCAGCCAACCCACGGCACCAGCCCCCCTCCACTTCAATGCAACCTGTACAGGAAGTTCAGTTGGCCACTTCACGCCACCCCAAGCCGCCGCTCGTAGCTCTCACGTAAAATTCCATGAAACTATACGGCTATACTCCCAAGCAAGATAAGAGTGGTACGTAATTATTACTTCGTAGAGCATGCATATAAGCCTTTGATGCCATTTACGCTTGAATTCCTACATCTGGATAATGATGTGCTTACTCCGATCCCATTTCTTTCTTATCCACTGTCTCGTTGATTTTTCCATTTTCAATTACTCTTTTGAAAGAGCGAGATCATATAATAAGTACAGAACTAAGGTAAGTGGTAGCTTCAGCTTGTGAAGTGATAAAAATAAGAAGGAAGAAAAAAAGTGTTTATTCAGAAAAGCCCAAATCACAAAAAATCTGACAAAAAATAAGAGAGAAAATCCAGGAATAACACTGCGTGCCACCATTCAAAAAGTCATTCTAATCTAATCTACCCATCCTCACTTGCAGAATATTAGTGGAAAAATGACCCACAAATACAAGAATTCCGGCCATGAGAAAATGGGGGAAAAAACAGTACCATTTGCAAATGGCAGAGACTTCACCGAGATAGTATCATGATCTTCGGCCGTCAACTAAACCCATCAATTCTCTTCTCCCAAACATCTCACCCTGGGAGATTGAATGCCTACACCTTGTAGCAAAGTAAAACATGAGCCAAGCCACCATGAAATAAACCTCCAGAGCTGAATTAAACATCCCTGCAAAAAATGTCCCAAAGACCCGTGCAAGAATTCCTCTCACATACAGGCCACAAAAGAAAGCTTGGAAACACATAATCTGGGTGGCCCGGTTCACCATCGTCGATATTAAATGCCAACCTTCTCCCGTTCTGTCCCTTCGGGTCCTCCACGGCTCCGCCATCGCAACCCAAGCACCCACAGCAAATATTGGAGCCACGAACGCATCCGCCCAGGACCACATAATCAAAAACTTCGAAATCTCTTCCTCATAACCTCTAATCCTGGGAGACATAAGCGAATACGGCATCATAGTCAACCTCACATGAAGCTTAATTTGTGTGTCCTCATCTTCGATTTCGCGGAAACACCATATCCCAAGCAGTTGCGTTTGAACATATCTAGCCACACATCTCATCCAAACGAACAAGAAAAGCCGCCTGAGGCCCAATCTTGAACCCTCCCACATTTTATCAAGAAATGGATGGAACCTCTCTAATAGGTCATTCACAACAGTACTGAAAACGATTCCCAATACAATTGAATACGTAGCGACAAAAAAAAGATTGGCCGCCGATAGAAAAACATACAAGAAAAGCAGTATTGTTGCGGCGTTCATACGGAACGGGAAATCCACGAACAGGGCCTTGAGTGAAGGGTCCTGGTCGATGAAGGAGGTGAGGCGAAAACCGCCATACTGGACTGCAGTCCAGAAGGCGAAGAGGAGGATGGAGAGGATGAGGAATGTAGGGAGTTTAGAGGCGAAAGACGACGTTGCCTCGCGGAAGAGCTTGGGCGTTGTGCGGAGATTGTCCAGCCGAGGATGATCGCTCATACCCATTGCCGCCATTTTCTTTTATTTGGATTGCGAAAGCCTTTTTATTTTCTTGAAGGTAATTTGACTACTGAATTTAGTTTGCCGTGTTAAATATATATATATATGAAAATTATATATATCATACCACTATCTCATTTTTATCTCTTTAAGTATGATGTTGCAATATATATAAAATTCTATACATCATACCACTATCCCACTATTATTCCATTAAGTATAATGTTGCAATATATATATATATATATACAGTTTTGTTACGTACAAGTAAAGTCGTATATTAATCTACGTACTAATACTGATTCTTTCATATTCAAAATACAAATTAGCACTGTTTTCAATAAAATTTATTTTTTGACCAATCAGATTAGATTAATGTACATATTAGTACGCGGTTATACTTACAACTAGATTTTTCCTTTCCATATACATATATGTGGATGTATAAGAAAAATGACATTCATAATCAAGTTTGTGCACCCTTGCGCACGATAAATGACATGGAATGGATTAATGAAATAGTAAGGATCGCGTTTGGTGGGAGACAAAATTGAGAATGGAATGGAAAAAGAAAAAGAAAAAAGCTAAATGCAGTCAGTAATTGCAGGCAAGATGCAGTCACTGATGCGGAGATCCACGTCCTTTAGTGAAACGAGGCGTTTAGTCCAAAGGAGTTTAATAAAACGCTACTGAGATTGGAAAAAAGCTAAATGCAATCGGTAACTATAGGCAAGATGCAATCACTAACGTGGAGATCGACGTCCCTTAGTGAAACGGGGCATTTAGTCCAAAGGAATTTAATAAAACGCTACTGAGATTGGAAAAAAGCTAAATGCAATCGGTAACTATAGGCAAGATGCAATCACTAACGTGGAGATCGACGTCCCTTAGTGAAACGGGGCATTTAGTGCAAAGGAATTTAATAAAACGCTACTAAGATTGAGGATGGGAAATGAAAAAGTAAAGAAGAAAATACCAATAACACCGTTTCATTAAATCTCATTCTCCTTCTCTTCCCCTTCCTCGTCTCCTTACCCCTTCCCTTTAACTAGGGTTTCCCCTCTTCCCCTTCCCTTTCCTCGTCCCCCTCCCCGTCGCCACGTGAATGTGACAATCCTGCTGATAAGCAATCTAGAATATGCCGAGAAGATGATGCGTAGCTAGAGGAGAGTAATGGTGAGGAAGGGATTAAGAGGTCGGAAAAGTTTTGCCCTAACTCGTGCTCGAATAGATCGAAACTTCAGGAAGTGAAAGTTGGGTACTTCAGTCAGAAGGCAAAGTGAGTGAGTGAGATACCTAAAACTAGATACCTTTTCAGCTTCTATATTTTTTGGGTCTCTTCATTCCCTCTTTCTCACCTCTGACTCCAACAACTAGCAGGTAATTTCTCTTCACCTACATCTTGTCATTTTTGGAACTGAAAATAACCATATGGAACCTAGAGAGTAATTCTTTAGGGTGGGCCAAAATTTGTATCTATATGCTTTTGATTATGTGCTTTCCTTATAGATACTATACAAATTGTTATTGCTAATTAAAGAACTAAACTTCAAAGAAAAACGACTACTTTTTTTATAAAAGAAAAAAGAAAAAAACAAGTAGGTAGTGTTTGTTTTTTCAAACTTTCACCACGCTGTTGTATGAACTTTTAAAAGGATTTCTCATACAATATCATTCACATAGTTGGGAAAACTATGAAAGAAAGATTTTGTGATTTATATTCTACGTTGTGGGGCAGTGGCTATTATATATATATATATATATATATATTAAAAGAATTCCACACTTTTGATATATAGGTCCAAGAAAGATGGAATATGGATGCATGCATTGGGCTTTTGTAGCCTTGAATTGAAAGGAGTCCCATCTTTTGTGGCCTTGCATCTTTATTCATGAAACAGATGGCCGGTTGGTTGCATCAATGTTCCATGGGCATTGAGTTCTGGAGTTTGCAAAATGTATGGGTTTTATTTGAATTTTGCAACATGCTACTAAAGTTAGAATTCTTGTAATTTCACTAAATGAACCCCTCAAGTAATCGTGTCTCGGCTTCCTCAAGTCAGTCATTCCATGGAAAAAGTCATGTGTGTGGGGTTTGAAACTTTTAATATTTACTTTCAATCCAAACATCTTTAACCAAACAAAGCAGTTGGCAGTTGGCAGTTAGCTTCAGACCCAGTGGCAGTTGGCTGTTGTTCTTTCAGACCCAGAATCTGTCCAGCTTCAATTAGCAGTTGGTTGTTGGTCTATTAGACCCTCTCATATATTGTGGGGTTTGAAAATTTAATATTCACTTTCAGTTTCCATCTAATCTTAGTTTTCTTGGGAAAATAAAAGAAGCAAACCAACTTTTGAGTCTATATATTCACTTTCACTAAAAATGGTTCAAGGTCTTATATAGTAGGATAAAATAAAATGGTTAATTTGTATATATATAATTGAATCAAGTTGGTTGAGATATAGATCACCAAACCTCAACTGTTTATGTACTCAAGCTATTTAAGAGTTATTCAATGTGTTGTTTGGAATATTAGATATTTTTTCCAACTCTCCACCAAAATTTGCATGCAAATTAAACTTTCTATATTAATATATAGGCTACATTTATCTCCAAAACATGACCCTTCTCTATACTTTTTACATTTGACTATTTATTTATGTATTTATTCTTGTACATGCAATCCAACTATAGAAAAAGCATCTCAAGTGCAACTGACATGACCCTAGCTCCACTAAGGCCTAGTGCTAGTGGCTCTGCATCTTCAGCACTAGAGCTACTACTGCAATCATCCAAGGTTGGAGAGACATTTTGCTACTGCCAATTGAATGATTATGTTTAAAGCCATGGAGAAGACCTTGTGATTTGTGTTGTAATCATTTAGTTACCGAGAAATAAATAATGTATGTCAGCCACAAGTATGGCTTGGAATGTAATGAACACATTGTGTTGTAATCATTGGCTTGAATCCGAGAAATAATAATGTTGTAATCATTGTGTTGTAATCATCTTTTGTGAAGATGTTCTAATGGGCTGAAATCATCTTTTGCGAATGTTGATGAAGATGTTCTAATGTTATTAATGTTATGAACACATTTGGAATGTAACTTATGAACCATTAATGTTAGACTTTATTTTCAAATGTTTCCTTGCAATTACAAGATCTGTCTCAAGAAGTTACATTATAAATGTCTGCTTGAAATGCCTTCCATTATAAATCTACTTGCAATTACAAAAATTACAATAAGCCAAAATGTCTCCACAATTACAACCACCCAAAATGTCTCCACACTTGCAACCACCCAAAATGTCTCCACACCAATTATAGCAGGCCAAAATATCTCCAAAAGAATTGTCATGCACGTCTAAAAAAGAATCCTCAAGCGGCTTCAGCCAGGAGCAAATAATCCTAGAAACATCAACACAAACTATCTTAACACTTAAACACGTTTAAAAAAATGAAATGGTTTTTTTTTTTGTCTTGATATAAAAAATACTCACTTCTGCAATAAGCGCTCCGGCTATGTCCCATCCACCAGGCTCTCCTGCTCCGTGCCATCCACCAGACTCTCTAGATGCATGTCATCCACAACGCTCTCTGTTTGTATTTCATCCAACCCAAGTTGCATCTGTGAACATAATTTAATATATGTTTAACAGTTAAAAATATTAAATAAATTAAATAATAATAACCAGGAGAAGGCAAAAAATGAAATTAAACTAAGAGAAAACAAAAAAGGCAAAGGAATAAATAATGGGTTCATAAGAAGGCTCAAAAGGGTTTTATATGTTGTTTAGCTTGGAATTTTAGAAGTATCAACTCATCAACTATTCTAAAAACTAAGAAGGTAGAAAATGGTGAATAATTATTTAAATTATATTTTATAACATTTTTCCTCATGCGAGATCAAAAATCAAGTGGATCTTTTGTGACGCCCCCAAATTCCGCTTGGGATTAAACGGACATTTGAAGCGTCGAGACATGCAACACAAGGTTACCTGCCCCCGTTCATGACAGATAAGATGCAATGTTCCTAACACGCATCTAGCATTATGCAATATTCGCAGCGGATAATTTTTCTCTTTAGCAAAACTATGCACCAAACCAAAAATATCCCAAATACTTGAAACATATTTCATACATAAAGGCATACTAAAAAGCCGTGATCACCACACTAGTCTAAAATGGTTGTGATCAAAAGAATACTTGAGATACAACTCCAAAAGTACAAGTATTAACCTAAGTTAAATACTATACCATCATCAACATCGCACCGTGGCCTAGTCGACCGTATTCAGTTGGTCAGATTCCAATTCTCCTTTGGGTCCTGTAACAAGATCTACCATTCGGGGGGAATGGTAGTTGGGACTACCACAGTGAGATTTGATTACAAATCTCAGTAAGTTAACATAAAACTCACACACAGGTTAAAAATGCATGCATGGCAGTAAAAGCATAAATGCATAATTATAGTCATACATAAACATAGTATAACTTGACATATAGCATGACTTAACCAGAACTTAAGCGTGAACTGAACTTGACTTAAAATGGCATGAACTTAAGCTTAAAACATAACATGAACAAACAACATAACATGAACATGAAACATAACATGGACTTGAAATATAGCATGAACGTAAACCTGCATAACATAAATAAGAACTTGAAAATAACATAAACTTGAACATAACATGTACGTGAGTATAACATAACATGGACTTGATCTAAAACTTGACTTATCATGTATTTGATCTGAAACTGGACTTAACATAAACTTGAAATCTTATTCAATTGTCTTGATTAATAACGTGCGTTAATACGTACTCCACAGTTGTTGTGGCCCTACGTATTCAAGTAACATAAAACATAATACGTACTCCACAGTTGTTGTGGCCCCACGTATTCTACATGTCACAATTGCTGTGTCTCATGTAGTGTATGCTCCACAGTTGTTGTGGCCCCATACTTCATGCTCCACAGTTGTTGTGGCCCCATGAATACACATAACATAAAATATAATACGTACTCCACAGTTGTTGTGGCCCCACGTATTCTACATGTCACAATTGCTGTGTCTCATGTAGTGTATGCTCCACAGTTGTTGTGGCCCCATACTTCATGTAACATAAAATATAATACGTACTCCACAGTTGTTGTGGCCCCACGCATTATAAGTAACATAAATATAATACGTACTCCACGCATTATAAGTAACATAAATATAATACGTACTCCACAGTTGTTGTGGCCCCACGCATTATAAGTAACATAAAATATAATACGTACTCCACAGTTGTTGTGGCCCCACGCATTATAAGTAACATAAAATATAATACGTACTCCACAGTTGTTGTGGCCCCACGCATTATAAGTAACATAAAATATAATACGTACTCCACAGTTGTTGTGGCCCCACGCATTATAAGTAACATAAAATATAATACGTACTCCACAGTTGTTGTGGCCCCACGCATTATAGTAACATAAAATATAATACGTACTCCACAGTTGTTGTGGCCCCACGCATTATACGTAACATAAAATATAATACGTACTCCACAGTTGTTGTGGACCCACGCATTACACGTAACATAAAATATAATACGTACTCCACAGTTGTTGTGGCCCCACGTATTATACGTAACATAACATGTCTTATCTTTCTTAATGCATGAGATATTATTTAATATCATATACTTTTCTAACATGGCGTATGCTTGTAAATGGCACAATATGATTTAATCATAAACATTTAATGGCATACATGTATCTTATGGCATACTTAACATGGCATACTTATAACATACAATATTGTATGACAGAAAAGATTATGTAACAGATAATTATTCATGAGAGATTAAATCATACATAGCAGATAAACATGTAATGACATAGCATGACATGGCATATACGAGAACATACATACATAAATTATAGTTCTCTTACCCATCACACATACACAATAAACTGATAGTAAGTTAGAGGCTAACTTACCTCGATCGTCGCGTTCTATGAGAATAGAGCGCGAGACACGAGGAACTGCACAACAGCTGGAAGAGGAACACTCAAGTCCTTAAGATTTTCACTTCTGAACTCAATTGCCATATTGTAAGCACTTGCAACACCACGGCCAACTTGAGGTTTCACTATACTCGGAAGAGATAAATTGACTTCAGAAAGCCTTTGCACTAAAACAAGTTCATTAAAATTATCAATAACAACCAAACAAACAACTCATTTCTCAATCCATATACTCTTAGCCATAGTCAACCACAAGATGACACCAGTCATCCCGGACTATAATCCATATCATCACTGCTTCGGGACACTGTCATACAGTTTCCCAACATTACACCATACGCTCCACACTTCTCTGCTACGCCATTCAACCCTTCGTGACACGCCATCCGGTGTATCACGACTTAGTACAGAGTACACTCACGTGAACTCTCTTCCATTCACACTACAAAATCCATCACTGCGATACACGTCTCACGGTGCATCGCTACGCGACACGGAGTACGCGCTACGCGTACTTCCTTCGCTACAACACTCATCAACACGATGCACATCACACGATGCATCGCCATACCACACGGAGTACACTACATGCGTACTCCCTTCCTTCTACGACCCACATCACTACAGCGCATGTCGCGCGGCGCGTCGCTGCATTACACAGAATACGCTACACGCGTATTCTCTTCACACAACCCGCCGTATCACATCTACGGCATCCATCTCACGCCTATACTTCACAGCACAGTCCACAAAACTACAAAATCAAGCCTAACACTTCACAACCACACTTCGTTTCACAACTACGCAGCGAACTCCACAAACACTAACTACATAGTCTACAGCCAACCAAATCAACTATGTTAAACATAAATAACTAAAGATAGAGGGTTAAGACGAGAGAGATGTGATTGCTGTCGGGAAAGAATCCAAAACTGATAATTTTAGCGGGCTGTTACATCTTCCCATCTATTAGGAAAGAAACTTGAGATTTTCAGCCAAACAATATGTGCAAAACTAGGATTATTTGAATCCAAGACTATCACTTGATACCATGAAAAAATAATTGATTATCTAAAAAACTAAATAAACTGATAATGAAACACTAATTTAATAATTTAAATTACATTCTCCATACTCCATGGGGAATGGTGATGGACTAGACATTAGAGGATGGTTCATGCTCTTCCAGAGAACAAATGCTGCAATGAAATACAAAACATTAAGTAAATGAGCATTAACTACCTTAAGTTATTGTGTTTCGGATGATACTCTACCCACCTACCTTAAGTGCACAAAAAATCCACCCGCTTCTTACTGTGATACTCTGTCACTCATCTTCATGCTTTGAGAATTGATGAGGAAGACTGAGAGTAACAGTCAATATAAAATCATGAAAAATGTAGAAAAAATTGATGACATAAATCTGCAAAAATGTAGAAGAAACCTTCTGGGTTTGGGAGATTAGCAACTGGAACTAGGAATCCTCTGTATTTGAGAAGTGCCGAAGTTTGGGTAATGGGTTTGGGCAAAAATGCTCTGGAGAAGGCTTGGAAATGCAGCGTTCTTCTTTTGGGTATGCGAACTGAGTTATGAGAACTCTGTATTTGAGAAGTGTCGAAGTTTGGGTAATGGATCTGGGCGAAAATGGTCTAGAGAGGGCTTGGAAATGTTGTGTTCTTCTTTTGGATATGCGAACCGACTTCTTTCTTTTGTTTTTTTTTCTTTTCATTTTGTTTTTTATTTTTAATATAATTTTGACATGGCAAACAACACGTCAACAAGACTGCATGAAGACTCTGTTTAACGACTGAACCTAGAAGAACTGAAAGAGAAAAATGAAACAGTGCTAGGTTATACCCTTCTCCTTCTTCCCTATTCCCCCAGAACCTCCTCCTTCGTCAAAGAGATGAAGTTCCCCCTATAGCTTCTGCAAGCCACAGACTCAACTTGTCGTTGTGATTTTCTATGTCCTCACTCTACAAGCCAGTTCAGTCACCATTGGTATGTCTCTCTCTCTGATTTTATGTTGATTGAAATCAATTGTTCCGGGGAGTTCATGCATTCGTTTTCTCATTTTTGGTTATTTGAGTCTTTAATGGGTAGGCTTCGGTGTGTTTATGGTTTCTAGGGCTTTAAGCTTTTGAAAGGTTTCTGGGTTTGTTTTCTATGATTAATTATTATGTATCTATGGAGGAGAAAGGGAGCTCTGGTGCAGATCGCATTGGGTTTTGTTGAGGTTGCCGTAAAACAAGAGAAGTTTTAAACTTTTACTAGAATATTACAGTTCTTGCAAGCCTTTTCTGAGGGGCATATAGCATAGGTGAGAAAATAAGCTTCAATGTACATTGTTGTATAGGTGAATTCTAGTACTTAGTCAATGTGATCGAGATTGAACTAGTCTTCACTTAGTAATCAAATTTTAATGACCCACTAACTCAATTACAAGATGTTTGAAAAATCACACTAACTTGTCTGAAATATGAAGGAAGTGAGGATTGAAACCTGGTGTCGGTTACTAAATTTCCAATTTCCAATAATTGATTTCATTGTCAAGGATTTGTTGGACTATGGTTCTAACTATTGTTTTGTGACAGCTAGCATGTTTGAAATGGGAGGTCTTATCAATGGCATAAAGTTTCTTATTTCTAGACATATGGATATATAGCTTATGTAGAAACTGCTGCCAACACTGTTACAAAATACTTAACAAAATTTATGACATCAAGCTTGTGAAATCCCCTATTTGAAATATTTTTATGGTGACTTTGTCTACTACTTTGGCAAGTATATAGTGTTAATTTATCTTGGACTGCTCTACTTTTCCTATATTCCTTCTAGTTGTTACAATGAAGGTTATGTCCTTATCCCAACAAGAATCCTGTGCTATATGAGCAAATGCTGATTCTGATCTTGTATTTCATATACAGAAACAAAAAGGGAGGGACCAAGAAACCACCCTGTACTAGTGCAGAAGAATCTTTCGAAATGGGACACCCAAAACCAAACAAAGAAAAGAAATCCTACGCAAACGGATCACTAGATCAGTCAAAACATGATGTTTAAGACAAATGCATGTAGCATGGCATAGAAGTTTCAAGCCAACCCCTAGCTTGGTTTGGACGACCACCTCGATCATTTTCAATAATCCCGTTTTTCAGTTTTTAACATTTTAGTATCAAATTTCATGTCTGCATGATGTAGTGCCTTAATCTTGTAAGGGAACTTTGGGTGGCCGACTTAAATATTTAGACCTCCACCTCTTTTTGATTTTGATCTAGAAGTTAATTGGATGTTACATGCTTAAATATATGCTCCAAGTAGTGTTTGAATCACAAGTGCACATACTGTATTAATCTGAGATACTATGTCTTTTCCTTGTGTGAAATATGTGGAAAAGGACCTTAATTGGGTGCATGTGGATGATGATGGTGAGAAAATTAATATATTTTCTAAGCTTGCTAAGCTTTGTATCAACCTGAGAAGATGCATGGCAAAAAACGACCATCTAGTAATTGCATGGAAAATTCCTCCACTCATTTCATATATCAAAACCTCATTCAAGTACTACCTGATTTAACTTTAACAAAATATAGTCAAGCTGCACTTCATTCCATTGCATATAAATAACATGCTACCTACTTCACAAGTATTAATTAACACTTACAACTCAAAATACAACCATAGAATGAAATACACCAACTTAGTTTCCATCTCCAAAACATAAACAATGTTACATCTCTAACTTGAGTGTAAATAAATACAACAACAAAAGACAAAACTATCATTCAAAAGTATTTCCATAAATCTTCAAGGCTGTAACTGTCCAAAGTGCTGTCCAATTCCATTTTGTACAAATATACATAATTAATTCTATAGAAAAAACAGAGAAACATATGTGAGGGATTTAATTAATTCTCTATTAAAGTTCCACTAAGAAAAATAAAACATGTCCTACCAGTACCTGGAACTCCATACTTGTGCGTAAAGTAATTAAACAAGATCAATTACACTTTCTCCTGTCTCAATGACTATTTCTCCAATTTGGCCACTTGACTCCAAAACTTTGGTTGTGTTTCCACGCATCTAAACAGTACAGACAAACTATAAGTAAGTTTAACTGTAGTTCTTTATAAGCATACTACTAAAAATAACATAGTAGGAGGTGATACACCTGAATGGGAAGGCTCTCTTCAATTCTCAATCATTGTTTGTGGAAATAGATTTCGGCGCATGTCAACGACTTGTGTATGTCCTCCACATGACTACAAATCAATAGAAAAATAACCAGATTAAAGCCTAACCAACAATTGCAAAATATAAGTGAAATTGAAATTATAAGCAATGTGATTACAGTGTGTGTACCCATCTACATTTTCCCTTTTGAATAGCTCTCTTCAAAGTGCATTTGTACAATCTCTCCATCCTTCCTGTTTTCCTTAACGATGGCGGTCTGCCTTTGCCTCTCACAACAAGGGGACTGATTACTTTCTTTAAACTCCTAGCCATAGTCGTGTCGACGGTAGGAATTGCAATCGAACAATCCAAGGGAATGGAGAATGCGTTGTGATTTGGGGCTAGGGTTGACAGATTGGGGAAAAGACAAGACTGGGATACGGTGGCTTGTTGATGATGATAGGGAGTGGGGAGGAGCTGCCGTCCCCCGATGACAACCCAATGTTCACATCAATGCCAGAGGAGATTAGGCAGCTACAAATTCAAGAGAGAAGTGTGTGGCAGAGGACAGAAAGTGGCTTGCGAATGACGTCGAGGGATGGCACAAGAGATCATCAAAGGCCTTATTTTACTGACAGCGAAACCCGAATCCGATGTCTAGAAATGCTGTTGGCGACAGAGCCTTCGCCCCAAACATCTCTGTGGCAAGGGTAGTGCCCAAACATGCCAGTGGCGGAGACTTGCTAGTGCAAAGCCTTGTCGATGGCGGAGATGAAAGGGGCTAGGTTGCATTGTGTTGCCTTCTTCGTTCGTGGGTTGAGCAAGCCTACCTTCTATGGTAATTTACTAAACTATCCCGCCAGGTCAGCAGGGACTGCACAAGGGTGCGCGAAATTGACTACCCGTAGCATTACTATATTGCTGGTTTTTGGACTATGCGAGCGACACTTTTCTGACAAGATCTCCAACCTTATTCAAGAGGCGAAGGGGAAAGATACCCTTGTTTTCCACTACACTCGCAGCTAGGTTTTGTTGCAGCTTTCAAACCCTGTTACAACCTTGCCTTTGATTTTTGTGATTCTTTCCTATTGGGTATTTCATATAGAAGTTTTGTGGGGGTGGGAAGGTGTTCTAGCAATATGAAACAAATTTGCTTCATAACTTCAATATAACCTGTAATTTCGTGGCTATGGGGAAGATATTAGTGTTAATACCACTAATCAATTAGCTCTTTCATGATTTTCTCATCCAGTCACATAAAACAATTTAAGTAAAATGCAGTCTAAGATCTGAATTGTGTTCACTTCCTTTTCCATCTGGTACTCCTTACGGTTATTCTAGATCTTTCAATATGGCATTGGGATGTACCAAAAACTCTATGTTTTTGTAGGAAATAACTGAAGTTTTTCACAAAATCTCTGGTCCTACTATAATACTGGTTTATCGTAAATTTCTGAATGTTGTATTGCAGATGATTATAATTATTTCCAGTAATCTAGTTTTATATGGCTATTAACATCTTACATACGTATCTTGTTTAGGAATTCATCCAGCTTAGTTGGACATGAATGTCCAAGACAATGTCATGTCATTTTGTATTCAATCTGGAAGGGGACATGAGTGTATATGTTGTTTTTATCCACTAATATGTTTTTTAGGCAGAACTTTTGGGAAATTGAAGTTGGTTAGTAAATTGTATGAGTAACAATCCCAAAGGGCAAATCAATAGCAAAACTTTCAAGTTGAAGAGACCACATGGTGTCTGTGAAAAAATCCCTCAATGGATGGTTCTTTATTATTCATCATTCCGTCAATAAGCAAAAAATTAGACCTGGTTGGCACAAGCTTAACGTTGATGGTAGTGCTCTCGACAATCCTGGACATTCCGAGGTAAGTGGTGTCATTTGGAATGATAAAGGTGAATTTATTCGTAGCTTCACAAAATATACAGGGTACAATTCTAATAATGCGGCAGTAGTTATGGGGCTATTGTATGGTCTTTGAAATATTTGCTCCTTGGGGGTGACCAGGGGTGGGCACCAACTCCGACGGAGTCGGAATGCCCACATCTGACCTCCGACTCCGACTTGAGTCGGATGTCAAAACCACCTCCGACTCCGATTCGAATCGGAGTTCTCAGAATCGGAGTTGAGATGTCGGAGGTGATTGCCGAAATACACATTACCCATTAAAAAAAAAAATCCAACGGTGAAGTCACTGAAATGGAGATTAGATCCTACAAACTACGAAGTCGTTGAAGTGAAATGAAGATCAAACCATATCACCAGAAGCAAAAACCAAGCAAGATACACCAAAAAAAAAAATCAAGAAATCGAGCGTTGATTAGATATTGTGAAGAGTTGAAAACGAAAATGAGATGAGAACCTCGGCTCGTGGGGCTCTCCGTGAGCATCTCCACAAAACAAAAGCCCCACCTCTTCGGCCCTTCCATGGAAGTCGCATCTCAAGAAGTGCATCGGTGCCGCTTGTTGTGCCATTGGTTAGAGTATCTTCAATCTTCACCGTGGTGCGAAGAAGAGAGGAAATGGGTGGAGGTGCTGGAGGGGGAAGAGAGGAGCAAAAATGTGTAGGGTTAGCCGGTTAGGGAAAGAGATAAATTTATATCCTATTAAAAACGGCGTCGTTTAAGGTTTTCTAAAAAAAAAAAATTTGCAAAATGTGTAATGGGGCATGAGGGGATTCGAACACAGGATCCTGAGAAACAAAACCGAGCCTCAACCATTAAGCTACTTGTCTACCTAATATTAAATATACAATATATAATATATAAGGTATAAATAGTCGGAGTTTGGAGTCGGAATCTGGAGTCAACAAGGCCTCCGGACTCCGACTCCGATTATGAGAGTCGGACTAACTCCGACTCCGACTCTGAGTTCCGAAACTTCCAACTTAGTCAGAGTCGAAGGGTCATCGGAGCTCGGACAGAATCGAAATATCGAAAATTTTGCCCACCCCTAGGGGTGAAAGAGCTGGAAATTGAATTAGACTCTATGTTGGTAATCAAATGGTTACAAAACAAACGTTGTGGATTGTGGTATTTGGAGGACTACTGGGAGGAGATTTGGAATATGTTAGATGGAATGAGATATAAATTTAATCATGCTTATAGAGAGACAAATACAGTGGTGAATGGCTTGGCCCGTTGTGGAGCTAATGGGTGCAATGGCTTGTGGCTTTCTTTCTTGGACCTCCCGCTGGAAATAAAAGGTATTATTAGACTAGAGAAGGGAGGTTTTCCTTATATTAGAGTCATTCGTTAATATTAAAGAGTATTTCAGGATTGGTGTTGGTCTTGTTTATTTAAGTTTTGGCCTTTGTTACTTCCTAAGTTTTAGGAAAGTATTTGTTTGATTTTTTCATAAGGTATTGTTTCCACAGTATTCCTCCGCCATAAGTGAGAATTTTTAATAAATATGGGAGGGAGTCACTATTGGACATGTGGCTACCCGCTCTTTAAAAAAAATGGCAAAAAATTAGAATCATAATAGAAAAATGAAGCTTAGTTTATAACAGAATAGAGAAAAGATAAAGCAGGAAAGCTAAAAAAAATCCTATTGCAACTCCTCAAGCAATTGCACCACCTCAAGTAGTTGCACTGCTATTCTTGTCCTGTGGCATCTCTTCAGTCTTTGTCTCTTCACCAGCCAAAGACTTCACGCTCTTAGGACCCTAGCCTTATAGAATAAAATATTTATGCTGCGTGAGTGCTGTCTACGACTTCTTCTACTTCCATCATTAGGTTCTTATGGTACTATTAGCTTCGAAGAAGTTGTTAGCCTCCATGTTCAAGTATTTTGAATCAAGTTGTCTCTCCGTAGAGTTGGAAGAAAGGGAGTCCTAGGAACATTTGGAGGTCACAAATAGTAAGTTTTTAGACTGGTACTCTCATTCAGAATTATCCTCCTCTTTTAATAAAAGGTATGTTGTAGTTGAGTTACAAAGTGAGTGGAGTTGGGCAAGATGATCTATTATGAAAGAACTATTTCAAAGTCAGGGTGCTATGTAAATACATATGAAGCGGCTACTTCTTTGAATGTTTTATGCATTTATATACTATATGAGTATCCCTTTCCTTTGAGATCACTGTTGAAAATGACTTTTTCTTCAACTTTAGTCTTTTGCACATTTCGCTATTTCAGAAACTTTCCTCAAAGGAAAATATGTTATGAGAAATTATTCATCAAATATCAACTTGCTCCATTTCCTCCTTACTCAAATGACCCTATATGACTAATATGAGGAATCAATGAGATCTTGTCCAAGAATTTGATGCTGCCAAATGTAGGTACCTTGGACGATCTATGATATACATATGTACCATATGCTCTCTTGAATGCATCCTTGGAAAAAAAATTTCGGTAGTCTTCAAGATTCTTCCCACTCTATTATGTGATGCCCAAACTTACCAAGATATATAAATATACACGCACATACTATGACACCCAATATTCTACATCCTCACATGATCATTTAATAACAAATCTTCTTTACAACAATTGTTGGGAATTCTTTTCTTAGCATTATTATGCCGAACTTCACTCATAAATTCTGATCCAATCTGACTAAAACTATTTTGTAAAATTTTTTTCTATAAGATAGATTTTATTAATAATTTAAATAGGGTGTAACCCTGATGTACAAGGAGTATACAAAAAAAAAATCACCTAACTAGCTTAAGGAAAAAATCTTTTTACTTTCTAAATTTTTCTTCTCTTCATCACTACTTGTGTATGAGCTTGGGAGTGTTTCCAGAAATATATACCCTTTATAGTTCTCTAGGTTCGTGGACCAACTTGTGCACAAAAGATTGTCAATTATCTTGAGGAGATGAAGGAAGATTCAGGAATAAAGAATATCTGGGTCTTGGAACATGGCTTCAATGACTGGGAAGCTTCTGGTCGACCAGTTTGTCGTTGCAAAGATATCACCTGTAAGAATGAGAGTGCATAGTCATCAATGGAAAGAAATTCTGGATGGGAAAGAACGATGGTACAATGTTCGGGCCATCTACTTACAATCAGTTTGCAAGGTGCATGTCCAAACAATATATTCACTTGGTAATATAGAATATGTAATTGGATGATGTTCCAGTTTGACTCAGTACGTTTTATCCTTTTTCTATTTAGCGAGGTAACAATGGGGAGAAGCCCAAAATTCTATTATGGGAAGAAAAACAGTTTACTATTAACTACAGTACTGTAATTATTCTTCTCTTTCCAGAATGATGAATGAGGAATTTGCATGTTTGGATACCTTTGAGATGGAGAACAGGCCGGATACTCTCCATTTCTTTGATAACATCAATTTAGGCGTCATTTGTTTACGCAGGTAATTAAGATGAGATGAGTAGTTTCATTAAAAGTTAAATAAAATATATTTTAATATAATTTTTATTTTAATATTTGAAAAAGTTGAATTAATGTTTATTATATTTTGTGTAAAAGTTTGAGAAAGTTATAATGATTATATGAAATGATCAGATAGTTTAGTTTTGAATAACTATACCTCCCTTATCATACAATATGGAATATATCTTAATTATTTCAAAGTATGTTGATGAGTGAAATGACTAATATATCCTATATTTTATACTAAATAAATATTCTTCATTTAAAGACCTGCACAACACTTAGCATCTTCGCAATTTAGATGGTCATAGTAGGAATTATGGTCCGAAGTTTTGCCTCTCAGGTTTGGATTATGTTAAATAAGATTAATTCGAATCATCTTCAGACGGAATTTCCCCAAGGTTTGAATCTTTTATCATCTTACAACCCACATCATTTTATTGTAATTGCACATTTATGTTGCTTAGGATGCTAATAGAGTCTCATAATAAAAACAAATTTTCAAAATTAAGAAGTCTAGATAATTTCTCTTGGAAATTATGGAGATGTAAGAGTTTGTACATAGACTTTTCCACACACATTTAATGTATGTAAAACTCTTATTTTAAAAGTTTTCATATTAGAGATTAATTAACTTCTATCCAGTCTAGTTGTAGTGGTGGAGAGTTAATTAATAAATTCTCCACTCACGTGGACACATCATGGGTCATGGGGTACCCATTACCAACATCTTTGTCCACAACGGGTGCTATGTCCATTAACACTCACATCTTGATCTCTCAATCAATTATCCCTCGTATAGAAAATGAAGTGTATGACTTGATGAGAAGGCAAAGAGTAGGAGTACTATATTAAGTCATTATATTACTAACATAGTGCATCACTTATAACATTTTCTCTATGCCCTAGACTATGTGATCTCACTAGATCAATGGTCCTTAATCCCTCATGAGTTTATAACTCAAAGCAATTCTTGACCTCATTATATAATGTGCTCATGAGTAAACCAAGTCAAAACAACATAATCGTCCAGGCTATGACACATATAATAACAAGTAAGAATCCAAATAATTTTCCTTAGACGCTTATATCAATTCAATTAGGCTTGATTACTTTCCTAAACATACTCAGCGAGATCATATCATTAGTGGTCCTAAGAAACATGCTAAAGTAGCAACATCAAGTTTTCATCTTATGATAGTTTCAAGTTCAAAGGCATATGAATATATCATTTATTTATCTATTAGAGCTCACATAGTGAAGGAGGAGAGACCCATCCAATTACTCCTTCATATGATTGTTTATAGCACATACAATATGAAATATATATGTAACGGAGAAACTCCCACTGAACTGAACTTGTCACATTAAATGCAATAGGCCGTCACAAAGGCATTCTAAATTTATTTTCTTAGCACAGTCACTCTTCTAGTGTTTGCTTAAGATCTCACATTCTACTTTGATCAGGCTTTATAAAGTTGTGCAAATATTTCATATAAGACTCTTGAAAGCCTCATCTTAGCCAAGTTAAGGCGACATTCTTTAAATTTATCTTGAATGCTTTAAAAGTATTAAGATGTTTAATTGCTCACTTTTCAAGTGCCAAAGTAATCAATTTGTCCTATCTTGCTCTATATTGAAGCACAAAGGTGATCATCCATGTAAGTGGACTAATCTTTGTCAGTGACATCTTTATAATGTGTTTTTTTTCACTTAGTATCAATTAATTAATAATATAAATAAATACAACAATATCACTACAATAAATACTAATAGTGTCAAATATAGAATAAAGTCTAAGGTATCCCCAATACAACATTTATCAAATCCGATAGTTTCAAACTCCTAGTATGAGTTTGGAAACATTTATACTAGTAGCCTTAGTAAGAACCAGCTACCATCTTACTAGTAGAGATATGTTGTAGGATTACCTAACTTCGCGCAACAACATCTTGAATATTGTAAAAATGAATATCTATGTATTTGGTTCTATCACAGCATTTGGGATCCTTGGCATATGCCAAAAACAATCATACTGTCATTGTATATCTTAACACTTTCATCTACAAGAACCATAACCTCTAGGCACTGAAAAAATTTTCTCAACCAAATAGCCCCTTGCATAGTTGCTGAACAACCAACGTACTCTGAAAATCCATCGAAGACAAAACAATCCATAATTTTTTCTTGCTACACCAAGAAATAGCTCCTCCACTAAGCATTAATGTGTAACCCATTGTGGATTTTCTCTCATCTTTGTCACTAGTCTAATCTGTATCGCTATAACCCTTCAGTCTCATGTCTCTATCCTGGTAGCAAATAACAAGGTCTGTTGTCCCACGAAGGTATCGAAAAATCTTCTCAACTGCTTGCCAATGAACAAGTCCTGTGTTACTTTGATGGTGGCTAACTAACCCAATTGCAAAGTAAATGTCAGGTTGTGTACATAAAATAAAATACATTAGGCTTCCAATTGCATTTGCATAAGGAACTCTAGTCATTTTGCTTTTTTTCCTCATTATTCTTAGGACAATATTCAGTCTCAATGTATAACCCTTCTCAATTGGAGTGTTTATGGGTTTAGAGTTGTGCATACGAAATCATTTCTAGAATTTTCTTAATATAAATCTCTTGAGACAAACCAAGAAACTTGCTAGATTAATCTCTTGAGACAAACCAAGAAACTTGCTAGATTAATCTCTTGAAATTTAACTCTCACCACATAATTTGCTTCATCAATTGTCATCATCTAAAAAATATAGGCCAATCACTCTTTTGTGGCAAAAATTTTCATATCATTTCCAATTAATAAGATATCATTCACGTACAAAGATGAAATTGGAACAATTTCCTGTATGTTTGACATACACTCAATAATCTTTGCCAAGCATTTCTAAACCAATTAAAGTAATAGCCTCATGAAATCTGAAGTACTTTTGTGTAGATGATTGTTTAAGATCATAAATGGAACGTTTCAGCTGATATACTTTGCGTTTTTGTCCCTCAACCTCAAAACTAGCAAGTTGATCCATTTAGATCTCATCATCTAGTTCTCCTGTCGTCGTTTCAGTGACTCATAGGGCTTCCCCCAACTCAATCTTTTTGGTTCTTGAGAATGAGTGCCACATCTCTCAAGACCGGAATGATCTTGAAAAATGCAGTTTTCACGTCCATTGGAAAAGTTTCAAATCTTGATGTGCAACTATAGCTAGAATGAGGTGAATGGAAGAAATCTCACCACAGGGGGAATGATTTGTGGCAAGGATTTGAGTGCGGAGAGCAGTGAATGAGTCGTTGAGACCCAGTAGAAACTGGAATACACGCTCATCCTCTGTAACAGCCCGCTAAAATTATCAGTTTTGGATTCTTTCCTGACAGCAATCACATCTCTCTCGTCTTAACCCTCTATCTTTAGTTATTTATGTTTAACATAGTTGATTTGGTTGGCTGTAGACTGTGTAGTTAGTGTTTGTGGAGTTCGCTGCGTAGTTGTGAAACGAAGTGTGGTTGTGAAGTGTTAGGCTTGATTTTGTAGTTTTGTGGACTGTGCTGTGAAGTATAGGCGTGAGATGGATGCCGTAGATGTGATACGGCGGGTTGTGTGAAGAGAATACGCGTGTAGCGTATTCTGTGTAATGCAGCGACGCGCCGCGCGACATGCGCTGTAGTGATGTGGGTCGTAGAAGGAAGGGAGTACGCATGTAGTGTACTCCGTGTGGTATGGCGATGCATCGTGTGATGTGCATCGTGTTGATGAGTGTTGTAGCGAAGGAAGTACGCGTAGCGCGTACTCCGTGTCGCGTAGCGATGCACCGTGAGACGTGTATCGCAGTGATGGGTTTTGTAGTGTGAATGGAAGAGAGTTCACGTGAGTGTACTCTGTACTAAGTCGTGATACACCGGATGGCGTGTCACGAAGGGTTGAATGGCGTAGCAGAGAAGTGTGGAGCGTATGGTGTAATGTTGGGAAACTGTATGACAGTGTCCCGAAGCAGTGATGATATGGATTATAGTCCGGGATGACTGGTGTCATCTTGTGGTTGACTATGGCTAAGAGTATATGGATTGAGAAATGAGTTGTTTGTTTGGTTGTTATTGATAATTTTAATGAACTTGTTTTAGTGCAAAGGCTTTCTGAAGTCAATTTATCTCTTCCGAGTATAGTGAAACCTCAAGTTGGCCGTGGTGTTGCAAGTGCTTACAATATGGCAATTGAGTTCAGAAGTGAAAATCTTAAGGACTTGAGTGTTCCTCTTCCAGCTGTTGTGCAGTTCCTCGTGTCTCGCGCTCTATTCTCATAGAACGCGACGATCGAGGTAAGTTAGCCTCTAACTTACTATCAGTTTATTGTGTATGTGTGATGGGTAAGAGAACTACAATTTATGTATGTATGTTATCGTATATGCCATGTCATGCTATGTCATTACATGTTTATCTGTTACGTATGATTTAATCTCTCATGAATAATTATCTGTTATATAATCTTTTCTGTCATACAATGATGTATGTTATAAGTATGCCATGTTAAGTATGCCATATGATACATGTATGCCATGAAATGTTTATGATTAAATCATATTATGCCATTTACAAGTATACGCCATGTTAGAAAAGTATATGATATTAAATAATATCACATGCATTAAGAAAGATAAGACATGTTATGTTATAATAATGCGTGGGGCCACAACAACTGTGGAGTACGTATTATATTTATGTTATTTATAATGCGTGGGGCCACAACAACTGTGGAGTACGTATTATATTTTATGTTATTTATAATGCGTGGGGCCACAACAACTGTGGAGTACGTATTATATTTTATGTTACTTATAATGCGTGGGGCCACAACAACTGTGGAGTACGTATTATATTTATGTTACTTATAATGCGTGGGGCCACAACAACTGTGGAGTACGTATTATATTTATGTTATGTTATTTATAATGCGTGGGGCCACAACAACTGTGGAGTACGTATTATATTTTATGTTATGTTACTTATAATGCGTGGGGCCACAACAACTGTGGAGTACGTATTATATTTATGTTACTTATAATGCGTGGGGCCACAACAACTGTGGAGTACGTATTATATTTATGTTATGTTACTTATAATGCGTGGGGCCACAACAACTGTGGAGTACGTATTATATTTATGTTATGTTATTTATAATGCGTGGGGCCACAACAACTGTGGAGTACGTATTATATCTTATGTTATGTTACTTATAATGCGTGGGGCCACAACAACTGTGGAGTACGTATTATATTTATGTTACTTATAATGCGTGGGGCCACAACAACTGTGGAGTACGTATTATATTTATGTTATGTTACTTATAATGCGTGGGGCCACAACAACTGTGGAGTACGTATTATATTTATGTTATGTTATTTATAATGCGTGGGGCCACAACAACTGTGGAGTACGTATTATATCTTATGTTATGTTACTTATAATGCGTGGGGCCACAACAACTGTGGAGTACGTATTATATTTATGTTACTTATAATGCGTGGGGCCACAACAACTGTGGAGTACGTATTATATTTATGTTATGTTACTTATAATGCGTGGGGCCACAACAACTGTGGAGTACGTATTATATTTATGTTATGTTATTTATAATGCGTGGGGCCACAACAACTGTGGAGTACGTATTATATCTTATGTTATGTTACTTATAATGCGTGGGGCCACAACAACTGTGGAGTACGTATTATATTTATGTTACTTATAATGCGTGGGGCCACAACAACTGTGGAGTACGTATTATATTTATGTTATGTTACTTATAATGCGTGGGGCCACAACAACTGTGGAGTACGTATTATATTTATGTTACTTATAATGCGTGGGGCCACAACAACTGTGGAGTACGTATTATATTTTATGTTACATGAAGTATGGGGCCACAACAACTGTGGAGCATACACTACATGAGACACAGCAATTGTGACATGTAGAATACGTGGGGCCACAACAACTGTGGAGTACGTATTATATTTTATGTTATGTGAATTCATGGGGCCACAACAACTGTGGAGCATGAAGTATGGGGCCACAACAACTGTGGAGCATACACTACATGAGACACAGCAATTGTGACATGTAGAATACGTGGGGCCACAACAACTGTGGAGTACGTATTATGTTTTATGTTACTTGAATACGTGGGGCCACAACAACTGTGGAGTACGTATTAATGCACGTTATTAATCAAGACAATTAAATAAGATTCCAAGTTTATGTTAAGTCAAGTTTCAGATCAAGTTCATGTTATGTTATGCTCACGTACATGTTATGTTCATGTTCATGTTATGTTCCAAGTTCATGTTCACATCATGTTATGTTCACGTTTATGATACGTTCAAGCTCACGTTCATGTTATGTTATGTTCATGTCCATGTTATGTTTCACGTTCATGTTATGTTGATTGTTCATGTTATGTTTTAAGCTTAAGTTCATGCCATGTTAAGTCAAGTTCAGTTCACGCTTAAGTTCTGGTTAAGTCATGCTATATGTCAAGTTATACTATGTTTATGTATGACTATAATTATGCATTTATGCTTTTACTGCCATGCATGCATTTTTAACCTGTGTATAAGTTTTATGTTAACTTACTGAGATTTGTAATCAAATCTCACTGTGGTAGTCCCAACTACCATTCCCCCCGAATGGTAGATCTTGTTACAGGACCCAAAGGAGAATTGGAATCTGACCAACTGAATACGGTCGACTAGGCCACGGTGCGATGTTGATGATGGTATAGTATTTAACTTAGGTTAATACTTGTACTTTTGGAGTTGTATCTCAAGTATTCTTTTGATCACAACCATTTTGGACTAGTGTGATGATCACGGCTTTTTAGTATGCCTTTATGTATGAATTATATTTCAAGTATTTGGGATATATTTAGTTTGGTGCATAGTATTGCTAAAGAAAAAGATTATCCGCTGCGAATATTGCATAATGCTATATGCATGTTAGGATCATTGCATCTTATATGTCATGAACGGGGGCAGGTAACCTTGTGTTGCATGTCTCGACGCTTCAAATGTCCGTTCAATCCCAAGCGGAATTTGGGGGCGTCACATCCTCAGCCCTTTTTTCTAAGGTGTTTGCATCAATGGGGGTTTGAAGGCTACCGAGTTCATCCCATAATTGCTTGAAGCTATTATAGTAGTTTGGGATGGAAAGTTGGTTTTGGTGAAGATTAGAGATTTCTCGTCTAAGATGAAAGAGACGAGCGTTGTTGAGTATGACAAAACTGAAACTCAAGGTCGAGCCATATATCACGAGGATCATCATGGTAGTCTAGAGAGTTGGCAAGGGAAGGATTTATGGTCTTGAGAATCCAAGTGAGGACCATGTCTTTGGTCCTACTCTATTGAGCATATTCGGTGGAGGTGGTAGCTGGTGGTTTGAGAGTGCCATCAACAAAACAAAGTTTGTTTTTGACATTGAGGGCATGACGAAGAGCACGTTGTCATTTGGGAAAATTGTCACCAGTGAGATGACCGGAAATAAGAACAAGGCTGGGAGAGTCAGAGGGATGAAGGAGATATGGGGAAGGAGAAGAAGAGGAATCATTTGAAGAGGAAGCCATGGATGGGAAGCAAAGGTATGTCAGGGTCGATTTTTGGCTTATACTATGTTAAGAGACAGAGTATAGAAAATATTTTCCTTACTTTATTCATTGATTTCATACACATATATAAGCTTGAGTAAAATAAATCATACATGGAAAGATTTGCTGTACAAAGAATATGTAACAGCTAATTGGCTAAAATCACGGGATTGCTGAAATTGTGGAATGTTACAAGGATGAGGAAGTCTGATTTGGTAATAACAGAGGAGAGAGAGAGAGAGAGTGAATAGAGCGAGCGATCTGAGAGACAGAAAGAACAGAGATGGGAAAGAGACAGTGGAGGCAAGGCTCAGCGTGGACTTACCGAGAGGAGCACGGCGGACTAGGAGTGGTGTGAGGTGGCCGATGGAACTCTCTGTGCAAGTGGCGTCGAGGTGGAGGGGCCGGTGCCGTGGGGTGGCTGGGTTAACTCATTGTGGGGAAAAAAATAATTCCCCTGTTTCGGTTTGGCATATCAGAGCAGCAGTTGCTGTGGTTTTTTTCTTTGGTGGCTGGGTAACAATGGTCAAAGGGTGGAGCTGCAACGTGGGTGGCTTGCTTTCGTGGTTCGTTTGCGTGAGGCAGTGCACGGTGGGGGGCACTTGCTCTGTTTTGGGTTATTGAAACAAGGCATGCAGATGGGGTTGACGCAAGTTGGAAAACTGGGCTTCGCGGTTGGTGGCTTAGCAATGGGTTGCTACGGTGGGGATGATGGCTGTGAGGGGTGGCACGATGGTGCAACGTTGGGACTGCCATTGCCAGTGGCAGAGCTAGAAATTTATTCTAGGGAGGGCCAAATAAAACTAGAACAATATACATAAAATATTTTTCATTCTACTTTTATACAATTTTATTTACGATATATAATAATATGATAAGTAGATTTAAAACAAAAACAAAATACGTTTAATACAATTTATGTATTAAAAAAATATTTGATATGTCGAAAACAATATATTACTGAAATAATATAAAAACATTCATACAAATATATTAAACAAAAAAAATACAGAATATCTAAAATTGTAACTTGCATTCCTTTAAACAAACAAAATCATTAAATATTGAATCTAAATCAAAATTCTTAACTATTTCACTTTCAATATAGACAATGGAAAGATGTTAGAAATACTATCAGTTATAGTTAGAATTTTTTTTTATAATAAAAATTATGTATTTTATTTATTTCATTTTTATATCAGATTAAATTTTATGGAGGGGTCAAAATAATTTTTAGAGGAGGGGCCATACATGATAAATTAATATTATTTTATTAAATAAAAAAAATTAATATATATATTTTTTTTCAAATTTGTAGGGGGGCCTGCCCCAACACGTGGCTCCGCCACTGGCCATTGCTTTACGCAGTGGCTGGGTTGTGGCTACTTGAAGGTGGTGTGGCGCGAAGGTGTAGAACACTTGTTTGTTTCTAAGATGCATGAGAATATATATATATATATATATAAGCATATTTACAGCAGACAAAATGGAAAACGATAGGTGAAAGACGTGATCTGAAATGCAAACTTGTCCTTTGTCGAAACCTTAGCAGTCAACCAACGTGCACAAAGCGGAAACTGACTCATGGAGAAGTGTAAGGGTGGGTTTAAGAACTTTTAAAAAGAAAAATGTGACTGTAGAGTTATAATCCTAATATGTTTTAAATTGATAAAAAATAAAATAAAATATCTTTCAAAAACAAGATATGGGCTGCATCCATAAATAAATTAATCCTCAATTTAAATATTTGAAAAAACTAATATAAACTTGTTGAAAAAAAATTTTCTTGACTAATAAAAGGATTTTTAAAATAAATATCAAATTTGAAGAAAAATATAATCCACTAAAATAGAGATTTTATACAAGTAGTCTACTAAGAAAATTAGAATTTGAAAACTTAAATGGGTTTTTCGCAAATTATAAATCTAAAACTTTTTTTTTTATTAAAACTGTTTGGCACTAGACTTGATGAGTGTTACATTAAAATTATTTCGAAGTTCTGTTTAGCTACAACCATGGCCCCTATTGTTCAGCTTGTTCAAGTGTCGTGCTAATAACGCGAAGGTCGCAGGTTCGCGACCTGCATGGGCTATTCTACTTTAACTTTGTTTTCCAAAAAGCATTAGTGATTGGGTGGGTCATTGGGATTTGGTAGTAGGTGTGTAAAACAAAAAAACGGTAAATCAGGAATAAGTGTGGTTCGGTCGGGTTTCAAGTTTGATTTAATCTGTTACTGATTTTATTTTTTTTAAATAGATCACAATCGATTGGATTTTTATTTTTTTTTAAATCGGATTAATCCGGACCGGTTTATATATATACTAATTTTTTTATATTGTATATAATTTTTATATATAATATATAATTGTATATAAAATAATTTTGTATTATGTGATAAAGTACTAATTAATATAATGTTAAATTTTAAAATTTTATATCACTATAGTTTATTGTATTAATAGTTGTTCTCATATTATATAATACATATTAATAGTTATACTAATATTATATCATTATAAATTATAATATATTATAATATATCACTATATTATATATTATAATATATTATTATATTCTATAATATAATTATAATATATTGTAATCATTATAATATTATATAATATAAACTATTAAAACCAAAAAATAATACTGGACCGGTAAAACTACAAAAATCAATTTAAAGATATAATCGATATGGAATCTATTGTTAAAAATATAAAACCGATTCACAAAGGTTCAATTCTAAATTTTATCCAAAACATATAAAATCGGATCGGTTACACCGATTCTCAGGAGATAGTCATCTGACTTACCCTCTACATCAAAACAAACGAACTCCATAATATGGAGTACCGCGTTGGCAAAGTGCTATAAGAATCGGGCGTAAAGAAACCAAATCCGAAGTTCCCAAGAGAGTCTCAAAATTATCAATCCCCGTTGGTCGTACAAAAAACAATTTATAGCGATCCAAGAAGCCGATCACGAAGATGGTAAAAGTTTCTGAAACCCCATTCTCAAATTTCGCAACTTTGTTGAATTCTCATGTTCCTTAACATATGTTTGTGTTATGTTCTGTTCTAGGTTTGCCTTGCGTTTTTATTAAGCCTTTTATTGGTACACATCGTCAACATTCTTCCTCTACTTCTACCCTATTTAATCATGGTATGCGATCCCTCTCTCTGCAATCATAATCGCATTTTACCATATGGGCTCTGCTTGCTTTGTTACTTTTCCAATGAGGAAATCGCTGTCCTCTCTCCCTTGCTTTCTTATATTTTTCATTAGTTTTTTTATGAATATCCTTGCTTTCGTATTTCTTTTGTTTGTTTAGCCTCAAATTATGGGTCTTTAATTCGTCTATGGCCACTTTTGGTTCTTTCTAATTGTATTTTCTAACTTTTCGTTGTATTTTCTGGGTACAAAACTTTCAGGGAAAAGTTTATGGGATATTTGGTTGGGAATACAGGAAGCCGGAGAGGGTTCCATTGGCTTGTCCTTATAAGCCTGCAGCCAAGAAGGATAGCAAAGTGAGTGAAATACTGCTAAATGTTTTTCCTTCCTATTTTTTTTTTTATTGTTTATTTTTTGGCAAGGGTGTCCGCTTTTCTTTCCCCCAAAAACTGAATCATGTATAATGAATGAAAGATTTTGGGGAATACTGACTATCTCTGTCCCTAATTTTTTAGGTAACCTATACTCACTCAATATAGGGGTATCACAATATACATTTGTAGTGGCCCAAAGAAGGCCCAAGGCACATTTGGGCCCATATTCTGAAACAACTTGTCAATAGTAGTACAATTGAAGCTCCTTAGAATCGTTATAAAGAATAAGAATTTTTTTCTCCCAAGCATTGTGGGATCCATCTTTACTGATTATGGAGTTATCACATTAGGCTAGCTGGAGTAACATGCTTGATGGTTATATGGGAAGAATCTGGATGGAAACATATGGACTACATGGAACTAAGATCATTGCTTCCTCCTTTGATTGCTTTCTTGAGTTTGAAGATTTCCATTACAAACTTTCCTTGGGATTTGATGTAAATTGTAGACCTTGAGTAGTTGGAAGTACATTAGAAAGATGCAGTAGGAACGGAAGCAAGGAAGGATTAAAATGAGCATCACTGATTGTTTATATTCTGTGGCAAGAGCATGAGCTTAAGAGCCTCTTTGGAATTGAGTTTGAAAGCTTAAAAAGTACTTTTAATTGTTTAAAAGCTCTTTTAAAGAAAAAAATGATATGTTTGGTAAATTTATAAAAAATGCTTTAATCACCTAAAAAAGTTAAAAATCTACTTTTTTAAAAAGCACCAAATTGAAGCTTTTATCGAAAAGCTCCTGTAGATAACTGTATATTTTAAAAAAATTAATATAACTAACTTTAAAAGTACTTTAGAGACATGGATACCAAACAGTAAATGACTTTTTAATAGTAGAGCTTGTTATTTAAGTTAAAAGCTATAAATCTTAAAGTTATAAGCTATATTTCTTACCGCAATCCTAAACATACACTAAGTCACCCTTAATTATTAATGTAGTCGGTTACTTATTTCAAAACAAAAAAGAAAAAATAATATTGATGTAGCCAGTTTATTGTCTTAATAACTGGAAGAAGATTTTTGGCTTATATATTTTCCTTGTCCCCAGATGAAGAAAGGGTTGCAAGTATTTTACATCTGACCCTACCAAAACAAAGACCCCAAAAATACATAATTCATTGCCATGCTCCGTGTGTTGAAAATTATGGGATTAAATGAAGAAAATTATGCCCTTTTTTTAAACCCTGTAATATTTTGTGCAATGGAGACACTGATGGTTATTATTCATTCTTGTTCTCAGTGGTGTGGAACTGTAACGTTTCTACCTTTGATGATTTTCAAGTTATTTTGGACACCCACCTGCACCCACACACGCATATTCTTTTATATCATTTCTCTTCTGCTTGCATATGTTGCATGTTAGCGCATATATGGCTGTTGTTTTGGTGCTTAGGGCCTCCTCAAATAGTAACTGAGATAGGATTTCATGTTTCCAGGCGGGGGTGGAAACTGAACCTGCTCCACCCGTGTCTTTCTCAAAAACTGTGGGAGTGGCAAATGACAAGCAGGACTGAGGCTGATCTACTTTCTTTGGTGCCTGGGCATTAGGGGCGAAAGCCATTACTTATGATTTTGTTTGTTTTGATTCTTCGAACTAGATGTTTGTTGGAAACTGTATAACCGTTTATCATATTAATTAGTCGGATTAAATATGGGATTTCTGTATCCAAACGGACCTAACTCTTTCGGATTTTTCACGATTTATGCAATCTAAACTTGAGTCAGGGAATTTATTTGAATGACTAAAATAGTATTTTAAGGACTTTTTTTGGACTGAATATGTAGGCATCGAGTTTACCCCTCACAAAAAGGGGAAAAAAAGGAAGAAGAAGAAAGACATGTATCGTGTTGGGTTTGGCAGTGGGTTAATGCTATGCCCTAATGTTTAGCAGTTGGGTCCAGGATGTCCCAATTGCGGTCCTTCTACTCAACTTTTAACTACCAAAAAGAATTAGGCGAAATTGTTTTATTTCATCTCATTTCATCTTATTAATATAATTATTTTAAATTCATACACAAAATATAATAAATATTTTAATTTTTTCAAATTCTAAAACAACAATAATATTTTAACAATATTTTATTTTTAAATTTTAACTTTCATCTCAATTTATTTTATCTCAACTCACCATCCAAATAACATCTTAGAATTATTGTATATCCTCGTCAGTGCCTAGTTATCTTGGTTCTTTTGTTGAATAATGATAGGGTTATTACTCTATTACTACTCATCCACTACTCTTTTTGTATTTGATTTTTTTTAATTTTTTATTTTACTTAATGATTAAGGAATGGAGTATTAGTAAAATTATATATTTTTAAAATTTTTTCTTAGTAATTAACGATGTTAAAAAAATATTTAAAAGAAAATGATAAAAAAAATAAAATTGAAATGAACTTGGGTAGTAGATAGGTAGTAATAGGGTAATAATCCTATCACTACCCTCTTTTGTTTGTGGTTTCTGTTTTGAATTCTTTCTGGATTCTGGATCGGGATTTGCCACTTTGGAAAGCTTGGCAGAAAAGTATGGAGTCCAACTGGGACTTAAGACCTGTAAGCCCCATTTAGTTCTTAAATTTATCTAAGTTTAACTTATTTCAGTCTAATTTTAAGTTAAGTCTAACATCCAAAGATTTCAACACCCAACTCTTAAATTGCAAAACTCATCTCAACTTCAAATATCTTTACACGTGAGACCCACAATCTTTTTCAACTCAACACTTTTTTACATGGGACTCACAATTTTTTTAACTACCCATAAATACATCTAAACTCATCTTAACATTCAAACACATTTAGAGCAGGTTTGGGGAGTGATATTAGATGAGAATTGTGTTAATAGTAGTAAGATAGTTTGTAAATAGTAATAAGATAATTTGAATTAAGTACTTTTTAGGTTTTGTAAAACGAGAGAGAAAAATTTGAATAAAAAAACTTAAAAAATAAAGATATTGTAAGAATATAATTTTATAATAAAAGTTTACGTAGAGTTATTTAATGCATTTTACTTGTTCAGTTGTTCCAACAGACAGAAGATTTTTTATATATAAGTAATGTTACGTATAGTCACTTTTGTGTATTTCTTACGCACTCTACTGATATGATTGACTGATTAATTTTTTTTTAATATACAACTAATCAAATTACTAAAGTACATAAAAGAGTACGTGAATACAAATAGAATTTTTCTTTCCTTAATAAAGTTTCAGTTCTGCTAGGTAGAGGCAAAGTCGCTGGCGAATTTACGGACCTACCGACGTGGTGGGATAAAAAAAAAAAAAAAAAAAGAAGAAGAAGAAAGAGGAAAACAAGCAAGGACAACGTATCCATTTCAATCCAGATCTCTCTCGTCTCTCTCTCGTTTTTCACATCCCGTTGTCATTGTGGTTGACGCCTTGCTCCTTCAGATGAGCCAAATTTGTTAAAATCAAAAGCTCGTAACTCTTCAAGCACTTTTCTTGTATTTATGAGAGAAAAAAATGGAGAAATCATGAGATGAAAATTCTTTCCAAATCTATCAAAGCCGCTGTACACTTGGAAGATTTGCCATCGAAGTTTTGGATTTGGCGGTCTCTTCCCTTTCCTTACGGAACAGCGGGGAGACAGACTTCCCTTTCTTCATCTCATCAGTCGGGTCTATGCCGAACGGCCAGCACTTTCCCACTTTGATAGACCTTATCATCGCTGCATACTCTGTATCGTTATATATACCCAATTCATAACGAATAAAGAGAAGTTAAAGTAGGATTAGAAATGAGAAGAATGAGAGGTTAATTAGAACCAAAAGCAAAAGAATATTCAGTCAGAACAAAGCTCTGAACAGAGCACCCCCAACCCCTCGCCACACCGTGTACGTTGCTGACCAACCTTGCATCTCACCAACCATCATGCAGCACCACTGTGTGGACGTCATTCTTGCACCAATTTCCGTAGGATTAAAGGAAGAAGAAGAACCCAAGCTTACCAACACTTGGATTTCTGTCAAGCTCCACCAGGAACCACCACCCAGCCGTGTTAACCACATAGACCCCTGTTTTAAAGCTCCGAAACAGAGCACCCCCAACACTGCTCCTCTATTCCAGCCACCCGAAAATAGATTTTCCTACCCATGAGCCACTTCCTGCATCGACCACTCATCGCTGAGCCATTCCGCCGCCTCTGTAGGTACACGCCGAGCTCCCTTCATTTTCTCTCTCAATCTACTCTCTCTGTCTCTCTCCAATCACTGTTTCTCTGTCATCACTCCATCTCACTCAGATCGAAGGTAGTGTCACCGCATCACCGCGATCCGCTGTCGTACGCTCGCCGTCGCCGATCCACAGCTCCGTCGTGCCCTGCTCTGCCGCATGGTGTCTCTGTTTAGAGTTTCCTTCTTAGGTAAGAGGCAGCTTTTTGGTTTTAGAAATATTTTACTAGAACAAAATGTTACCGGATGGAGAAGTCCTGAAACGCCACGGCTATGGCTCAAAAGAGGCTACCTTCCTCCTGTCTCCCTCCAGCTTGGCTGCCTCGCCTTCACAATTGACAAAACAAGTTGCCTTTTTCCCGTAATATGGCCTCCAACTAAGGGCCCCGCCTTCCGAGTAGCCGAACAGACCGACTCAAGCTGTAAAGGCGAACCGACATACTAGAGAGAGAGAGAGAGAAAGAGAGAGAGAGAGAGAAGAGTGGAGTTGTTGCTAAAGAAGCCCAAAAGAGCTCATATCTCTTGCTGAGTCCAGGCCCTTGAAAAGCAGATAGGAACAATTTGTTCCTCTAATAAGCATGTTTTCGGTTATTGTTTCAAGACCATAATTCTCTTGTTGGCTTTGATACCATGAAATAAATATAGAGAAAAAGACCTTCAAGAGGGGCAGGGTAAGTTTCCTTGCTTGGTACCAAGTATAGCTTGCTATACTCACTCACTTACCCACCATCTTATATTCATATTTGCTCTGGTGTATCTTATATGTACTCTAGTTTATTTGAAGTATCTCAATGGTGTAATGTCGTCGACTTATTGGAAAAAAGAAAGATGATCCCTAGACAAGGAATTGAGAAGTCCACTCGAATTATGTAAATGAGTTTAGCCGAAAGTTGTAGCTCCCTAATGAAATTTCTTATTGTCTCAAAAGGAACTGCAACTTTATTTTGCAAAGGAATAGAGATAATGACTTCATTCATGAATCAAACAAAAGGAAATTGAGGAAAGCGATTGATGACCGCAGCATAAACTAATATGATATTCCAAGGTATAAAAACTTCTAAATCTTGGCATCCACACTTGGTCCTGAGGCATGAATTATTCATACATTGCAATTTCAAGACTTACAAACAGGTTGTGTATACTTCTGTCTTACATAGATCATTTCTTTTTACTCAAATACTAAGTTATTTTGTTTTCCAAAATGGGTAATACTTTAAACAAAATAAATAAATAAAAAGTAAAAAATCATTATCATTCTCTATAACTTCTATATCACAGAAGCCTATCTTACCAATCCTTTGTCCTCTTAGACTCAAAAACTAGGATACTACAACAATAACTCAGACTCACAACATTACTCTAGAATTGATCTCAATCGGTTAATCTCTTGATCATCATCCTCTAGTGCCCTCGACTAATCCTTATTACTATGTTTCAGTGTGACTGATTCTTCTTTGTTCTTCTTTGTTCCTACACACTCCCTCAAGCTCAATGATGCAGCAATGACATTGAAGTTGTCCCTTGGTAGAGTAAACCTTGAAGATGGTAGTTGCTGGGTGAAAGTGTACGGAAAATCAGAGTTGGATTGGAGGCTATGCAAATCGGAGTTGGAGTCGGAGGTCGAGGTCAGATTCAACCTCCAACAAAGTCAGAGTCGGATTCAATCTCCAACAAAGTCGGAGTCGGAGTTGGAGATAGGGCACTCTGACTCTGACTTTGTCGGTGCTCAACCCTACCTGAATGCTCAACCTCCAAAGCTATCCATGACATCTTAATGGAAAACAACCCTTTCTTCATCCCTGTACCACACAATTCACCTTCAACCATGTAACCTTTTTTTATGAGAAGAACAATAGTAGAATTTATTCATCAAGAAGGGACCAAATGGCCAATACAAGTTGGAATTTCTTCTAGCTCTATAAGGACATCATCAATGTCAAGAGCATGCTTAGCTAAAACGTGAGCAATCTCATTGGATGCCCCCCCCCCCCCCCCCTCTCTTTTATAACCAAAGATCATGTATTAAATCAAGTCCTTACAAGAAATTGTCTATCAAGCCAAACAACTTGAGATCAAAAGAAGGACAAAATCCCACCACATAACTATTTCCTCTACCTACCAAGTATATCTTGCTAAAAGATAAGCAACCTTATTATCTTGCCTATTTACATGCAAAAATTCCACCTTCTGAAAATTCTAAATCAATCTTGAAATATCATCAAGAATAAAAGCAAAATCAGTCAAACATTCTAAAGAAGAGGTCAAAGCTTTTACAGGGAGAAGACAATTGGTTTCCACCATGAGCTTGGGTAATTCCCATTGAGAGCAAATCTGTAATCCTCTTAACACAGCCGTTGCTTCTATAAATTCTGAGGAAGAGTCTGCATTCTCCAGCTTACTACAAGCCGCAACAAGATTAGCCTCATGATCCCTTAAAACCACTCCAATACCTGCCTTTTCTATTTCACCAAAAGTAGCACCACCCACATTCATTTTCAAAACACCATTAGGAGGTGGATTCCAACATAACACTCTTGGTGCCTTTGGTTAAAACCATAAAAAACCTGCACTTTTTGATGCTCTTTTAAGATGTTGAACAGACCATGATTCAAATCCGTTTAGAAACTTTCTTGTGTCCATTGAAAGTAGACCAGCTTGAGCCTTGAGCCCAGTTTTCACTCGTCCCTTTGAGTTTCTTCCCCACTTGCAGGGAATCACCTTTTAACCTTGTAACCTTTTCTTTAGTTGGTAAACCTTAAACCTTAACTGACCAAGAAAATTTTGAATCACTTGGAAGTCCAAGAGGCAAGGAGGTAATTTAATCAAGGGTATGCAACCAAACACATTGTTTGTTGCGGCCCATTGCACTAAGTTGTGCATCCATCGATTTTGATGTCGATGAATTTTCTGAGAGATCCATTACTGAAAAGCCTTTAGAAGGAATGAGCAATTTGAAATTACATTGAAGTTGGACCACTCAGTGGAGGAAGAGGGGTTGTTGAGAGCTTCGGCCACCACTTGACAATCACCTTCAATAACTATATTCTGGATCTGTCTATGAAGTGCCTCTTCGTTGGCTAGTTCAGCAGCCATGGCCTCCCCAAACACTGGATTGATGGAAGCAATATGTCTGGTGGCAGAAAAGATCAGTTCCCCTGAGGTGGATCTGCAGATTGCAGCAGCTGTAGAAGAGGAGCTTCTGACTGTTATATCATGGGAAATGGAGAAGTGATCGGGTAGGGGAGGGATCCATTCGGGAGGGATGAATTGTTGCTGACTTTTAGTGTGCTACATTAGCTTCTGTTCTTGATAAATCTTGAGAACAGATTTTGAGAAAGTGAGAGGATGTTGACATTGAGCATGATGGATGACTTGATTTCTTGGAAACCTAAAAGCTTCATTTGAACCTTGACCATCTAATTTTCATGCGATAAAACAATTTCAATGTAAGTTGATCTCATAAGCGTTCTCGTAAAAGTGGCTTGACATGCACCAAAATTACACCTTTTCTAATAATGCTATCAACAAAGAAGTTCAATCATCACCTCTGAACAAGTTCAGAATGGAAGTTCGAAAACCTGCAAAAGTCAAGTGAGGAGAACAAAGATTAACATAAATTATGCATAGAACCAACCACCTCAACACCAGCAGTAATCCTGAACCCAAGCAGGGGGGAGATTTTTTATTTTTTTCATTTGTACTTCTCGCATTCAAGGAGGTTTGGTAGGGAAGAATTCTATTATTGTTTTTAAAACTAACAAAAAAAAAAACACAAAAACGAAAAAAACAAAAAACAAAAAAGGCTACTTCTAATGGAACAAAAAAAGGCAGTACTTTACTTTTCTAAATTCCATGACCGAGAAAGCAACCCATAGACACAGATTGTTGTGAAAAAATTATAGAATCAATTTGCAAATTTAATTACACTAATGCAGCAACAGGATCAGCTTCCAAACTAACTTAAAAAACAAATGCACTTCGAAATCAAATGCAGAACAGAAAGAACAAAAAAGAACTCATTTTTACAAATAAAACAAAAGGCCACAGGGCCTATTTGAAGTTAGTGAGTGTTAAACTGGATGTTTCACATAGAAAACTTATGTTAGGATCGACTGACCCCAGTCAAAGAACACAAATATTCTAGATGTTTAATCAAACTTAAGTCACACAACAATGCAAGTTGCAGCAATTGCATAAACGAGATTACCTTTCTCACGAGAGCTTCATACAGAAAATTTGCAATCTATCCTCGTCTAAACAACTGAGTAGACCTTGACCCAGGGCATGTACTGTGTATTTCACATCACGAATATGTTGCTTTTGTATTTTAAGATGCTGGAAAACTGCAAAAGATGGCAACTCTTGCAAGATGCACGTTACTTCATCCCCAGATGCAAACAACCGTTTTTGGCTTTCCACGTCTATAATTGCAGATTTTTTTGGTAGTCGAATGTCATTTACATTGGCAGATGCAGAGAACCCAACTTTTGAAAGCAGTTGTAATGTAACATCCGAATTTAGTGTCAAGCTTTTTTTTCTTAAAAAATAAAATTTAGATTTATGTACGAAAAACCATTTGAGTTTTTAAGTATATATATTTTTTAAAATAAATTACGAGTCTAAGATCTCCTTTTGGGTGAACTAAGATTTCTTTCAACTTTATTATTTAAGTTAAAAATATTTTATGGCCCGAGATAATTTTTGAAGTTTTTTTTTTTTTTAATTTATTTATCTATTTATTTATTTATTTATTTATTTAATGTATCAGACTCCACGTTATACACGATTCAGTCCGTTTGTCACTACATGCATGGCTTCTATGTGTCCTATCCTTTGCATGCACGTTTTTAAATTTAGGGTTTTGCTCCAATCACCTCTACACGTATATGCCCCTTGTATATTTTAGAAACTACCCAAACTGTGACGCCCCCAAATTCCGCTTGGGATTGAACGGACATTTGAAGCGTCGAGACATGCAACACAAGGTTACCTGCCCCCGTTCATGACATATAAGATGCAATGTTCCTAACATGCATCTAGCATTATGCAATATTCGCAGCGGATATTTTTTTTTTTTCTTTAGCAATACTATGCACCAAACTAAAAATATCCCAAATACTTGAAACATATTTCATACATAAAAACATACTAAAAAGCCGTGATCACTACACTAGTCCAAAATGGTTGTGATCAAAAGAATACTTGAGATACAACTCCAAAAGTACAAGCATTAACCTAAGTTAAATACTATACCATCATCAACATCGCACCGTAGCCTAGATGACCGTATTCAGATGGTCAGATTCCAATTCTTCTTTGGGTCCTGTAACAAGATCTACCATTCGGGGGGAATGGTAGTTGGGACTACCACAGTGAGATTTGATTACAAATCTCAGTAAGTTAACATAAAACTCACACACAGGTTAAAGATGCATGCATGGCAGTAAAAGCATAAATGCATAAGTAAAGTCGTACATAAGCATAGCATAACTTGACATATAACATGACATAACCAGAACTTAAACGTGAACTGAACTTGACTTAACATGACATGAACTTGAGTTTAAAACATAACATGGACTTGAAATGTAGCATGAACGTAAACATGCATAACATAAATATGAACTTGAAAATAACATAAACTTGAACATATCATGACATAAACGTGAACTTGAGACATACTGTAAACGTGAACTTAACATGATGTGAACATGAACTTGGAACATAACTTGATCATGAACATAACATGTACGTGTACATAACAAAACATGAACTTGATCTGAAACTTGACTTATCATGCACTTGATCTGAAACTTGACTTAATACGTACTCCACAGTTGTTGTGGCCCCACGTATTCTACGTGTCACAATTGCTGTGTCTCACGTAGTGTATGCTCCACAGTTGTTGTGGCCCCATACTTCATGCTCCACAGTTGTTGTGGCCCCATGTATACACGTAACATAAAATATAATACGTACTCCACAGTTGTTGTGGCCCCACGTATACACGTAACATAAAATATAATACGTACTCCACAGTTGTTGTGGCCCCACGTATACACGTAACATAAAATATAATACGTACTCCACAGTTGTTGTGGCCCCACGTATACACGTAACATAAAATATAATACGTACTCCACAGTTGTTGTGGCCCCACGTATACACGTAACATAAAATATAATACGTACTCCACAGTTGTTGTGGCCCCACGTATACACGTAACATAAAATATAATACGTACTCCACAGTTGTTGTGGCCCCACGTATACACGTAACATAAAATATAATACGTACTCCACAGTTGTTGTGGCCCCACGTATACACGTAACATAAAAAATAATACGTACTCCACAGTTGTTGTGGCCCCACGTATACACGTAACATAAAAATATAATACGTACTCCACAGTTGTTGTGGCCCCACGTATATACGTAACATTAAATATAATACGTACTCCACAGTTGTTGTGGCCCCACGTATTCACGTAACATAAAATATAATACGTACTCCACAGTTGTTGTGGCCCCACGTATTATACGTAACATAACATGTCTTATCTTTCTTAATGCATGAGATATTAATTAATATCATATACTTTTCTAACATGGCGTATACTTGTAAATGACACAATATGATTTAATCATAACATTTCATGGCATACTTAACATGGCATACTTATAACATACATCATTGTATGATAGAAAAGATTATGTAACAGATAATTATTCATGAGAGATTAAATCATACGTAGCAGATAAACATGTAATGACATAGCATGACATGGCATATACGATAACATACATACATAAATTGTAGTTCTCTTACCCATCACACATACACAATAAACTGATAGTAAGTTAGAGGCTAACTTACCTCGATTGTCACGTTCTACGAGAATAAAGTGCGATATACGAGAAACTGTAAAAGGTCATTCTAAAAGTTAGAAATTTAATTACTAACAATTAGAAACATGGAAACAAGTTATCTTAGAGTAAAATTATCATTTTACCCTCTACATGTGGGAAAACGACCATTTTACCCATAACTTAAGGATTTCATATCCTAACTCCAAAAATTTCCAAAATTTACATTCCTCATGTAAATTTTGTTCTAAACTCAAATATCAACTCAGAAAAAAATTTAAAACAAAACAACACTATGGAAAACACACTATGGCCGAAACATCCATAGGCCATTTCTCTTGATTTTTGTTACAATTCCTTCCAACTTCAAAACTCATGCTTAAACCAAAATTTTACAACAAACATCTTCCAATCCTAAGTTTAAAACCATACTTGAAACATCCATTTAGAAAAAGCTAATAATCAACACCAAACTTTTTTGTAAAAAGATCAAAACACTTGAATCACAAGCTTTGTCCTTAAATCAAAACATCTCCAAGAATTCCAAAAAATCTAATCTTACTTCTAACATATTCATAACATCATCCTCAGATAAACCATGCTTTAAATCATCAAACTAAAGTCACCAAAATCACAAAAATAACACTTGGAGTTTTTGATTTTACACTTAGTCCAAAAACAGAAACTTTTTCTTAACTAGCTTTGATAAATCTCTTGATCAATGGCTTAAGAAGGTGAGATCTTTGAAATAAAGTATCACATGGTTTAAAAACGTGTCCTAAAGAATATCCAACCATCAAAATTAAAATCACATGGCTAAAACCCAATAAAACATGGATCTAACCTAAAAACATCAAATCTTAGGCCTAACCGAAATTCTCTTGCATAGAAAAATCATATCTTTGAAACTAATACTAAATATCTCCAAAATAACATCCTAACATGAAAATAAGAGACTTAGGATCATCATATAAAAATATCAAAGCCTTTAGAGTAAGATCAAACCTCAAAATATTCAAACTTTATCCAAATAAAAACTGTTTTGTCACTTCCAGTTTTCATGTTTCTAGATCTAATAAAATCTATCATCAAAATCTTTATTCATGCAACAAAACCTCAATGAAAACTCTTAAACACATTCTAAGAACACTCCATAAAATTTTCGGACCAAGATATATCCATTAGCTTGGTCAAAAACTCCAAAACATAACACACTCTCCAGATTCACGCCCAGAATGACCTTTCCATGGTTAAAAATACTTTTGACCGACCAAATGACCATGGAATGATACGAAAAATACATCTACGGAAACTAGACTCAAAGAGGAACAACTTTTATGAAGGAGTCATCGTGTGAAAATACTTACAAAGGGTCGAAAAACTCCACGCAAAAAGACCCAGAAATCTGCCCGAGAGAGCTCTTTTGGGTTTCTCTCTAAGAACGGGGTGAAGAAATGATTAAAGTGAAGTAAGTGTGTCTTGCACGACTCAAGACTTCTGTAGGGAGAATATTTGGACCTTAATGATCATTGAGTGGAGGTGTAGACATGTGACATAATGTAGAGGATAGTGGGGGGCAAAAGACAACTTACAAAGGCTATGAGACATGGGACTTGATGGGGTGGGTTCCTCCATATTAATGAGTGCAACTTGATGCAATGAATGGTCTGCCAAGTGGGGGAGGAAATTTCTCCAAGAAGCTATGCCAAGGTGGCCAAAATTCGTGGGCTTTAGTGGGCCTTAGTGGGCCTCAACCAAGTGGGCTTCAATTTGGGGTTTAAAGGGGGTTTGGTTAGGGTTTGAGATGCTATCAAGCCCAAATCCAATTTTTCTTGGCCCAATCAAATTTCTAAGGTTTAAAATGTTGGATAAAGATGTCATAATAGGAATTTGAGAAATTAATAGCATGTGAAAGTGATTTAATCAAGTGATTAAACACAATACTAGAAATTGGATCAAAAAGGGTTTGAATGCCAACTTTAGGGTTTGGGGAAACCGTTTAGGGTTTCGGTTTCAACCAAGTTTTTGGGGTTTCAAAAGGATTCCAACCATTTAGGGTTTTACTAGGGTTGAAACCCTCTTCATCTAACTCAATTTGGTTGATCAGATGAAAAAAAACTGTTTTGCTTAGGTGGCATGATCTCACACATTGATTTCCTTCACAAATCCATCTAATGGTTTCTCTTTGTGCCAAGTATCTAATACTATTCATTATGTGTGGTTAAGATCTTTCCAAGTGTCCAAATAAAACTTCTCTAACCTAATTTGGACATTTCACACTGTGATTTTGAAACCACTGCACTTAGTACGCTTATCGAGGTTACTATTCACTCCAAAAAAGTGCATAATAAACTTAGTACTGAAAAATCTTAAATATTCAATTGAGTCTAGTGGCGTAAACTATAACGTAATCTGACACTTCTAACTACCTCAAACAAATAAAATCACATTTCTAGCACCATAGTGAGTGATAAAACTAATTATGTTGACATACTAGAACTTATGCGATTAGCCGATTCGTAAAAACTTATGGGGTTTTCACGAGGTTTCTAATGTCTATAGAAATTTCACCATTGAATTTCTTGCGGGCTGTTACACAAACCCTACGCTGCTGCACCTCCCCAAGCCACAAACGCCCACACCCAGTCACAGCAAGGCCACCGTATCGTGTCTTTCCTCCTACTCGCATGCACCGCGAGCCACCAGTTGCACCACCACAACCCACTTTTCATCCCCACCAGACCACTGCTGGTAACAACCTCCACGTAGCACCGAAAACTACTACAGTTCTTCTACACGACAGTGCCTCTAGACGCTCACCACCATGGCTCCAACCCTTTATGTAACATCCGGGTCTAGTACCCAATTGTTTTTTTTCCTATAATATTTTTGGATATACGGATGACAAGCCCACTTGAAATTTACGAGTATTGTTGGATTGGACTATGAACCCAAAATTTTATTTTTTTTGGCAATTATTGAATAATTTTATTAGGCTTGCTAAGTACGTTTAAATCTTTAATTATTTTTGGTTTGGGTAGAATCTTTTATGGGTCGAGATTTGAGGAGCAAGTTATTTTTTTTAGATGTTCGAAACCCAACACTACGGAAAAAAGTCCAAGTACATGAGTTTTTCCTTCTGACCCCCACATCAAGCACATCGTTTTCCTCATGCACCTCTCTTTTCCTAGGGTTTTCTTTTGTTTCATATATATGCATGTTATTATCTCTACTCGATGAATAAACTTCAAGCCACAACCTTCAGTGAAACTCCACGCACGAATTAACCTCAGCCTCCCAAACTCCTTAAGAGTTCACCACTCCAACCATGCACCACCGAAGGTAACCCCACTGTCGGGTTGTCCACACCGCAACCTCCCACGAAGCTGCACCCTCACAGAAACCACCCCCCCTCACGGCCATAGTCCACGGTAAAATCCCAGACCATCCAACACTACCGAGCTCTCCTCTGCACGACAGAAAACAAGCCTCCATCACCCTTTGTTTCGGGCACCTCAAAATAGAGCAAGGAAGGCTCTTCTTTTTTCCAACCATGTTACATGACAGAAGCCACCGCACACTGCACGTAGCTCTAGACCAATTGCACGCCTCTTCGCTGTCCCTCGGTGAGCAACTGATCGAACTTCTCTCCTTCTCTATCTCCGTCTCTCTCTCTCTCTCTCTAAGATCTCCCTCTCGCTCACCTATCTCTCTCGTGGTCAACCACCTAGAGCAGTGGCGTCTTCACCGCACCACCTCAACAACTCCATCTTCTCCTCGGTGGCACTACACGCTGCATGTCCTCTCCTTAGGTAGATTGCTGCTCAATTCTTCTCTTGGGTAAGTTTTGCCTCTTGTGATGCGTGTTGCTCTTGTTTGAAAGAAGAATCTAGTATATTTTTAGGAGAAATAATATTTGCAGTCGTGGTTGTGCAAGCACCACGCATTCTCATTAAAAAAAAGTGAATTAATACGGAACTCACTTTAAAAAAAAAAAAAAAACGAAATTTTTGGTCATGAACCCCACTCTTTTTCAAAACAATTGCATGGCATTTGTACACTCCACGACTGTATTTAGCATTACTCTTTCTAAAATCATAATTTTATTTCTATTCTAATGTACCTAAGAAACATCACAACTCACAATTAATAGTCCTTGTTTTATAATCACTGGAGAAATGGATCCAAAGAGAAGATGCCTTGACTGAGAAAAGTTAAATGAGTTTTATGTTTTGTTTTTTGTTTTTAATATGACCTGACATGGTATTGTTAGATTAAATGCTACGTACTTGAGTAGCATTTTCCTTTTATAAAACTACTATATTATTTAAAAAAGAATTGAAAATCAGCATAAATTACAAAAGAAAAAGAAAAGAAACACATAAAAAAGCATTGTTAAAAGACATGAGAAGAACAAGCTACGCCTTTATTTTTCTTTCCCGGTGACTGGCTGAAGGATCAGAAGTTAAATCCAAAAGTAGAGTGGATTGAAACAATGCTACAAACTAAGGAACAGTCATTCGAGATTAATACACTGCGTATATCTTGTATAATTGAAGACAGAAGTTAAGAAGATTAAGGGAAACCTTGAAAGCATCCTCATCAGAAAGAAGACTGTCCAGGTCCACATAGGGAAGAATAAAGCTGGGGTTAACACCAAACCGTGATGCTCTTATTTCTTCTTGTACTGACCAAAAAAAACACCAAAATCACATAGAGAATAGAACGGAAAGTTTAATATAGAGTCCTTTATGCAGAGTCCAATCTCTGTTATTCTGCAGCATAGCATGTATGATGGTTTATACAGGAACCAGATCAGATTCATCTGTCCATGAACGTCCTTGACCTCTCCATCGCTGTATGGTACCACATATACATTTTTTTTTTTTCAAATTGTACGTTGGTAACCAGATAAATTTCAAAGCATCAAGGTGATGTGGTGTTATTCCCCTTAGAAATAGATCTAGATAAAGGTTCTGAATATGGCTCTATTAGAGACGTCACGACAAATTCTTTGACGTCAACTCAGTGCAAAACTCAAATCCTATAGTAAGACATACTTCAAAGATGATCACAAATTGCCTTTGTGAAGTCAGTAGTAGATGAACTACCACCAAGGTCAGCTGTTCGGTACTTCCCTTCTGCAATTGTGTTGAGGATAGCATTTTGGATCTGGTCAGCTTTGTCATGGAGATTGAGATGGTGCAGCATTGAGACACCACTCAGCAGCAAAGCAGTTGGATTCGCCAAATTCTATAACTCAACCACAACATTTTTTTTTTATACGTAAACAGTAAACCAACCACAACAAATATAACTGAGTTTCACACATTTTGTTTCATAGGAAGTATGCTTAAAGAAACACAGAGTTCCAAGTGTGGAAGCACAAGGGATGTTTAGAGGGAGGAAGAGAGGGGGGGGGGGGGGGGGGNAGAACCAAAAGGAATCAATTAACAAAAGGAGAAAGTTGCAAGAAAAATTGTAGTCTATAATCCTCTCCTAAAACCATCTTCTCTAGGCCTCGTGTCATTAATTGCTGGCACTTTGAAGAAGTGCTTGGTAAAAAGACTCAGTTACAGCTTGTCTAAAAGGCTAACTAATAATGTAACACCTCGTACTAATGTCCCATATCACAGATGGTTAGAATAAAAATAATAACAGTTTTCAAGTGATTTCTCTGACAAAAAATACCAACTGGATCTATATAAGATCAAGAGAGGTCTTAGTATTACTAATATTATTATTAGTAGAATGGGCATCAAAGTTCACCACTTTTGACTGCTTTAGAAGCCTGTTTAGGTTATATTCTCTCAAACAAATCATCCTGAAAATTCTACCATTTCTTATTCCAAGGATATGTGATTCTACCATCTCTTCATGACCAATCAGTACCTACACTAGCCACATGACTAACAGAGCTTTCCTTCCTTTTTTCATCTTAATCAGTGAAATACACTGTTTATAAAAGTCCCAGAAAACCTAATTGTGTCTGTTATGGTAATATAGGATGAACACAAACTGCATAATGTCTTGAACCTAGGATAACCTATAGGAAACTTATGTTTCATGCTAATCCTCCGAAGGCCAAAAAAAAAAAAGTTTAATATCAGCAGGACAGGAGAAAGGGGAAGATCTAGCATGATTTTTAAAACGAGAAGGCACATAAATGGCTATACATGATTACATACCAAGAAACTATGGGAAACACAAAAATCATAAATCACTTTGGGGTCTAACCTTTCCAGCAATATCAGGTGCTGAACCATGTACAGCTTCAGCAAGGGCAATTCCTCCCTCACCAATATTACAGCTGCAAATTAAGTCATAATGTCAGATGATCTAGTCATAGATGATTGGAGATGTCTACAAGAACGCACAAACCTTGGTGTTAAGCCTAATCCCCCTACCAACCCAGCACAAAGATCACTGATAATGTCACCATATAGATTAGGCATCACCAATACATCAAAAAGAGCTGGATTCTTCACAAGCTGTGCATTTAAAAACCAGAAGTCAGTGCATAAAGTTGCATGCTGGAAGAAATGCAATTTCACAGCATGCTTTAAAAGTTAAAATGGTTTTATTTATTAAGATAGGCCATTGCAAGAAAGGAAACCCATATGCACACGCATCAAATTGAATGACCATAGAGAGACTCATATCTATACCATCATACAGCAATTGTCAATAACAACTTCCTCGTATTTAATCTCAGGGTACTTCTCTGCAACCTCACGGCAACACTGCAAGCAAAGCCAACTGAAGTCAAGATGATGTTATTAGGTTAAACAATCTAGAATCTCTAATCTATGCATCTGCTAGTGCAGACCTTTAGGAAAAGACCATCAGTTTTCTGCATAATGTTTGCTTTGTGTATTGCAGACACTCTCTCTCTTCCATGGTTCTTGGCATAGTGAAAAGCATATTCAGCCACCCTCAAACTGGCCTGTCGAGTAATGATCTTGAGGCTTTCAACCACACCTCTGACCACCTAGCATCAAAAGTAGGGAATAAGTCCAGATTCACGCACATCTACCATTGCCAACATTCATCTGTATATATCAAAGTACACTTACTTGATGTTCAAGTCCACTGTACTCCCCTTCTGTGTTTTCACGGATAGTGATAAGATTTACATCATCATACCGAGTCTTATAGCCAGGGAGACTGGAGCAAGGCCGAACATTGGCATATAAATTTAATTCTTTCCTTAGAGTAAGATTCAAAGAACGATGACCTTTTCCAATGGGTGTGGCCATAGGCCCTTTCAAGCCTACCCCATTTCGCCGTACAGATTCTAAGCTTTCCCATGTTAGGAAACTTTGAGTTCTAGGATCTATTTGGTCCCCAACGTAGTGCTCCTCCCATTCAATTGGAACATCAGCTGCTTTAAATATCTGTGTAAATTTGTACGATGAAACTAATCTGTACATGACTACATTAGACAAAATGATGATAGTATCATCGGTAAATATTGGTATCTCACATTCTTGGAGACTCAAACATTCAGATGCAAGCAATACATATTCTTCAGCAATATATGCAACTTAAGGCATTCTAAAAACAACAATCAACATAGTATTCCATATCTAATATGACCTGTTCAAATTTTAGGATAAAGTAGCAAAAATAGAACATAAATCTATAGAAAGACCTAAACATTAGAAAGAAAAAAAGGAGCGTAGAACCAACCCTGAACATTCAAAACAAAGAAAGAAACGGCGAAGATAGGAGGGCCCAATAAAATATGATCATTCCATGTCCCTTGCAAATGAAAACAAAAACCAAATAAGTGCTCAATAAAACATCACCATTCCCAAAACCCTTGCAATCGAAATAAATAAATAAATAAACAAAACAGATGTGGTCACTGAATCCTAACTAAGAATCCTAATGAAAGAATACCACAAATGAATATGAATCCAAAGAAAAAGTTAACAAAGATTTAAAAGAAAAATATTGGCACTTTCAAGACATACAAGATAACTTTGTGTCCTCACCCCATTCCCAAGCTAAAAGCATGTTTTTTAATAAGAATTTTGAGGTTTTTTTAAGTTCTTGAAAAAGAGGATGTGTTTTGTATGGGGCTTTGTGAAAGTGTATAGCAACAATGAGAAGTTGTTTGTATAAAAACGTTTTGAGATATGCTTGTATTGAGGTTTGTGAAAGAGGATAGGTATATTTGAAAAGTTGTTTGGATAAAGTTTTTGTAAGAGGTGTTATTTTTTTATTCGTTTTGGTGGAAGCCTTTTTGGTTGTTGTGTGTGTTTGTTTTTAAATTTTTAGGAAATGGAGCAAATGATTTGATGAAAATTTTATTTCTTTATTTTTTATAATAGGAGAATTTTTGCTATTTAAAACATGTTTGGATTGAATCTGAAAACTTCTAAAAATAAGTTTTTTTTTTTTTATTAATTAAATAGAAACTAAACATAGCTTAAGGCTCCACCAACAGTCATTTCTCGGCATGAATGTCTGCTTTCATGCCCATTAATTTCCTCAGCTTCCCCTGATAATTGTAGCGGCTTGAATTGAAACAAAATTATTCAACAGTACAGAAAGTGATAGACTGACATCACAGAAAACTATACATCCGAGTCGATCGCAATCCAAGTAGGCCTTTTTTTTTTCTCTCCAGAAGATATTTCAACATACTTCTAAAGTACCGGCCGACTCCATTAATTCCATCAAAGTGTAACCCCCAGAAAAATATGTTAAAATTCTTTTGACAATCCTTCTACCTTGACAATGAAGATTGAATTATTAAAACATTTGTGTGGTGTTGGAGACCCGCCGCGGGCGCGCGGGCGGGCGGATGAACTCAGATTTTTCGTAGGGAAAGCAATCTCCTCGAGGTACTAACCATTGAAACAATCAATCCCAATTATATTTGCAAATTCTTAGGTCCATACCGGACTCATAAAGCACTTTAACAACTTTTTTTTTCTAAGAAACAACATCAAGGGACTGGTCTTAAAAAAGGGGAATTCGAGCCAAAGATAGCACACATGTCCGATGCAATAAAACCCTTATACTCCGTTTGCCTTGTAAAACTATCCCCGATGAGAGTCACGCCTAAAAGCAGCTAAATTAAAGTTCAACATCGTGTGTGTATTATATTCTCTTATGAATTACACGGTTAGCATAGCGAGATAATCCAATTTGGAACTAATTGGGAATCTTAGAGGGAGAGAGAGGGACCTCTTTGACGGACTCGGCGATCTCGGGGCCGATACCGTCGCCGGGGAAGAGAGTGGCTCGGATCGGCGTGGAGTCGGAGGAGAAGGCCCGGTACATAAACGGTGCATTAGCTTCAGGGTTTGCGCCGGAGGAGAGGATCTGGCGCGACCGGCTTCCGAGAACGCGTCTAATGAGCTGCGAAGCCATAACCACTGAATTACGGCCAACACGGCGAGAGAGAGCAAGAGAGCTAGTCAGATAGAGAGAGAATAGTAAAAACCTCAATAATGAAAAACAAACTGATAGTATGATTTTTAAATATTTTTATTAAATGTATTTTTTGTGTATTTTAATTTTTTTAATAATTAATACATTATTATTAATGAGATGAATTTTGCATGTATTTTAACATTATTTAAAATTGATAATATGATTTTTAAATTTTTAAATATGTTTATCAAATATATTTATTTAAATATTTTTTTATTTTTTATCTTTTATAAACCAGCACTCCTTGGACTTGGAATTGAGCCCACATTTCTTGCCACAAAGTTGTAAGTCAGACCAGTCGGTCCATGTTCGACATAACTTGAAGCTTATCAACAGATTTTCATTTTGGCTAACTGGGCTGCATTTCAGTGAGCGTAGAAGTTCTCTAAAAAAAAGTCAGCGGAGAGAAGTTCTTGATGTCCCGGTGCTATCTTTGTCATGCTTTTTGTGCGAAACCTGACCCTATTTTGTGGTGGCCCAACTTGACGACCCTATCCAACAAAAATTCGTTGTAATCTTTTGCCTCTTGAACCGACCCGCCCGCTATATATTTTATTATTTTGTATGGCTGCTATATATTTTGTATTTGACTTTCATGTGAATAAATCCTATGTTCGTCTAGAAACGACGTAGGCAGGTTGTCAAATCACGTAAATCTTATGTGTTGTATGTGATTGATTCCATCTTTACTTCAGTTTTTTCTCTTTATCGTTCATAACAATTTTGACATGAGGGCAAGCCTTGAATGCCTGTCAAAGAAGTAAGCTGTGATATTGGTCTTCAAATGGCATTAAGGTCTAGACTATTTTCCATATATGGTAAACTTTTGCTAAGAGGTTATTTATTTCTTGAAATATATATCTTACAGGTAAGAAAAGTAGCACTCAAGAGCAGTAGGGAAGTAGTAGGGTTGTAGCAAATGGATTAGGATATAAGGTTCAAACATAATAAATATGAACTAATTGATTGGAATAGGAGCACCAGTCCAGTCCCTGAGGCAATCCAATATTGGATCAATCATCCTGCCCTGACACATTGCTGTAAACACTTCGTCAAAATCCTCGCCGGCAGACCTTTCCTTTTCCCCGGTCAGCAATTCAGTTCCCAAACACTCTCTAACAAACTTGTACAATGGATAAGACCTGCATTCCTTGATCCGGTTTGGAATTGCAGGTTTACCACACTCAACTGAAACTCTTGCACTCTCCACCTCTTTTGGCAAGATGGCCTTTAGTTCTTCCTCAAAGACCCCGATCTTCTGGAAGATAGACGTGTTTGCATTCTTCTCATTATCGCCATTGGCCAGTGCATGATCAACGAGTGCTTGCCTCAGTTTTTGCATCAATGGGTATGTCGCACTGCAGGGGTCATCAATATAGGCAAAAACGTGTTCCCGATCAACCACTTTGAGTAAATCCTTCTCGCAGAATCTGGATGGGTGAAGTTCTCCACCAGTAGTTAGAATTTTTTTAGCCACTTGGCTTACAGTATTCTTGACGGCGGTCTTCAAATTTTCCTCCAAATGCCTCAAATCAATAGCTTGGCAAAGTGCAATCAGAAATGTGGAAGACATGAGCTTCAAGATTTCGACAGCTTCTGCTGTTTTCCTTGAAGAAATCAATCCCAAAGAGTTTACATCCTGGTTATGCTGCTCGGCACTCTGGACATGGCTAGTGACTGGATTGGCCATAAATTGAAGTTCGGAACAGTAGGAAGCCATGGCAATTTCAGCACCCTTGAAACCATAATCCAGGCTTGGATTCCTACCCGCAGAGAGATTTGATGGCAGCCCATTGTTGTAAAAGTCATTGACAAGCTCGGACAATTGTGCAAACATGAGTTTTCCTATTGCTGCAATAGCCAAACGGGTGTTATCCATTGAGACACCAATTGGTGTCCCTTGGAAGTTGCCACCATGCAAAGCCTTCTTCCTTGAAACATCAATCAAAGGGTTATCATTGACAGAATTGATCTCCCTTTCAATTGACTTGGTTGAGTATCTGATAACTTCAATCTGTGGGCCAAGCCATTGAGGCGAAGTTCTTAGTGCGTAACGGTCTTGCTTAGGCTTCTGCAAGGGATCCATCTCGTGCAACTTCTTGGCTTCTTTCACATAAGAACTTCCGTCCAAAATGTGTTCCATAATGGCCGCGGCTTCAATTTGGCCAGGATGGTGCTTCAACTTGTGTGTCAAATGGTCAGTAAACTCAGGCTTACCCTGCATTACTTCCGCAAAAATAGCTGACAAGATTTCTGACAAAATTGCTAGAATGTTTGCCTCAAAAAGAACCATAGAGGCAAAGCCAGAGCCAACAGCTGTGCCATTAACAAGAGCAAGGCCTTCTTTAGGTTGCAACTCAAAAAACTCAGATTCGATACCCGCAAAGCGAAAGGCTTCTGTGGCATCAAGGGATTCACCGGAGGGTCCAACGGCTTTGGCATTGGGACGGCCGATGAGCAATCCAGCAATGTAGGAAAGAGGGATGAGATCACCTGAAGCGGTGATTGTACCGCGCAGCGGCAAGATGGGGGTGATGTTATGGTTGAGGAGCTTAGCAATGGCCTCCATGATTTCAAATCTAATGCCAGAGTATCCTTGGAGAAGGGTGTTGATCCTCACTAGCATAGCAGCTCTTGTTGCTGAGTGAGGCAATGTGTGGCATGCCTCTGTTTCTTCTCCAAATATCCCAGCATTCAAAAATCTAGAGCAGCAACATGGAGCATACAGATCAGCAGGGTTGGATACTTTTAGTTTAGAATAAATAATTAAATTGTGATTTTTTAAGAATATCTATAATTAATAGGAGTGTAACCGGTTCGGTTTAGTCCAATTTTAGACAAAATATAGGACTAAAGCGGTAACACCGGTTTTACATTTTTTTTTAAACCGATTACGCACCGTTACTCCTCTAAACCGGTACTTCCGGTTTTATCGATTACGGTTCGGTTCAGTCCAATTTTTCGGTTTTAATATATTAAGTATATTAGTGTTACTAATGTATTTATCAAAAGAAATCTTTTGAGAACTTATAGGCAATAAAATGTATTTAATCTATATATTTTATATTTAAAGCATATGATCAAATAAATATTCATATTTAAGATTAAAATATTATGTTCTAAATTATAATATATTATTTCATACATAATTATATATATTATATATAATATTAAAAAATAATAAAATATATATATAATATGTGAACCGATCCGGTCCGGTGTTGGAAAACGTAAAATTGAATCCGCATCAGATTTGACCAGTTTTCAAAATAAAGGAACTGATTCCAAACCGAACCGATCGAAAGTCGGACCAAACCAACCAATCTAGTCTAGTCTGGTTTGAGCCAATTTTCAGATTTATTTTTACATTCCTAGTACTAATGAAGTGATAAAAAAAATTGTAAAATATAGGAAATAAATTTCAAATTTGTATTTTTTTTCATGAATGCTGGTAATTTTGCTTGTAAGATTTTCATATATTGCAATCAAAAGATGACGTTACACTATATGGAAACGACTATATATATAATTATTATAAGAAATAGGTCATATATATAAATCATAAACTAAGTTTTATACTTCACTTAGTAACATGAGTAATACTACTCATCATCTATTTTTTCATTATCATCTCATAATATGATATTAGATTATTAGGTATTATTTATTATGTTTAACTAATAGACCTATCATTTAATGTTACATTATAAAATATCAAGAGGATGTTGAAAAAAAAAATATGTCGAATAGTAATATATAGAAGTAACATACACAATAATAAAATATATTTAAAAAGTTTTTAATAAGAACAATTACATTACCACCTAGCTATTCAGTGGGCACTGAACATAAGGGTAATTAGTTATTATATTGTTAAAATATTTTTTTTTAATGTGATTATTGTTTTGATATTTGAAAAATTTTAATTTAAATAATTTGAAAAAATTAAATTGTTTATTATATTTTATATAAAAATTTAGAAAAGTTATAATATGAGATGGAATTAAACGAAACACTTTCTAAATGATTAAAAAAAATAACTATTTTATAATAAATATATAACTTCTATAATAAATTACTAATATTGTTTAAAATTATAAAATAGCTTTCTAAAACAGTAGGATCAGCATTCCGCTCTCGTATTTTCCGATCCGTGTCCATAATTAATCACCGGAGTCAAAGTTTTATAAAAACAAATATACACGTATATATATTTATGTTTTAAATAAATAATATATTTACAAAATAACTTATGAAAATAATATAGTATTATATAAATATTTTTAATTTAAAACATAATTATATAAAAATTGTAAAAAAAAAATTCTACGTACATCGTTACTGTTCCAAAAATGGCAGACCTAGTTCCTTCTGTTGGTCTGAATAATAGCAACCGGTCAACACACCCTCCAAAGACTCAAAGAGCCATACAGGTTTCATTTGACTCATAAGGTTGACCAATAGTTATAACCTGTTCTGTCCGTACTCTTCCATTGACTGGGACGAACTCAGAAACGTAACTTCCGACCAAACCCACTCACACACATTTATTAGATCACTCGGAATGACTTTTATAAAATATAATTTTTGTAAAATATAAAGAAAGTTATTTAAAAATCCATTTTAATAGATTTTATATAAGAATAATATTATATACAATCAATTTTACATATTCTTTTTATATATTTTATTAATATGATTGACTACATCAATTTTTTTTACGTAAAAATAACTGTATATATAATTTTTATTTTGTATATCATCTTTATTATATACTTTGTTACCGTAATCCCTCTAAATATAGAGGATATTATTCACTACTTTAAAACATTTTAAATTAATTTCTCTCTCCTCTTAGTTTATTTTCCCACTACTCGAAAGTTTCATATTTTCATTTAAGCCCTTCTCTCTCATTCACGCTCTTTTACTGTGTTTGATCATCGATGCCGAAGAAGCTTTGGGTTTCACGAGTGCATCTACCGATTACCCAGCTTATCAAAGGTCCCTCTTTGGATCTTTTTATTGCACTTTCAGAATAAAGTATCATAGTACTTAACATTTCATGGCATCAATGTAAAAAGAAATAAAATAAAATCCTGCACCTTCGAGTGATGTTACATTCTATGACTTGCGTTTTTTCTCTTATTCGGATAGGAGGGTGGTTATACAGTAGAAGGGTTGTTTTGTGTATTGTCTTTCCTGTTTTCATAATATACTTCCGAATATTCTCATAAATATAATTTTTTTTAATCAATTTATATTTTGATTTAATTTATAAATTTAGATTAATTTAAAATAGAATATAATTATATAAAATTGTATATTGAGAGATATTGTAAATATAAAAAAAAAATATGAGGATATCATTGATAATTAGAGAAAATATTTGAAATAAGTAAAAAGTATTAAAAATTAAAATATTTAAATGATATAAATAAATAAAAATAAAGAAACTGATAGATGATATATTATAAAAATCAATATGTAAAATAAAAAAAATGAATTTTAATAATATATTTTAAAGGATAAGATGAAAAAGTCATTAGAAGTGCTCTTACACACACTCTCTTTCTATATAGAAAGTTTTACTATTTCTCATTTTTATACATCATATTTTTTTATTTTATTTTTATTTTTAATTTTTAAAATTTTAAATTTTAAATTAATTGAATTCTTTTACTCAGCATCTATATAATATATATTTAATAAGAGAAAAGAATTAAAAGAATTATATATAATTTGTGATGGGTGTAAATGATGAGTAGAATTTATATATATATATATATATTTATATTTATATAGAAAAAATATATTCATTATCTATTTTCTCATCATCATTTCATCATTGATCTTATGATTTGATATTAGATGATTAGTTCATAAGTAAAATATAATAAATAATATGTAGTTATTAAATATCACAAAATAATAAAAAAACGATGAAGAGTGTATTATTGTTCATTTATATATATATATATATATATATGGACCGACGGAGATCAGGATCACAAGCTAACGTTAAAGTTAAGATAAAGTTTCGCTTAGCTTTACCTAATTAACTCCTTCTGCAGAGCACCACCTTGTTTGGTTCGCCTGTGTGAAGTAGCACCAAAACCCGTGGTGACACCATAACTGTCGGTTCCGGCTGTCATGCTGTCCATGACCCAGTCGCTGCTCGCCTTCACGCCCGCCCTTGCCGACTCCGAGAGCTCCACCTTCACCGCCGACTTTCTGGCGGCTATGGCCGCCACCTGAGAGATAGTCAAGTTCTCGCCGCCGAGCCGGACGACGGGCTTCCTGTACTCTGCTACCATGCGCTTCACCTCTTCCAGGTGACTGCCCTTGAGTGACTCGGCAGCCACTCCCCAGTTGAGGGGATCATGAGTACTGGCGCAGAGACTCTCCAAGGAGCCGCTTTGGTGCTTGCCTGTGGTTTCCATGCTGATTAATGAGAAAATGAGTGAGGCAATTAAGAGAGAAGTGGGAAGAGAAGGGACTCCGGAGTTGGGGGACAGACACAGCGAGTGAGAGCGGTTGGTGGAGTATGGATTTGCTGGGTGGGGAAGACAGACGCAGAATGAGGAGGCTTAAATAGATGGAATGGAGCTTTTACTGTCGTGTCAGCATGAGTCATGGTAGGTAAGCATAAGTGTGGTCGCAAATAAAGGTAAGCATATGAAAGCGTCAGGGTAGTTGGTTGAAACAAAATCTGACCGTACGATATTAATTACACCTAAATAAGAAGGGGTTTGCGTATACTCTGCTGGGCATGGGTGCCTGCTAACTGGGTGGTTGGTGCTGGATTAAACACAGTTATTTAATTACTTTATTATTATTTATTATTTTATTATTAATTTTTATTATTTTATATTACAATTCAATACTTTTTATTATTTATTTATTACTATTCATAAAGTTAAACATTTTGTAAAATTCGCCTGGTTTGGTTTCAAGAATCCTTCCAATTCATCTCACTTTATTTAATCTATTTATTATAATATTTTTAAATTTTTAAATAAAATATAATAAGCAATTAAATTTTTTTAAAATTTTAAAATAATAATAATATTAAAAAATAATACTCTAATAATATTTTATTCAATTTTCATCTCACCTTATTTTATTTCAATTCATTATCCAAATCGCATATTAAGATTTGACTCTAATGGATGATTTGTTCAATTTTAAGATATATAAATTCAATTGTACTCTTCGTAGAAAAGATGGGCTAACTTGAGATCCTAATGAAACAATCACTTTTCAAAAATAATGCATAGGGACTGCACAATCTGATATTATATCTAGTATTATTCTATAATGTTATTTGTGTACAACATTTAGGCCCAGTTTGGTTATTTGATATAGATATGTACTGTACAGTTGTTTTTTTTATTCAAATACACTATATTTTATTTTTAAATTTTAAAAATATCCACTTAAATAAACAGTAATAAATAGTAAAAACTGACAATAAACAATGTATAAACAGTGCAAAACTAATATGAACATTGCACAATTCGGCTCTCTATAAAATAGTGGAACCCACACATTTTTTAAATATCAAAAATTAAAAGTTATCTCATATCATCTCACTATACAAATACACATTTTTTTACAAATTATTTCATTTCAATTTAACTTAAAATTTTCACTATTATTCAAAATATCTCATTTCATTTCATCTGAACTGTATATCCAAATGAGGCCTTACATAAATTAGATGTTACATGAGGATCTAATACTACATGTATCTTTTCTTGCATTAAATTATCTATTTTGATAAAAAAAAAATAGAAAGAATTTTAGTTTAACATAATATATATAATAAATATTTTAACCCCAAATAGATCCTATAAAACTAAATTCATAAATTAACCTGATTTAATATGATAAGTTAAATTATAAATCTATTTTAATTGTAAAGTAATAGATAAACCATGTCAATTTATAGGTTTTGTAGCTGTAGCACTTCTTTTATCTGTACAGATACACACGTACATATTCTCAATCAATAAAACATAAGAATATATTCTATGAGAATCCATATTCAAATGCATTTACACTATACACCATCTATAGGACAAATCAATTTTTAAAAATTATCTTTCAAGTCAAATTATATTATATAAATGGTACGTAGTATAGATACATTTAAATAGAAAATAGAATTCTTCATATTCTATTAGATGTAAGGGCGAATTAAACGAGATAAGTAAATTTTGAAAACTAATTTAAATGAAAAAGAAATGACTCAAAAAAGTAAATCTTATTCTCTTAATTTTCTGAACCCAAAAAAAAAAGAAAGCACCGTCCATTTTTTTGCTCTCTCGAGTCTCGACTCTCAATCGAAGAATAAATATACAATTTAGGGACAAGGGTCAATTAAAGCTATAAATTATGACAATAAAATGTCATCGTGAGTTTCAACGTCGGAATAAGTTCATTAGTTTGAAGACAACTTTCGGTTAAAAAAGAAAACAAAAATTATAAAAGAGGATGCCATATTCTTATACAAAATGCTCGCAGGGCCGATAAACTGGCCACCTAAATGGACTGATACATTTTTATTTTTATTTTATACTTAATTGTTAAGAAAGCAATTATTAATGAATTTATATATCTTTTTCAATTTTTATTATTACTTAAAAATATGGGCTATACCTTGATCAACGAACTTTCTTATAGAATCAAAATGTCAATTATCTTGCATAAATGTTGCGCTAATATTCTTGCCTTTGTCTCCTTTTGTTTATTTATTCTTTTTATATAAGGGGATGAATTAAGAGTTCTAAACCCAAATTTTCTATTTAAAAATCCAGATCATATACCATCAAATTATAAGGCTCTTAGCCGTCTCTTTTATTTAGAGGTACATACCCCTTTTTTCAGCTTTTTTGGATGTCCGTTAAATTAAATTATAATATGATATATTTCATTGGATATATTAGGGGAGCAGTACTATTTGGGACATAAAATATAGCATAGATTGATCAACATTTTTCTAAACATGCATGAGTTATATATATTGTCTTGAAATCTTTCGAATGGGTTTTACAATTAATTTAACAATGAAATGGAAATAAATTTATAGATTTTTTATTATTATTATTTTTGGTGTTAGCTAGGTTGTCACTTAATCAAGATTATTTTCCTAAAAACGAGTTTTAATATTGTTTGGTGTGTATAAGCTTTTATGAAAATGTAATTTTTTATGCGACAGATATATATATATGCTTCTATAATGAACTTTTTATATATTAGATAGGGTTAAATGCAAAATTAATCTATGTAGTTTGTTCCTTTTAATTGAATTATTTTTTGTACGTTCTTTCTACTATGTTTGACATTATAAGCCACATGACATGCATGTCAACTATTAACTATATGTATGCTTCAACTTATATTCTAAAATAACTGAAGGTGGAGATCAAAAACCCCTGAGAGAAACTCTCCCTTCTCTCTAAAAAAGTTCAGGGAAAGGCATTTTTTGAGGGAGGGAGGAGCTTCGTTTTCTTTTCTGTTTTGAGTATTCTTTTCCCTTTGAGAATAAAAGTTGTTTGGCTGTGTTGATGTCCATTGAGAGTCTGATGACCTGCCGTTTGTTTCCGAGTTTCTTTTCTTTAACATATCACCCGGATGGGTAGAGATACATTCCATGGTGGAGGTGAAGGTTTTCGGCTTCGAATGACAGGTGTTCTTGACCGGTTGTTTTTTGGTCTTCTAAGGGGACAGTTTTGAGGTTTAAAGCGTGGGCTAGTCATGGAGCTTGTTCATGGAGATGGATTTAACTTGCTGGCTGGGGTGTTTGTCTACGGGTTATAGAACTTTGTTTTTCCATGGAAAACAGAGGTTTTTTGGGGATGCATGCCGAGATGCATGGAGGTGAGAAAGCTTCTCCGAGGTGGATCTCTGGCGCAGCTCGCGGTGGATCTCGGGCACAGCTCGCGGTGGTTTTCAAGTGACGCAGTCAAGCGATGGTTGTTTTTTTTTCTGCTTTTCTGCTTTCGGCTTGTTTCTTTTTGTTAAGTGTTGTTCTGGTTTTTGGAGACCTCTGTTTTGGATGTCGGTGTGAGTTGATCTGGGTGTTTTGCTCCTGGAGATAATTTTTTTGCATGTTGGTTTAGGGTGTTTCCTGCGGGGTAAAGGATCTTTGTTTTAACCATGGAAAACAGAGAGTGTCTTTTTCGGGTTATATGCCGAGCTGCATGGAGGTTTTAAAGGGGTTTTGGGGTGGAGACCGGGTGTAATTCATGGCGGTCACTCCTTAGGATGGTGGCCGGAAATCGGGTGTTTGTTTAGAGCTGCTGGTTTTGGTTTTTTTTGGGGTTGGGTGTCTGGAATAAGCCTCTCGTTGGTTCTTTGGTTTCGTCTATGTTCTTCGTTTAGTCTAGCCGAAGTGGGGTAAGGATGGTTTTGGTGGTTTTGGGCTGGCGTCGGTGACGGGGTTGAAGTTGGCGACGGTGTGAAACCCTTGTGCAGGAGGTGGCTCTGTTACAGTTTGCTTGTTGTCAGAAATCATCGTGTAGGATCTGCATGGTGCAAGCTACCTGTGCATGATGCATGCTTCAGTGGAAATCATAGGGGCTAACAAATCTGGGTGCAGAAAGGGGTATACGGCATATGGCGTAGTGTCTGTTTTGGTTGCTTTTATTTTAGTTTTTTTGAAATAGGCAAGTACCTCTCCTCTTTTGAGGATGGGGGTTTGTGAGTCATCTCCTCTTTTAGAGGATGCAGGTGGGTTAGTTCCTCTTCTCGTTTAAAGGATGAGGATGGTTTTGTGGTTTTGTTTTTTCTCACAGACGAGTCGAGATGGACATTTCTGTTTATCAGAGTCTCGCATCTCAGTATGGTGTCGTATTTGGAGAGCTTAGAAGTTTTAGACACAGTCCGGCATAATGAAAATTGTGTACGAGGGAGCGTACAACCGATAGTTAGTTGGCTTGTAATCGGGGCTTGTTACCTGTAATTATTGGTCACAGTTGTAACTTCCTTCTTTCAGTATTGAATTGAAGTCTATTTCAAAAAAAAAAACTATTAACTATATGTATTTGAGAGTCAAGACAAATATTAAAAAAATAAACAAAATAAATTAACCAAAATTTGAAACATGAAAAATATAATTTTAAAAATATAATAAAACATTAAGATTCTAAGGCTATCGAGCAAGATTGGAAATCAGTTTCCGAAATTCTTGAGCTGAAACCGATTCAAAGAAAAGAAGGTTTTTGATTTATTAAAACTCTAGTTGCAAACAATTTTACACATTAATTACGTGCACACATTCTATGTGATCGGTCTGAAATTAAATTTTATTAAAAATATTATCAATTTAAATTTTGAATATAAAAACAGTAATATTCATACGTAGATTGATATGAAAATTCACTTATACGTAGTAAAACTCATTTAATTATTATTGACTAATGAAATTGTTTTCCATAAACAAATAATTTTATTTTATTTGAAACCCTTTATACCATATACCATGCACGTGGCTGTCAACTGAATAATAAATTAATAAATTGATGGACACGGGTTAAAGGCAGAAGGTTACGAGAATAAAATGCTGAATATGTTCTAAAGACATGAACTTTAGCTGTATGATATTAAAAGAGGCTGTCAGAATTCACATTGGGGCATCAGGAAATTCCTGACAGGAATAGCGCCCAAGGTTTCTTATTCCTAGTACGGCATGCATCATGATCAGCAGGATCAGCCTTTTTGTAATATTACTTCATGTGTTGCTTTATATTTAGGAATTTGGGCGCTTGTCCTGTCCTGATCGTGTCGATTTTCCTTTATTTTCTGGGTACTTTTTTAATTTTCTAAATCTACGGTCTAGATCTTGAAATTAAGAAGTTTCTTATTCAATCACCATTAAATTAGATTAGAATATGATATATTTTATTGGGCATTCATATATATTCAAGTACTTGAGATCATATATATTCATTGTAGCTAGTTTCGATAAATGACTTTAAATATAACACCCCTTGTCATTGGGATATTCATCAATATTGCAAGTTTGGTATTTTTTTTTTTTTTACATTTATAAAAGTTTTAATTTTTTTTATATAAAAAAAGTTAAAAAACTCCAACAATAACTTTTATTTGAATAATTATAACAGAGAATCAATAATCATAATCGAAGAGTGAGATTTTCTCCTTAAATTACTTAATGTGTATTTATGAAAAACTTATTATTGAGAGCCTGTACACCTTTGAGATTAGTTGGAAACGTTCTTTCTAGACATTCGGTGCCAATAAAAAAAAATCATAAATAAAATTTCATATTATTCCGAAGGGAGAAAATTTTGAAATTTACAATGAATCAAATGAACAGTACGTACTAATTAAACTGTTTTTTTAACCAAAAAAATGTCCGTAAAATTCTTGACTTTGTAGGTTTTGGAGCATGAAACGAAATATAAAATTCTCAGCTCATCTTATTATTATAACATTTTTAAATTCACACACAAAATATAATAAATAATTCAACTTATTCAAATCTCAATTCAACTTTTTTAAATATCAAAATAATAAAAATATTAAAAAATAATATTTTAAACTTTTTTTTAAAATTAAAAATTTTCATCTTACTCTCCCAACCTATGATCCCAAAGTTTTGGGGTTGGAGCCGGAGTGTGTACAAAAATTCTCTAATCATTACTTTACGTTTTGAAAGCGCGGTACTTACATACAATTTGTTCGAGATTAAGGCGTGATTACCTTCACCGCCTAGCTATCACATGTTGATGGCTCACGCAAGTGAAATATTAGTTAAGCCAAGCAGTTGGATTACCCTGATCTCGACCTGTTACTAATTTAGAGCAAGTGCATGCATATCGTGGATAAGATAAAATGTCAATATTAATTGCTAACAAGGACGCAGGTGGCCGGGGTAGTTTGGCGGCTTGGGAAAAAAAGTTCTCTCCAGCTATGACTACATTTTCTTGGGAATAAATTCCATATATATATATATATATATATATATATATAGGATGTTAAGGATCAATCAGATGATCAGGAAGCATGCACTAAGGATATTGATGAGTTTTTGCTGGTATTAATGATAAATTGATGGACAACGGGAAAAGAAAAAGAATATTAATGATAAATTAATCTTTAATGCATATATATACTGCAAATATATACACAATACAAGAAAATTATTCAGTTATAGCCAGTTATTTTCAGTAAAAATAATTATTTTCTGTTAAAATAAATCTATTTTGATCGCAAATAGTTATTATTGTCGTAAATAACCTATCGCAAATAGTCTTTTTTATTTTTTAATTTTTTTTTTGTAGTAACAGTGGATCATGCCATCAATGAGTAACAGGTCAACAATTATGATCACACACGTACAATTGTAGACTTCGAGGTCGTTTGAATTGAGAAATATTCTCAATACATCTTATTTTATCATTATAATTTTTTTTAATTTTTCATACAAAATATAATAAACAATTTTAATTTTTTCAAATCTCAAAACAATAATAATATTAAAAAAATAACATTCTAACAATATTTTATTCAATTTTCAAATTTTATCACATACAAATGCAAAAATATTAAACAATAAGCTAAGCTAATATCATGTATGTAAACAAGACCATCCTAAATTTGTGTTTGTTTCTAGCTAATGACACAACAATTTCATTAATATTGTTTTTATGTGCTCGGGAAATTGGGTGTATTGATTATAAAAATCTCAGTCTATATGAGATATTAGGTGCATTTATATTAATTAATTATGTTTTTAAGATCAGTTAGTTATAAAATCAGTAATTGAGTTTTAGTCCGTTTGCAAATGACTCCCTCAATTTTAAAGTTTTGTTATTTACTCTTTGAGTATGCAAAATTTTGCAATTAAACCCTTCCGTACATCCAACTTCCATCAAACAAACAAACTAACAACGAGGTTACCACGTGGCATTTAAATGCCACGTTAGCATTCTTAGTAAAAAGATAACAAAAACTTTAAAAACTAAGAATTATAAAAATCTTAAAAACCTTTAATTCGATTTAATAAAGGTACTTTTCAAAATAGTATTTTTCAAAAAAATATAGTGTGTGAATGACAATAGAATTTTTCCTTAATTAATACCTCAATGATTCTCTCTTTATTTTGGCTTCAACGGCCAATGCCATGCAATTAGTACTGATCCCGGTTCCGCAAGTTCGCGAAAAGACGGATCTATCACTCATTCCTTTCTTAACATTCGACTAGTCAAAAGTCTAAAGCTAATACTTGAGTTAGTAATTCTTAAATGCTCTTCAAATTTGGAGAGTTACTGTTTATCATCCATTTAATTATTATATTCTTTTCATCAACTTCTTCCACTCTCTTCACTATATTAAAATAAATTATATAAGTACCATATTGAAATAAATTACCACATTTTATTTTTTAATAAAATTATTAATTAATATATGAAGTGTATTTATAAAATATAAAAAAATTTAAATAAAATATTATTAAAATATATAATATTATATTATTATTTTACCTTTAAGATAACTAATCTAATATGGACTCATCTAGCTAAAAGTTGATATTATGACAAAAAGGTGAAATTCTAGCTAAACTTTAGAGTTGATAATAGTTAGGCCAATGCCAATGCTCTTAATCTTAATACTATTAGTGGTATATATCAATATTGTACCTTAAATCTTAGTACTATTAGTAGTTATCAATATATAAGTTTCTTTTCCTTTTTGCTTGCCAAAATACTTACACAAATAATGAATAGAATATTCCTTGGATTAACGGATACTTTAAGATTGTGTTTGTGTTGTAAAGTGATCTCATATATTCTATGAATAGCAATGAAAAACTAATTATAAAATATTGAATAATAGTAAATAGTAATAAAAAGTAGTGAAAAATATATAAAATGTAATGATAAAATAATAAATAGTAATGAAGTATTCTCAGAACACTCCACTACCCAAACAAAGGTCCATTTGAATAGTGAGAAGTGTTGTGAATAGTAGTAAAAAAGTAATAATAAAATATGAAATAGTAGTAAAAAGTAATTAATAGTAGAAAAAAATAGGTGAAAAGTAATGATAAAATAATGAATATTAGTGGAGTATACCGAGAATACTTGAGATATTTTCAGTACCTAAACACAGCCTAAAAGTTCATTTGTGGAAATCATTTTTTATTAAATCTTTTCAAGCTAATTTAAAATTAAAAGATGAAAAATTGTGGATTATCATTTGCATAAAAATTTACTTATATTGATTTTGAAGCTATAATATTCTTTTAGCTTAAAAATTGGGAATATAATTATCTGGATACTTATAAACACAATATTAACAAACGAGTTATTGATTTATTTTCAAGCTGCAGTGTAGGGCATATCATCCACATATATAAGGTCGTACTTAAATGGTATGATTTGATTTGTTAATTTAAATTGTAAAATTTATTTTTCAAATCAAATTATGTCATCATGTAAGTACTTTATTAGATGTGTCATATCCATATACTTATAAATATAATTTTTTTAAAACTAATAATTTCTTACTTGTAGAAAGAAAATTGGGTCAACGATCGAAGGGCAATATTGCCATCTGCTATGCTCAAAATGGCCATCCAAATCATGGAAAGAAAGAAAGAAGAAAACATAAATAAGTGATCAATCGTCCTTGCCACAAGACTAGCTTAATTTATTGATCCTTTTCACACTCATAATAAAAGCAAGTTATTCTTTGATTATGGTGATGGATCATGTCTTGTATATATGCGCAAATTAGAAATATTACAATAATTCTATGCTCGGACAGGATTAATCATGGTTTAGTTTGAGTTATCTATTTTGGATCACTTGCACATCATCTATTGGACAATTGTTGGTGGAGAATAAAGACACTTTTTATCTTCTTAGATGAAGTACTTTGACAAATTTTCCACAATATGCAAAGCCATAGGGTAATTATTAAATGGGAAATACTCTATCTATAAGGGGATTACATAAAACTAATTCTATAAACTGATGTAATTTGATGTGATTCGTCATATTATAAAGTAGATCTAATAGATCAAATGAAGTTACGTCAGTTTGTAGGTTTATTTTGTGTAATTCTTTTGTAGATGTAACCATGTTAGTTTATGGGTTTATTTAAAATACTTGATGCTGTCAAATTTTGAAGGTAGATCGACTCATGATGCTTTGCCTTTCTTTTTCTTTTCTTTTTTCTTTTTGGTATAATTTGTTTCTATGTAAAAGAAATTATATGAACATCAACTTGGGTGAAGAATCCTACTCATCACTTGACCTTGCGTTAACTAAACTTAATGAGAAAGGAAAGGAAGGTACATGGAAAAGATGCAAAAACAGGGGAAAAGAATCATAGGTACATACATTTTCTTGCTCCAAGTTGGAAAGAAGTTTTCAATGGCTGGTTTAATAGGTTGAGCTTAATTAAAAATCCCTAATGAGGCTTTTGTTGTCCATTAAAAGAATAATGCAACATGTTTGCCACTTTGAAACAAGCACAATGGATGGAGAAGAGAGCACACGTAAGATTAGGATTTTTTAGATTTTTACTCTTGACCGAAATTAGATTGATTTTAAATAGAGATTGATTTTAAATAGAGATCAGACACATCATGTAAATCCTACACAATTTACTACTAAGTATTTGGTACTAGCTAGTATCATTAGAATCCTCTTGATTTTAGTTGTGACGAAGAGTACTATCAATTTAGCTGGTATATATACCTTACCATAAATAATATTTTAATTAATTTAGAAAAAATGAAGGTTGTTCTCAGTGATATAGTAGGTGGTGCTGTCAAAGTCTTGAATGCCTATCCAATTCACATGATATATAAACACTCAACTACAAATTAAAATTTCTAAAGCTAATCGGTTTACAGTCATGATGATTACAGCTTGCTGTTTGTTGAGCTAAAACTTGTGTCTTTTTCTGACAACGACCTTCACCCTTTTTCTGACGGATCTGGGTAGGTGACACAAAACCGAAATCTCAAGATAACTTGGGTTTTTTATTGCTTTTTNAAAATATGAGGCATATTGGTCATTTTATTTATCAATTTAATCTCTTTAGAAACACATAAAAAAAAAAAAAAAATCGCACCAAATCGATGCCATACATTTCAAGCAAAATGGTGAAAATTTTTTTAAGCTTACTATAAGAAAACTATTCAGTTGTGACCAGTTATTTTCTGTAAAAATGATTATTTTTTATTAAAATGAGTATGTTTTTATAGTAAATAGTCATTCTCGTCACATATAATCTATCACAAATGATCATTTTTTTGTTGTGTTAAGATTTCAATACTTGATCATGATCTAATGACACCCTTTTTCTGACGGATCTGGGTAGGTGACACAAAACCGAAATCTCAAGATAACTTGGGTTTTTTATTGCTTTTTTTGAAGTGAAATTAGACTCGAAAGGATTATAAATTGAAAGAACCCCAAAAAGGTGGGACCTAAAGGAGGCCTAATTCTTGTAAGAAATTATATTTACAATTTTAGAATACGCAATTATCACGTATTTCTTTAAAAAAATATAGGTAAATACGAAATTTATATGAAAAAATTATTGTTTAAATAATAGAACCCACTTTTTATAAAAGAAATACACGAAACTTACCTGTTGCATTACTCAGTTCTCATGATCGCCTGGATAATTGGCAAGATCAACTATTAGGTAAGGTGGACCAAAATTGCATATCCACCAATATTCCTCGCACGCACCTACCCATATCTTAACCTTACCTAAGCAATTGCCTCAAAAGGTCCCACACATACCATTAGCAGGACCGATAATTTGGAGTAGGTGCGCACTGTCCATTGTCCAAGGAAGGGACTCGGAAATTTGCCCGGCCAATGTTTGGGTGCACGTACAAGTAAATCATGACTTAAAGCAAAGAATTTTTTGAAAATTATTTTTGCCACAAAAAAATAACTTAAAAATTAATTAACGTGTTCTGATATGATATAAAGATTATAAAATTATTTTTATTATAAAATAAATATAATATTATATCATGTGAAGTAATATCAAATTTATATGATTTTATTTTTATATGATGGCTTTGTGGTCATAACACTTCTCAAATTTTTTTTTTGATCTATATTAAAAGTCTTTTATCAACTTTTTGGTCTAAAGCATATAAAACTTCTCATCTCATATAAATATAATTAAAACATTCTACAAATTCATTATTTATACATATTTTAAAAGTAGAATCCACGTTTACGCAAAGACCTATATATAGATCAAGTTTAAATATCACTCTTCAAATTCTTTTATAAGTAAGGCTAAATACAAGTCTGAAATAAACAGTTTCATACAAAACTCTTTGTAAAACAGTAGGTCCACTAATAAAATATATGCTTCCAACCACAACTCGATCGGATCATAAATGAATGGTACTCGCCTTGATCGTCATGTGGACATACATGGCCTAGTACTATTGATCATGATGGCTAGCTTTTAACACTCAAAGTGGTCCCATATATAAAGACTCATGTTACCTAATAAATGGAGATCAGGGTATGCTAACACGAGGGTTACACTAATTAATTGGTTGGCATATATGGAAGTTTCGTTAGTAATTACGTTTGTAATAAAAAATTCTATACTTCATACTATTATCTTATTTTTATCTTAATAAATAAGATGTAACACATTTATTATTATTAAATAATCATTTATTAGATGCTTCCTTATCATTTAATGGTAATGAATGTTCCACATCTTACTTTATGAGAATATGGTGTATAACATCATTACCTAATACTTTGAATTTATACAGATTTCATAAATTCATGCTTTGCAATGTTGTCAATTGTCATAAGCTTCAGCTATATATCCAGTGCTTGGTTGAGATTGTTGTAGATATACGTAGTAGGGTCTCTTTTTATATGCATGAAAAGTTTCAATGTAGTGCTAGCTCTTATAACAAAAAGCGAGTTTTTAATTTTTTTAGATGGCTAAATCTTTTTTATATGAAAGAACTTTTAGACTGAAAAATTTTAAACGTTAATCCCACACTTTTTTACACTATTTAAATATGTGATTTTATTCTTTTACTTTCTTTTATTCTATATTTAAAAATTTTGGTGTGTTGAGTGTGAGGCTGCGGTTTAGCATGCCTCATGATCAGTGTTTTTAATTTGTAGTGCTTATCGCCTCAGAAGACCCCAAAATATTGCGATTATATTTTAGTTTTGACTGATTTTGATTTTACAATCTCGATTTGAACTTTTTAATTTAATTTTTTCATGTTATAATTTTTTTTCCCACTTAGGTTCTCCATCTTGTTTGTTATGTGAAGAACACAATAAATATAATTTAGACTTTTGTGATAACTAATGATTTTATATGATATCAAACCAGCAGTTCAGAGCTTGATTTTACGGTCTACCTATTTAATTAAATCTTCTACAAGCTAATTAGCCTACTATTTATTAAGCAAAAGTCCGACTTATACATGAGGTGAGTGTAAAGAATATAATATATATAAAAAATCTAGATCTTTCCATATGCGCATGATGATGATGATGCATCACCTTACATATATGGCCATGTGATGAAAAGCATTTACTGAAAAATAAATAATTAAAGATGTACGTGGCAAAAAGAAATAATGCAATATGTTATAAACATTTGTATAACCATACATAATCACTAATTAAGACTATTGAATCATCAATTAAGACCAATTTTGAGCCACTAATTAAGACCATTGAGCCATCAATAGAAACTTAAGCTATATCTACCCCTTTGTACTCCTATATATGGGTATCATTCCCTTGTATATGTATCAAGTTTTACATTGAAGAACAACTCTTTCTCTTGCAATATCCTCTTTTTTTTGCAATATCATTTCTCTTTTAGTTTCATAACACGTTATCAGCATGAAAGTTCTGATGATTTTGAAAATAGTAGTCTTCTATTTCAAGTAAGTTTTTCAATATATTATTTATAGTTCTCAAAATGAATATGAAATGTTACATTACTTATTATTACTTGATGAAACTCTATATTTATTCTCATGATTTTGTGAATGTATTTCTTATTTACAAATATAAACATACTTATGTCCTTGATTTATATATGTAGAAAATGTCAAATCTTACAAAATTGGAATTCGTTGCTCTTGACATTTCTGGAAAAAATTATTTATTTTGGATCCTTCATGCTAAGATCCATCTGGAAGCGATGAACCTGGGAGATACAATTAAAGAAGGAAATTAAGGGTCTTGGCAGGACCGCGCTAAGGCAATGATTTTCTTTCGGCACCATCTTCATGAAGAATTAAAAACTGAGTATCTCACGGCGAAAGATCTCCTTATTTTGTGGAATGATTTAAGGGAGAGATATGAACACCAGAAAACTGTAATCGTCCCAAAAGCTCGTCATGATTGGATGCATCTGAGGTTGCAAGATTTCAAGACTGTTAGTGAGTATAACTCTGCACTCTTTAAAATTAGCTCACTATTGAAATTATGTGATGAAAAAGTCACTGATGATGACTTATTAGAGAAGACATATACTACTTTTCATGCATCAAATGTGCTCCTGCAGCAGTATCGAGAGCGAAAGTTTAAAAAATATTCTGAACTTATATCTTGTATTCTAGTAGCTGAGCAAAATAATGAGCTTTTGTTAAGAAATCATCAGTCACGTCCTACTGGTTCTATATCATTCCTTGAAGTGAATGGTACTAGATTTACACCATTTTCAGAAGCGAATGGTGCATCTTTTCAAAGAAACCGAGGGCGTGGACGTGGTAGAAAAAATTATAGAAGTGGAGATCCTAAAAGCGATCACATTAAAAGGGATAATAGTAGATATACACCGTACCACCAGAAGTGGTTCAACTCAAAGAAAGGTAAAGGTCCTCAAAACAAATTTTAAAAAAAAAAGATGAAGATGGATGTCATAGATGTGGTATGACTGGATATTGGTCTCGTACTTGTCGTACAGCTAAGCACTTGGTTGACTTATATCAAACTTCTATAAAATAAAAAATAAAAAGTTTGAAACAAATTTTGCTGAACCATCAGATGCTTTAGTTTCTACAAATGGAGAAGATATTACAGGCCTTGATGTTTCTGATTTCTTTGAAAATTCTAGTGGTAGAATTGATCATTTGATTGGTAATAGAAGTGTTCCTTTTTAATTAATGTATTTTCTTTATCTTATTGTAAATTTTTTTTATATTTTGCAATGTTTTGTATTAATGAAAGTTTTATATATTTTGCAGAATCATGAGTTTTACTGATGAACTTTTTATCTCTGAGATGAATAATAGAGATATATGTCTGGCTGACAGTGCTACAACTCACACAATTCTTAAAGATAAAAAATATTTTCAAAATCTAGCATTGAGTAAAGCCTACGTTCATACCATATCTGGTTCATCGAATCTAATTGAAGGCTCCGGAAGAGCTTATATTGTGTTGCCTAATGGCACCAAATTTTGTATTGATGATACTCTATTTTCTTCACGATCCAGAAGAAATTTATTGAGTTTTAAGAATATACGTTGTAATGGTTGCCATATTAAAACCACCAACGAAAACAATAAAGAGCATCTTCTTATTACTAAAATAATTTCGAGCCAGAAGCTCGTATTAGAAAAACTGTCTGCTCTCTCATCTGGATTATATTATACAGAAATGAGAACAATCGAATCACATGTGGTAATACACTAAAAGTGCATTGACCCCAAAGTATTTATGACTTGGCATGATCGCCTTGGACATCCAGAATCAATAATGATGAGACGAATAATTGATAATTCGTATGGGCATCCCCTAAAGAATCAGAAGATTATCTTACCTAATGAATATCCATGCTCTACATGTTCTCAAGGTAAATTGATTATCAAACCATCTATCTCAAATGTTGTTTTTGAATCTCCGTCACTTTTACAAAGGATTCATGGGGATATATGTGGGCCTATTCAACCATCAAATGGACCATTCAGATATTTTATGATTTTAATTGATGCATCAAGTCGATGGTCACATGGTTGTTTACTTTCCACTAGAAATATTGCATTTGCTAAACTTCTTGCCCAAATAATTATACTATGAGCACAATTTCTTGACTATCCAATTAAAACTATTCGATTGGATAATGCAAGTAAATTTACATCTCAAACTTTTGATAATTATTGCATGTCAATAGGAATAGATTTTGAACATCCAGTTGCCCGCACACACACTCAAAATGGTTTAGCTGAATCATTAATTAAAAGGCTTCAGCTAATCGCTAGACCTTTACTTATGAAATCAAAACTTCCTATTTCTGTCTGGGGGCATGCTATATTTCATGCAGCATCGTTGATTCGAGTTAGGCCATCAGCATATCACAAATATTCTCCATTACAGCTTGTATTTGGTCAACAACCAAATATTTCTCATCTTCGTATTTTTGAATGTACGGTATATGTTCCAATTACACCTCCACAACGTACAAAGATGTGTCTTCAACGTAAACTTGAGATATATGTTGGGTTTGATTATCCATCTATTATTAGATACCTTGAGCCTCTTACAGGGGATATGTTTAAGGCACGTTTTGAGGATTGTCATTTTGACGAATCCATTTTTCCAACATTGAGTAATGAGAAGTCGGTGCCTGAAGCACGACAGGAAATTACTTGAAAAAATAAAGCCCTTTCCCAATTTAATCATCGTACAAATAAATGTAAACTAGAGGTTCAAAAGATTATTCATTTGTAAAGTGTTGCAAATCAATTACCAAATGTATTTACTGATACTAAAGGTGTGGTAAAATCATATATTACTGCTGTTAATATTCCAGCAAGGATTGCAGTCCCTGAAGGACAAGCTACCAAAACAGTAATAGGTGAGTCTAAGATATGCCTAAAGCGTGGACGGCATATTGGTGCAAAAGACAAAATTCTTCGGAAGAGAGAAATACAAAATGAATTTGGTACTCCTGAAGAGTCCATACCCACAACACAAACCATAAGAGTAATTGATACTCTTGAAGAGACTAAACCTCCTGAAAAAGAACCTCCTGAAGAGGTATTTAATGAAATGTATTTCCTTGAAGAGGGACAGGTACCTGAAAATAACGAGATCTCGATACATTTCACGAGTACTGGAGAAATTTTGGATAGAAATAAAATTGTTGTCGACAACATATTTTCATATAAAATAACCCTTGACATTACCAGAAGTAATGAAGAAATTGAGTCAAGAACTGTCGAAAAATGTCGACGTAGAAATGACTGGCCAAAATGGAAATCAGTTATTGAAACTGAATCAAACTCGTTAGCAAAGCGAGATGTCTTTGGACCAATTGTACAAACACCAAAGGGTGTAATGCCTGTTGGATATAAATGGGTATTTATATGTAAGCGTAATGGGAGTAATGAAATTGTGCGATATAAAACATGACTTGTTGCACAAGGTTTCCTACAGAAACCAGGGATTGATTATGAGGAAACATACTCTCCTGTTATGGATGCAATCACATTCAGATTTTTGATTAGTTTGATAGTTACAAAAAGATTAGATATGCAGTTAATGGATGTGGTCACTGCATATTTATATGGATCATTGGATCATGACATATATATGAAAATCCCTGAAAGATATAAAATACCTGAAACTTCTAATCTGAATAAATCCAGAAATATATATTCTATTAAATTTCAAAAATCTTTATATGGGTTAAAACAATCCGGACGCATGTAGTATAAACGCCTTAGCGAATATTTATTGAAATAAGGATTTGAAAATAATCCAATATGCCCATGTGTTTTTATTAAAAAATCAGACTCCAGATTTGTTATTATTGCGGTTTATGTTGATGATCTAAATTTTGTTGGAACTCTTAAAGAGATCAGAAGAACTGCTACATATTTAAAGAATGAATTTGAAATGAAAGACCTTGGCAAAACGAAATTTTGTCTCGGTCTGCAACTCGAGCATTTGCAAAATGGAATTCTTATTCATCAGTCAAATTATACAGAGAAAGTCTTGAAGCACTTTTATATGGACAAAGCTCATCCATTGAGTACTCCAATGGTTGTTCGATCACTTGATGTGCAGAAAGATCCATTTCGTCCTTGTGAAGACGATGAAGAAATTCTTGGTCCTGAAATACCTTATCTCAGTGCAATTGGAGCCCTAATGTATTTTACAAATTGCACTTGGCCTGATATTGCATTTTCAGTTAATTTACTTGCAAGATATAATTCCGCACCAACTCGAAGACATTGGAATGACATTAAACATGTCCTTCGATACCTCCGAGGTACGGTTGATATGAGATTATTTTATCAATATGGATCAAGTCCACAATTAATTATATATGCGGATACAGGTTATCTTTCAGATCCACACAAAGGTAGATCTCAAACTGGATATGTATTTACTTATGGAAATTCTGCTATATCATGGAGATTTTTCAAGCAAACACTATCTGTTACCTCTTCAAATCACTAAGAGATCATTACAATTCATGACTGTAGGGCTGTAATTGAGCCGAGCCGAGCCGGTTTTTGGTTTGCCTACCTCGGCTCGACTCAAAATACTCGAGCCCGAGCTCGAGATTTTTGTTAAATCTTTGTTTGAGCTCAACTCGATAAGTTAAAATCTCAATTCGAGCTTGAGCTCGAGCTCGTCCTACAAACGAGTTCGAGTCAAGCCGAGCTCGAGTTTGATTTTTTTTTTTTGGAATAAGATTTAATAATTAATAAATTAAATAAATAAAAAAAGAACTAATATTAAATTTATACAACTAACAAGTAATAATTAATAAATTAAATAAATAAAAAAAGAACTAATATTGAATTTATACAACTAACAAGTAGAACCTCTATTAAATTATAAAATTTAAAAAAATTTATAAATAATTAATATCTAACTAGTTAATATTTATCCAAAATAATAATATATTATATGCCTACTTATATTATTAATACATACACTTAATATGATATCATATATCTATTTCATATATGATTCCCACATACTAGTATATGGAATTAATAAATTTTATCGACTAATTATTATACAAATTATAAAATATACCTATAAAGTATATTCACTATATAGATATAAGTAATTAGAATATATATTATATATTTTATTATAAAAGTGGTATGCTTATATTATTAGCTAATACATATATACATGCATAGGTGTATGTATATATTTATTAATATACGAATGAGTTTTAATCGAGTCGAGCTAACGAGTCGACTCGAGCATAAACGAACGAGCCTAAACGAGTTTTAGCCGAGTCGAGTCGAGTTTTGTTGGGTATATGTCATTTACAAATCGAGCGGGCTGCTTGTATCACTCAAATTAGAGGAGGATATATCAAAGGTGATAAAACCAAACATATTTCACCTAAATTCTCTTATACCCATGAACTTCAGGAGAAATGTGAAATTAATGTCAAACAGATACGATCAAGTGATAATCTGGCAGATTTATTCACTAAAAAATTACCAACTGCAACATTTAAGAAGCTTGTGCAGAACATTGTAATGCGAAAACTTGAAGACCTATTATCACGCACTTTTCAGGGGGAGTAAATGTCTTGAAGACTTGTGCTGATTGTACTTTTTTTCTTTCGCTAAGGTTTTATTCCACTGGATTTTCCTTTGCAAGGTTTTAATGAGGCAATCTTAAAGTACTTGGCAGTATACATGAATATTGTACTCTTTTCTTTCGCCATTGATTTTTTCCCACTGGGTTTTTCTTTGACAAGATTTTAACGATGCATATTCTTTATATATGGTCATCTAAATGGGGAGTGTTATAAACATTTGTATAATCATACATAGCCACTAATTAAGACTATTGAACCATCAATTAAGACCAATTTTTAGCCACTAATTAAGACCATTGAGCCATCAATTAAGACCTATCTTTAGCCATCAATGGAAACTTAAGTTATACCTACCCCTTTGTACTCCTATATATATGGGTATCATTCTCTTGTATATGCATCAAGTTTTGCATTAAAGAAAAACTCTTTCTCTTATAATATTCTCTTTCTCTTGCAATATCATTTCTTTTTTAGTTTCATAACACAAGATAGGTTGTTGAGTGTAAAAATATTATAAAATAAAACATATCCAGCCAAGAATTGCTATCCATTTTCTTAGGTCGACACGGTTGGGTATTCTAATTCTTTCTTTCCCTTTTTTTCTTGTTTTTTCTCCAATTGGGTAGGTGTGGTGCGTTTGGTTGAAAAAAATAAAGCAACCTTATAAGGACGGAGAAAGAAGTGTTATAATGGTAACTCAACCTTAACTCTTTTGTAAGAAAATTTTTCTTTGCCTCCTAACTCTCACCGACATTAATTGTCTGGTTTTTCTTTGGCAAAATGATTTGTATAGTTTTAAATGCAAATTTCAAGCAATTTCTTTGTACACGAATGTGATGCAAATCAAAATTTATATGGGATATCTAGGTCGTCTAGATTTTATGTCAATTGTATTGAGGTACTATTTTAATTAAGAAGATGAATTTATACAAATATAGAAGAAAAAACTTAATATATATCTTTCTTGGACTAATAGCAATATTAATTATTTTTTCTCAAATAATATATTTATATTTATTCTTGCCTTATTAGTAAATATTTGATTTCAAGTTTGGAAATATTTTTGATTTTAATTTTGACCAAATTCCTAATAAGATTCTTGTTTATTTATATATTAATATCTCATACAATAATTTAAATTTTTTTATTGTTAGAAAAATATTCATAATTTCAAATTTTGCAGTTATTTAAGGTTCGGTTTGTAGGTTTCAAAAAATAATTTCAAATTTTACTATTAATTAATATTATTCAAAATTTTTTCTATATTTTAGATGAATTTTCTTGTCTTTTCATCTCGATTATTTATTAAAACTAATCAGTAAAATAATATCTATACTCTTTGGCATTATTCACGTGACAAAACTCATTCTTTTATAATAAATCTCAATTTAAAAAAAAAAAATTAAAAAGAACGTGATATCGATCATCCATAAAACTGCATCTAATATTAATTTATCATCTAACATTACTTTCTTCTCCATCATCTTCCTTCACCCATTCCTCCACCCGCTTCTCCCTATCGATTTACGATGAGAAGTTGGTAGGACCGTAGTATCACCTTTTTTCCAGCCGCATGCGTACGTGATGTATGCCATCACCTGGCAAAGGTTATGACACGAGTGAAACTCGAAGAATTCAGAAGGGAACGTGTTACGTGACACGTTCTTTGTTTTCTTTTTAAATGTTGACCGTACATAATATGACACTTTTATTTTTTTTAATGGTTGCTCAGGACTTAACTTAAAACTAACACGTCAACCTTATCTATTAGAGGATTAGTAGAGCCCTAATGAAAGGACCATTTTGAAATCTACCCCACGTAATATTAACTAACATTAAACAAAAATGATATTTATAGTTATAATATACGTAAAAATTAAATAAATAAGAAATGCATAAAAAAAAATTAATTTTATTAATAAATTTTATTTTTTTTAAAAAATAAATACGTAACATTTATACGTTTCATAACTATATTTAATATTATTCAATATTAAAACCCTACATTCGAGTTTTAAAAAAAATTCCAATTCAGAGACCTAAACAGAAAATTTTCCAAATGATTTAGACAAGATCGGTCCTCATATTAGCCTGGATAATTGGCAAGATCAGCTATTTGGTAAGGTGGACCAAAATTGCATATCCACCAATATTCCTCGCACGCACCTACCTATATCTTAACCTTACCTAACCAATTGCCTCAAAAGGTCCCACACATGCCATTTCCAGGACCAATAATTTGGAGTAGGTACGTACTGTCCAAAGAAGGAACTTAGAAATTTGCCCAATGTTCCGGTGCACGTACAAGTACATCATGATTTAAAAAGCAAAGAACTTTTTGAAAAATATTTTTGCCAAAAACAAAAAAAATAATTTTAAAATAAATTTACGTGTTTAGATATGATATAAAGATTATAAAATTATTTTTATTATAATGTAAATTTAAAGTATCGTACAAATTAACGTCAAATTATGATTGTACTTTTATATAATTTCTTTGTAATCGTAACACTTCTTAATTTTTTTTATTTATATTAAAAATCTTTTTCCAACTTTTTGATCTAAAGCATATAAAATTTCTCATATATAAATAAAATTAAAAAATTCTGCAAATTCATTATTTATACATATTTTTAAAATGGAATCCACGTTTACGCAAAGACCTATATATATAGATCAAGTTTAAATATCACTCCTCCTATTCTTTTATAAGTGATGCTTAATACAAGTTTGAAATAGACAATTTCTTACAAACTCTTTGTAAAATAGTAGCTCCCACTAATAAAATGTATACTTCCAACCACAACTCGATCGGATCATAAATGAAGGGTACTCGCCTTGATCGTCGTGTTGACAGCCGTGGCCTAGTACTATTGATCGTGATGGCTAGCTTTTAAAACTCGAAGTGGTCCCATATATAAAGACTCATGTTGCCTAATAAATGGAGAGGGTATGCTTATACGATCGAGGGTTATACTAATTGATTGGTTGGCATATATGGAGGTTTTGTTGGTACGTTTGTAATGAAAAATTCTATATCCTACGTTATTATTTTATTTTTATTTTATAAAGTAAGATATAACATATTTATTATCATTAGATAATCATTTATTTCATATTTTTTATTATTTAATAATAATAAATATGTTATATTTTATTTAATAAAATAAAAATAAAATAAGAGTGTGATGTATAATATTTATACGTAATACTTGCACAACCTCGTAGATTTATACAGATTTCATAGATTCATGGTTTTTAATGTTCTCAATGTCATAAGCTTCAGCTATATATTGAGTGCTCGTTTGAGATTGTTGTAAACTTGTAGGTAGTAGGATCTCTTTTTATAATTTTATCAAAAATTTCTATTATCGAAAAGTTATTCATTGGTTGATGTACATATATACATGGTATATTATCTTCTATATATAAAAAGTGTGTATAAAACGAAAAATCTTGTTTTAATGATTTTTCTTATTTTTCTGTTAAAGTTAACACCGTTTGTTTAAATACATGTGAATGTAATCGGCATATAGAATGAAGACATAAATATTGAGAGAGATAGCATTCAATGTTGTTATATGATTTATTAATCACAATAATTACAATACTTAATACTTTATATAATAATAAGTAATTAAAGATTAGTTATTATATTTTTCTCTTTCTCCTTAACATATACACATGTATTAGGTGCATAAGACGTGAATACCTAAGTATAATACACGTGTATTAGACGTTTTATTAACTCAGATTATTTAGTATTTCAAATTTAAAAATCTCATATAATATATAATATAAGTGTGTTTAATCAAAGTATTTTTTTTCCATGGTAGTAGGACGTAACTTCCGCTAAGTCATATTCTACACGTGGGCTTGCTATGATGGGCACGTGACAAAGGCCGTAATTCTTGAGCTAATCAAGATAGAGTAAATTCGGCCAACAACTTCAAAATATATTTTAGGATTTATATATATATTATATATAGAAAATATTATACCACAAATTTTATAAAAAGATTATGTTTTAACTTTATGTTGATTCTGATCGACTCAACCAACAGCAAAATAAGAATTTCAATGTTGTCTTTATTGATCGTTTACAGACGGACATAAATTGATGAATTATAATACAAACATCAAACGACACATATTTTGAAATACCGTTTGTGTTGGACTTTTATTAAATTTTTCGTATGCATCTTTGCTAAAATTATGGATGTTAAAAACATGTATTGGATTATATAATATTTTGAATTAAGTTTTTTTATCTTCTCCAATATGCCTTAAATTATTAAGTGACATCAATAATTTTTATAAAATATATATTATTTTTTACAAATAATCATTTCATAAAATTAGACAAATGTGCTTTCCACGTTACTTCCACCTAGTATATATATATATATATATATATGCAAGAAAAGTTTCAATTTAGTGCTAGCTCCTAACAAAAAAAAGTAGTGAATTTTAATTTTTTTAGATGGCTAAATCACTTTATATTTAAAAGAGCTTTTAGACTATTTATATTACTTGTTAACGCTTCAAACTAAAAATCAAATAGGCAATTATCAGTATTTTAATTTGCAGTTCTCATCACTTCGAAAGACCTCAAAATATTGCAATTATATTTTAGTTTTGACTGATTCTGATTATATTATATTTTAGTCCATACTCATAACACAAATCATAAGAGTAATTAATGCTTCTGAAGAGATTAAATCTCTTGAAAAAGAACTTCTTGAAAAGATCTTTAATAAAATGTCTTAATTTGAAGAGGGACAAATAGATATTATATATATATATATATATATATATATAAAAATCTAGATCTTGCCATCTGCTCGCGATGATGATGATGATGATGATGCATCACCTTACATATATGGCTATGTGATGAAAAGCATTTAATTACTGAAAAATAAATAATGCAAGATGTGGCTGGATAGGTTGTTGAGTGTTATAAAATATAACACATCTTAAAAAAAAAAAAAGAGCCATCACTGAAAATCGAGGTCTTAAATAAATAATTAAAAAAATATTATTTTTAATCTTAAATTTTGCTATGATCTCTAATCACACCTGTTATGTGACACATTTTAAATAATTATCATTTAATTGATTAGCATATGAAATCATCCAATGATAATTATAAGTATAAAAGTGATTGAGGTGACAATGTTTAAGATCATAAATAATAGCAATTTTTAAACATGAACATGTCCAAAATATTTTTTCGTATTTTCCCCTTTTTTTCCTAAATGACAAAGAGACTATATATTATTGGCGTGCAAATAAAGTAGAGTTAAAAAATTATCTAAAAGAGAAGTTAGTGATCTTGTTTTCCCAGAGCCATTGAGTCAAGAATTGCTATGCATTTTCTTAGGTCGACACAGTTGGGTATTTTAATTATTTCCTTCCTTTCTTTGTTGTTTTTTCTCCTATATATTGGGTAGGTGTGGGTGCGTTAGGTTGGAGGAGACTAAAAAAAGCAACCTTAGAAGGACGGAGGAAGAAGTGTTATAATAATGGTAATTCAACCTTAACTCTCTTGTAAGAAAAGACTTCATTGCCTCCTAACTCTCATCGACAGAATTAATTGTTTGGTTTTTCTTTGGTAAAATTATTTGTATAGTTTTAAATGCAAATTTCAAGCAATTTCTTTGAAAACGAATGTGATGCAAACCAAAATTGATATTGGGTATCTAAGTCCAGATTCCATATTGATTACATTGAAGTACTACCTTAAGAAGATGAATTTGTATAAATATGGAAGGAAAAACTTAATATCTTCATTGGACTAAGGGCAATATTAGTTATTTTCTTTCCAATCATATATTTATACTTATTCTTGCATTGTTAGTAAAAATTTGGTTTCAAATTTAGAAATAATTTTAATTTTGATTTTGACCAAATTCTTGGTAAGATTCTTGTTTATTTATGTATAAATTTCTCATACAATAATTTAAATTTTTTCATTTTTAGAAAAATCTTCATAATTTTAAATTTTGAAACTATTTAAGTCTGGTTTGTGGGTTTCATAAAATAATTTTAAATTTTACTATTAATCAATATTATTCAGAGTTTCTCTATATTTTTGGCGATTTCTCTTATTTCCCCATATCGATTATATGTTGAAACTAACTAGAAAAATAATTTCTATTCTATCCGGTATCAGAATGGGACAGTATTCATGTCACAAAACTCATTCTTTTAAAATAAATCACAAGTTTTTTTTAATTTTTTTTTATTTTTATTTTTATTTTATTTAAAAGAGTATATGATACTTACCATCTATAAAACTGCATCTAATATTACTTTCTCATCTAACATTACTTCCTTCTCTATCTTACTTCACCCATTCCCCCACCTGTTTTCCCCTATCGATTTAGATGAGAAGCTGGTAGTATCACTTTTTTTCCAGCCGCATGCGTGATATAAGTTAATTAACACCTCGCAAAGGTTATGATACGAATGAAACTTTAAGAATTCATAAAGGAACATGACACGTTCATTTGTTTTCTTTTTAATTTTTAAATATTGACCGTAAAAAATATGACACTTACATTTTTTTTGTGAGTGTAGCCTTGTTCCCAAATGAGTTTGGTAGCCAAACTAGCCCAAATGAATACCACCCAAGTTAATACCCACATACCATGAATATATTTGCCAAGTCAGCGACAATTAATTGCCTAGTCAACTCGCCCTATCAGCTTGAATGAAATGCCACAAATAGTTTCAATTTAAGAACATCCTTATTAGATTATCTAAATATAAATATAAAATTTACATAATATGACATGATTTTATATTTAACCATTTCATTCAAAGGTTATTCCCACATTAGATTATCTATCTATTAGTCAAAATAATAATAATAATTATAAAAATTTAATAATTTTTTTTCAATTTTTTTACTATTAATTTTTTTTTCTGAATTAAGAGTTTATATGGAAATACATTATTATTTTTTATTAAATAATATGGAGAAATAATGTGGGAGGAAGAATGAGAATTGGGAGGGAGAATAAAGGGAGAGAGAGTGTACAAAGATATTATTTTTTATTTATATGGTTGTGATATAGTAATAACCAAATTTGACTGTCAATCTTAATTTTACTACATGCAGCTAAAAGTCAAAAGTTTTGAAGTTAGATAATCCAATATAGAGCATTTTTAAATTCTATTAGCTAAATTATTCATTGAATTTGCATTTGCATGATCCAATTAGGATGCTCTAAGCACTTGCATTAATGCGCCTTATCACTAGATCTCCCATTCCCGGATCCACCCCGTGGCATAGCCAAAACTCCCATCCGTCCAAAGTAGGGTTGTGTAAAAATTTGAAATTTTGACTTTGTATTATTGGATCCAGAGCTCTGATAAAATAGAGTTGGAATCAGTTTAGTGTATGATCGATTCAGATTCTGACATTACTTCTAACTCCGACTTTAATAAAAATATATATTATTTATATATTGATCATATATACTCTTATAAAAAGTCTAAAATTTATATAGTTAAATTCAAGAATATTAATAGACTAATAAAGTAATAATCAATGTGATATTTGTTAAAGAATAATATTAATAGGCTAAAAATCAATTATACGTACACACTACACATCATAGTATCACTATCATAAATATTACATATATTAGGGTCGATGACACTTGACTAATTAATAGTGATTTATGTACCATGTATATGTATATATTGTAAGACCATTAATTTATTACCTAGATTCTAATTTAGTGGCATGTAACTAGTTTCAATTCTAATAAAATATTTGACTTATATTTGAGTGGCTAGTTGTGTTCCTATTTGTAATTTGTTCAACAATGAATGATTGGATGACAGGCATTGCCATTGGACCATGATGCTCCTTATTGCTGTTATTAATTGTTATCTAGGGCTTTGAGTGTTAGCCTCATCCTTGACTAAATAGTTGAACAATCATTTTATTGTTTTAAGTTGATTTTTGAGTTTAAGTTATGAATGATAGTATATAAAGAATGATCTAAAAGGTCGATTGTATATTTTTACTTAAGTAAAAAAAAGTTTAAACCTGACTCCTCCAATAAATCAGAGTTGGAATCGAATTTCGAATAGCGACTCCAACTCCGTCATTGCTCCGCCCTAGTCCAAAGTGTACTAACATTCACACATTGTTAGGCACACGCATTTTCTTCAAGAACTACCACCTCTAATTGTATCTACACTTCATTGAGATCCATATTCAACCCTTTTTATATCCTACTGCGATTAGATTTTCCTTCTGCAAATGAAACCATCTTCACGTGCAATCAAAATGGTAGTTTTGCATGATCTAGCTAGTTCGTTTTATTTGTTTCTTTGTGGAACTACTAAAATGGTAGATTCAATTGAAAAGTCATGGATTTATATGATTTATGTAACATATAAATCTCCCTTTTTAACTTAAATAGTGTGAAAAGAAATAGGTTCAATGAGATATATAAGATATCATGTCAAGACATGAACTTGGTTGTTGGCCGGATCGTTTCTGCGCAAACCCAGCACCCTAGAGGTGGTCCTAGTTAGCTAAATTTCACAGAAAGGGAAAGCATCATTAAATTATAAAAAGCCAAGACCTTGGTCGTTACCCTCATTGATTCACGAATGCAACGTACTTAATTTTTTTTAGTCATCCTATATGTATTAATTATGAAAAAAATCTATTCATAAGTCTCATACACCACACACTACTTCTTTTATTATTATTTTTTAATTTTTTTCTCTTACCAAATGTGTGGTATATGAATGATGAGTAGAACATTATTTCAATTATTTTAAGAAGAAAAAAACTATAAAAAATTTTAAAAAAATAAAAAATTATATAGTATGTGGTGTATGAAACTTATAAAAATAGCAAAGCTCATTAATTATATATGCCACTGCAGAATCATTTTTAATTTCCTTATTTGAAAAATATAAAAAGCCATGACCTTGTTCGTTACCCTCATTGATTCACGAATGCAACATAATTTTACTTAATTTTTTTTAAGTCATCCTATTAGTATTAATTAAACCATTTTTAATTTCCTTATTTGAAAAATAAGATGATATTATAAAGTTAGAATATTGTTATAATATCACTCTTTAATATTATTTTTATTTTAAAATTTAAAAAAGTAGTATTATTTTTTCTGTTTTGTTTGAAATTTTAAGAAAATTGTAATGATTAGATGTAAAAATTGAAAATTTGTAACAAAAAAGTGTTTGTCTTTAAGTTTCGTTTGAGAAAACAATTATGAGAAATTTTGAAATACAATGAGAAAATATGAGATGAATATAATTTTCCAAATGTGCCCTTAACATTACGGAGATTTATGGTTTAAAAATGATACCTAACCTGACCTGCGAGGATCGGAAGGTCGAATGCTGATAACAATCGAATTTCGCTGAAAGCGAGCCATTTTAAGCTTTGAGACGTAATAATTGGACGTGTAGTTATCCCATTGAAATCTTGATCGCTAGATAGGTTCCGTGCTGCAGACTGTGGGATGGTGCAATAAGGCCCATCATGGTAAGGTTGGTGTCTGTTGCCAACCTTCAGGACGTTTAAGACACTTCATCCAGACATTTTTGGTCCAAAATGAACCATTGCGTGCCATGTCAGTGCAGAAACTTCATTTTGTAAGATTTATACGTAAACAAAACACTCCCCTTTTTGGAAAGATGCAAATTCAAAAAGTTTTAGCGAGCAAATGTTGTACAAAAAATAATTATATTGGATGTTAAGATAAATTTCAACATTCAAGTTGTTGGGACAACATGTTTGAATTTTTTATGTTATTTTTGAATAATCATATAAAAAGTTATTTATAAAATAATCTTAGAGGAGGGATAAATATCCCCTCCTGGCAAATGGGCTGAACGCCCATTCCTTGCAAGCCCATGGACCCAAGATCATTGACTTATCTAGGAAAGAGTTGGGGTTGTCAGAAGTATTATCATGGAACCCTAGTGTAACCATCATTAATAACGAATTGATAAGATCACTACAAACGACTTCAAGCAAGATCAAGTCCTGAATTGCTTGCCCAGGAAAATGCCCATGTTGAAGAAGGAGAATCACACAAGAGAACCCCATGAGAGCCCCTCACTAGAGCCCAAACAGGAACAATGCCTCATTGGCGAAATCTGCATGCTCGTAGGGGGATTCGTTGGTAGCAATTCAACATCATCCAGGAGGAAGGCTTATGCACAGAGGGCAAGGTATAATGAAGTCTATAGCATCCAAAGACTGGTTAACCAAGCAAGGGCTGAACCAACAACTGCCATCTCTTTTAATGACGATGATTGCGTGGGGGTAATCTACCTACACGATGACTCGCTAGTAATAACAATGTTGGTAGCCAACTTCACCACCTAAAGAATATTGGTCGACAACGATAGTTCAACCGGCATCCTTTTTTGGGACGTCTTCGTGGAGATGGAATTGACCAAGGCCAATTGTGCCCCGCACCCACTCCACTGAAAGGGTTCTCAGGGGAAACAATACAACTATTGGGCTCCATCACCCTACCAATATCCATTGGAGTAGGGCCACACATGGCCACTACCATGACCGATTCCTTAGTAGTCAAGACCTAATCATCCTACAACATCATCATGTAGTCGACAGGTGTTGATTGATCTTGAACGACCTGAAGTCTATCACCTCAACGTATCATTTGAAGATGAAGTTCCCTAAAGATGTAGTCGACAGGTGTTGGAAAGGTGTGAGGCAAATGGGTGTTAGCAAGGGAATGTTACGTGTAGGAACTAAGGGACAAGGAAAAGGATGTGAAGGTAGTCGAACCATCCAAGCCTGGAAAACGACCATTGCCCTCACCATCTGAACTCATTGAGAGTGAGGTAGAGACCCGAGATGAACAAAATCTGAAGCAGAACAAAGTCGATGAACCTTTTGAGCTAATCGCCTTAGACAAGGCTTACCCGAAAGCAACGGTGATAATTGGCACGAAAATGAAGTCCAAAGTAAAACAACAACTGAATTAGTTGCTCGCCGAGCATAGGGAAGTCGCTTAGAGCCATAAGGACATGCCTGGAATCAACATGGAGTCGATCAAACATCACCTCTGCATGGCCCCTAAGGCAAAAATGCTAAAAAAAAAAGGAGTTTTAGCACGAAAAAGTACACCACAATAGTGAAGGAGGTCGAGTGCCTCTTGGCCATCGGATTCAACTGGGAAGCCCACTACCCCAAATAGCTCTCCAACATTGTCTTGATCAAGAAAGCGAATGGGAAAAATGGAGGATGTGTGTTGACTTTATAGACCTGAACAATGCATACCCAAAAGATAGTTTGCCCCTCACTCTTATTAATATCATCAAAGAGTCAACAACAGGCCACCAGACATTGAGTTTCATGGATGCCTAATCCTAATACAATCGAAATTGGATGAGCCCAGGTGAACAAGAAAAGACCGCCTTCATAATGGATCGGGGGCTGTATTGCTACCAAGTAATGCCCTTTGGCTAAAAAACTGCCAGTCCTACCTACGAGAGTTTGGTGAGCTAGATGTTAATTGAGAAAATCAGTTGAAATATGGAAGTATACATAGATGACCTATTGGTTAAGAGCAAAGAGCATGAACAATATATACCAGACTTGCAGGAAGCCTTTGGTGTACTGGAACGATTTAGAATGAAACTTAACTAGACAAAGTTTGCTTTCGAAGTGGGCTTGGCAAGTTTCTAGGCTTCATGGTATCGGAGAGAGGAACTAAAGCCAACCTAGAGAAGATCCAGGTGATCATTGACATGATACAGCCTAAAAACATAAACAAGGTGCAGAAGTTAATGGGAAGAATAGTGGCACTTAACGAGTTCATGTCCAGGTCTACAGAAAAGTGCCTACCATTCTTCTGTGTCATGTGAAAGGGCATTCGTCCAACTGAAGGAGTATTTGTAAAATCCTCCACTCTTGAGCCAAACCAAAGAAGGGGAAGCCCTGCATTTGTTTCTGTTAGTGACACCGAAAGCTATGTCAACTGCCCTAGTCTGATAAGATGAGCAAGTATAGAGATCAATTTATTATACAAGCCGAGCCCTGAGGGATGCGGAAACCAGATACCCTGGAGTGGAGATGTTGCATTTGTGCTGGCAGTAGCTACCCGCCGGTTGAGACCTTATTTCTAGGCACATCCAATAAAGGGAAGCACCATTCAAAAAGATACTATAGAGGCCAGACACATTGGGCCACCTAGTGAAGTAGTCGATCGAGATGAGTGAGTTTGATATCGATTATCTTCCTTGGGCCACAGTGAAGGGGAAAATATTGATAGACTTTATAGCCAAGTTCACCAACTTCTCCGAAAAGTGCAAAGAACCCTGGTTAGGAACCCCCAGCAAGTTCATGTTGATAGCTCCTCTTGTTACACTAGTGTGGGAGTAGGAGTATACGTAGTAGCAAGCAAGGATGGAGAAATTTATTACGCAATGAGATTCGAGTTCAAAACTACCCATAACAAAGTAGAGTATGGGGTTGTGCTAACATAACTTGTCATGGTAGAGTCCACGGGCACCAACGAGGTAGATATATAGGCAGACTCTAAAGTGGTGGTCAACTAAGTAATGGAGGAATACCTGGCAAAGGGCAGAAAACTCAAAAACTATATATCCCAAGTATGGGAAAGGTGTGATCTTTTCCAGTGTTTCTGTGTTAGCTGAATTCCCTAGGAAGACAATTGGAAGGTTGATAAGTTAGCATTGTCCGCATTAGGCATGGACTACACAATTTTACCTTGGAAAGTAACGACCAGGACAATAGGAAGCCTCGATGTCAGGTTGGAAGTCTCAAATGTAAGATAAACAACCCCGGAATGGGCAATCGATATTACCAAATTCCTATTTATGAAGGAGCTTCGTGACGAGAAATGGGAGGTGAGAAAGGTGAAGAAGAGGGCAGCCCGATTCACTTTAATAGATGGGGGGTTGTATAAGCGAGGCTTCTTCACGCCCCTCTTAAGGTGCATCTTGCTAAAGGAAGTGTAGTACATGATGGTGGAAATACATGAATGAGTATGTGGAAATCACTCGGATAGAAGAGTCCTGGTGCGGAAGGTCATGAAAGCGGAATATTACTAAACACATGCATTCAAGGTCGCAAAGGAGTTTGTTAGAAAGTGCGCAAAGTGTTATCTACACACTCCCATACCACATCTCCTGCCTAAAGAATTAACGTCATAACATCACCATGGCTTTTGGCACAATGGAAGGTCAACCTCATAAGGCCTATGCCCCCAAGTAAGGGAGGAGTAAAGTTCGTTGTTGTCACCGTGGATTATTTTACAAAGTGTGCCTCTGGGGGGGGGGGGGGGGGAGCGGGGAATTAGAGGCCCAAATGACCATCACACCCAAAAGCATCACCAGATTCACGTGGAAGGCTATCATATGCCAGATTGGGAATCAAGGCCAAGTACTCTTCACCAAGGCACCCTTAAGCTAACGGGCAAGTCAAGATAAACAACAAGATGCTAATGGTATCCTAAAAAATCTCACGGACAAAAGGGGAACCTAGGCCAAGGAGGTCTTGTGGGCATATAGAACAACAGCCAAAACCCCAATGGGGGTAATTTCCTTCACCCAGACTTATGAAAGCAAGGCAATGATACCAGTTAAAGTGAGAATGCCAAACTAAATCGTCCAGTACTTCGACAAATGGCCGAACAACCAAGGGTTAGAAGAGAGCCTTGACCTGCTGGACAAAATGAGGGAGGAGGCAGAAGTCAGGATGACAACTAATAAAAGAAATGCAAAGCAACACTTTAACATAATAGTGAGGAACAAATCATTTATAAAGTAGGGGACTTGTTCCTAAAAGAAATGGACACAACCAACCAGAAGAAGGAAAGCTTGACCTGCGATGGGAAGGATCGTATGTGGTAAAAGCTTGCCACAGGTTGGGATCATACCACCTTAAATATGCCCAACAAGAAGAGCTCCCTCATCTATGGAATGTCGAGTACCTTAGGAATGTCAAGTGTAGGACGACCAATGTAATCGTACCAATGAAATAAAGAGATCACTCTCTCAAACATTGTATTTTGCATTCCTCACCTCTTAACACGGTTAAGCCCATCTCCCTCCTAACTTTCAAAGTCGAGTGTTCTCACTTGCATTGACAACCAAATGTGGAAAATTTTTCCTAAGTGTTTCACTCCTCACCACCTAGCGCGATCGAGCCCATCTCCCATATAGTCTCCAAAAGCTGACTATCCTCCCTTGCAACGGTGACCAAAGGAGGAAACAACTTCTTAAGTGTTTTACTTCTCACCACCTAATGCGGTTGAGCCCATATCCCACCTAATCTCTAAAGCCAAGTGTCCTCACTCACACTAGCGACCAAAGGAGCAAACCACTTCCTTAAGCGTTTCACTACTTGCCACCTAGTGCTGTCAAGCCCATCTTTTGCCTAGTCTCTTAAGTCGAGTGTCCTAACTCCACCAGTGACCAAAAGAGGAAACCACTTCCTTAAGTATTTCACTACTCGCCACCTAGCGTTGTCAAGCCCATCTCTCACCTAGTATCTAAATCAAGTGTCCTCACTTGCATCGGTGACCAATGGAGGAAACAACTTTCTTAACTATTTCATTTCTTGCTATCTAGCGCAGTCAAGACTATCTCCCGCCTAGTCTATAAAGTCCAGTGTCCTTACTTGCACCAATGACCAATGGAGGAAACAAGTTATTTAAGTCTTTCATTCCTTGCCACTTAGCACAATCAAGCTCATCTCCTGCCTGGTCTCCAAAGCTGAGTGTTCTCACTCACACTAGTGACCAAAGAAGGAAGCGACTTTCTTATGTGTTTTATTCCTCACCGCCTAGCGCAGTCGTGCCCATCTCTTGCCTAGTTCTCCAAAGCTGAATTTTCTCACTCACATCAGTGACTAAAAGAGGAAAGAAACAACTTCCTTAAGTGTTTCACTCCTCGCTACCTAACACTGTTGAGCCCATCTGCCACCTAGTCTCCAAAGCCGAGTGTCCTCACTTGCATCGGTGACTAAAAGAAGAAACAACTTCCTTGAGTGTTTCACTCCTTGCCACCTAGCATTGTCGAGCCTATCTCTTACCTAACATCTGAGCCGATGATCCTCAAACACACCAGCTACGAAAGGAGGAAACAACTTCCTTGAGTGTTTCACTCCTCACCACCTAGTGCGATCGAGCCTATCTCCCACATAGCCTTTGAGCTGAGTGTCAGTACTCACACCCAGCGACAAGAAGAAGGCATTACTCAAAGCCTAACACCCATGGCAAGCGACCAAATGACAAGCATCACAATAAACACATTCACATTCAAAGTACAAAATTCATTTGCTTTCAATGAACAAACTAAAGCAGACAAACTTTCATTACCGTATAAAAATTTTCCAAAGGTTATTGCAATATAAAGAAAAGAGAAAAAAGAAAAGCAGTGATCATAGAGATCTAGTGGGGAAAGGTGTCGGGCATCATTTCTTTGCCCAAGGAATCAAAGATTTGATAAGCAGTGCGGCCAACCTTGATGGACTTCAAATTCAAAAACCTCAAGTTCCCACGGGCAGCTGCTAGCTGAGGGGAGAGGTGGATAACTTCCTCTCTAGAGGCCTTCAGCTCGACCACCTTATGTTCAGAGGTGTCCACTTTTCACTTATAGGTCTCCTTAAACTCATCCAGTTGTAGAAAATGATGGTTGTACTCCTTAAGCTCCTTATTCACCTCCTCGAGTCGAGCCTTAGCATAGGCCTTCTTGATGTGGGCAATGCTGAGGTCTATGGTGAGCACCCTATAAGCTTTCTTTGATTGAGTCATCCAAGTGACATAATCAAGACAGCGTTGCTTAGTCACCTCTAACTACTTATCCAAGCATTGGAGACGATCTCTAAGTGTGTCATACTCTTCCAACAAGACTTTGGTCTCGAAATAACATCACATCACTTCCTTGAGAGACTTCTCCAAGTTGCACTAGTGGTCAGTCACGCTCTCTCGGAGAGTAGCAATGTGATCCTCCAAGGAATAGGAGTAGGACCCCACTTGGGACAGGGCCTTTACCATCTTGTCTCTCTCTATCCTCAACATAGAAATAGCACAATAGGCATTCCCAATAAAGGAACACATGGAGTGATTCTGCTTCTCCAAGTAGGCCTAGCGGTCAACTACCTAGGCAGCAAGTTGGTCAACCCCTTGAAACACGGAATTAATGAAGGCGTGAATGAATAAGCAAAGGTGATTAGGATGAAGAAACTTATCGAAGAAAGAAAACCCATGAGCCAACGTCTTGTGTTGCAAAACAAATCGTCCCAATGACTGTTAGCGAGCAGGGTGAGCCCTGAGGAATGGGATCTCAAGGGACCAGGCAATCCTGAGACTCTGAGCCCCATAGCAAAAGGAGGTCTGGAACTACATGCTACACCAAGGCCACTAGGCAGCAAAGAGTCAAGAAAAGGTGGTGGAGTGGCAGCTAACACTGTGAAAACACCACTCCTTAGCTCTTTGGTCTAGTCCAAGGATTGAGCTTAGGCTGACATTTTGTCTAGGTGAGGAGGTGAAGGAGTATCACCCCTAAGAAGAGGCGAGGTGCTAAAGGGCAAGGAAGGGATTGAGACCCCACCTCCAATAAAATCCTCGCCAAATGGACCATCAAAGAAAAACCTAGGAGAAGCAAAGGGAGTCTCTAGGGTTACATCATCTAAAGCTATGGAGGGCACAAACAAAGAAAGGAGCTCACCAAAAGGGGCTCACCACCCGGTTGAGACGACACCTCTCCGCCAGCCTTAGGACCTCCTATGTTGCCACCTGGAGGCAAAAAGAATTTGCTCACATCCTCAAAGGTGGCCAAGAGTAGGTGAGGGTTGATGAGCCTGCTCCTTGTCAATCAGCCCAAGAGACTCAACATCCAGTATCAACACCAAGTCGACTCTACTAGTTCATAATTTTCTCCAAGAGATTAGAGGTGGAAGTAGCTAGTTGAACCAATCTACTACATCCTAGAGGCGGTAAAACTTATTGCTGGACACCACTACCCATGAAAATGGTTATACTCACTGGAAGACTCATCCTCGCCACGGACCCAGTAACTATCCTGACAAGGCCTCTTCCCTTTCTACTCCAAAGGGATAGAAGGAGCCTTCTTTTGCCCTTGAGGTTGAGAGGGTCTGCTCAAGAATTATTGACCAACAACGTGGGCTCGGTTTAGCAGCACCAAGAACCTGTCAATATTCTCATGAGTGAGAAGAATGTCGAACCAAGTGGCACTGTTGTTCTGCTCAGCCTAAGCATAAATCAGGAATAAACAAGCCTACTCACAATCAGAAAGGGAAATGGAAAGATTGTGGTCCTCAAGAACAACCTCCCACAATGCTCAAATAGGTAACTCTCAATGGACGACCTCACTCGATGAGAATTCCTAGCCACTACCCGAGACGAAGAACTTCCTATACCACTCCTTGGCTTGGGAATAATGACCTTCTAACTGCACCACCCTGTAGCTGGTTTGGGATTGAAAACTGCATAAGTTTCCATCAAGGCGCCTACCATCGTGGGTATAAAGAAACTTTAGAGCAATAAGGTCAAGATATTTCTCTCTGATGTGTTCCAAAACCTCGCGCCACGCCACGCAGTACACCATTAGAATCATCTAGGCATTAGGGAGGAGTTGTGAGGGAGCCAAGCCTAGGAAATCCAACACATCGCGAATAGAGCAACAAAAAGGGAGACAAAGTCCCATCATGTTCATGCTTGTATACAAAGCAACTCACACAACAAACCCTTCTAAGTTAACAACTCTTCAACAACTCTCTGATAAGTCCAACACAACCAAATCAGGGACCCCATAATGGCTCCGCACCAGATTCAGGTCAACCTAAAGGGAGTCTCCGACTATTGATGCATGTGACGCCCCCAAATTCCACTTGAGATTTGGTGAAACTCTAAAGCGTCAAGACATACAACACAAGATTATCTACTCCCGTTCATGACAAATAAAGATGCAATGCATCTAACATGCATATAACAATATGCAATATTTGTAAAGGATAAATCTTTTTCTTTGAACAATTCTATGTACCAGATAAGACATATCCCAAAGCATAAAAAACATACTTCATAAACTTGAGATATCGGGTGATCAAAAGTTATAATATTAGTCCAAAAGGCCTGTAACATCATGAATACTAGAGATAGTGCTGCTTAAGTACATAACAAACTAATATAACTGCTAGGCTAGCTCATTGAGTAGCTCGTTCAACTTTGTCAACATAACCATAATGCCATCTATAAACTGGAGCAATCGAAGCGATGAGCTCCTCGTCAATGCATTGCGGCCTAATTGATCTCCTCCAAGTGATCCTCTATCGATACTACTGTTCCTTGCATATGATCTACCATTCCGAGAGAATGTTAGTTGGAACTACCAAGTGAGATTTTATTACAAATCTCATCAAGTTAACAACCAACTTAAAGTAACAGTATAAAGATACATGCTTGACAGTAAAAGACTTGAATGCTAACATGAACACGAATAAGCGGGACATGACTTGGAAAATAGCATGACATGTACTGACATGACTTGAATTGACATAAACTTGTACTGCACTGACATAACTTGAACTGAATGTGAAATAAACGTGATGTGAAACTAAATATGAACTTAGAATCTTGTTCAATAAATGAACTAGTTAGTTAAACATGACATGTTTTGAATTGAAAATATGTGACTAAATATAGACGTGACTTGGCTTGACTGAACTGAACTTAATATGAACTGAAATTGACATGAAATTACATGAACTGAACTTGAAATTGAACATGGTCTGAACTTGAACTAAATGTGAAACTGAACATGAACTCTAGCAATCAGAATGATTTTGCCAGCTTTTTTTCAAGAATAGTGAACAATCAGAATGATTCTGTCTAATATATTCTGTTAGAGATACTCAGATGATCAAAGTAATTATGCCATGAGTATTTTAAATGAGATACCTTAACAATCAGAATGATGACACTAGGAGTGTCTAGTAATATCTTTAATGAAAATACTCTGATAATCAGAATAATTTCACCATGAGCATTTTGATGGAGGTACTCTAACAATCATAATGATTATGCTAGAAGTACATTGTGTGAATTATCAATGGAGATATTCGGACAAAGTGATTACACCATGAGTATTCCAGGCATGATTGACTAAGAAAATATTGTTTTTCGTGACATACTCTATACTCGAGACATGATGTGACGTGAAATGAAATAACAGATGACATGACATTACGTAATGTGACATGTATGTGTGATAAATGACATGGCATTACATGAAATAGATAAACAATTCGTGACATGACGTATCGTGTAACATATGAACTTTTCATGACATAGCATAATGTGACATGTATAAGAGTATAAGAACATGAATAACTCTTCTCTTACTAACACACATACACAATATCCTAACACTAAGTTAGAGTCTAACTTACCGTGATTGAAGCCTGACGAAATTATGTGTGAATAACTAGATCCGTAAGCAGACATTTCTAAAGGTTAGAAACTTCTTACTATTAAACTTGGGAAAATAAAACTGTTGACTCCCTACTTGTGGGAAAATGGTCATTTTACCCCTAACTTAAAGATTTCACATCATAACTCCAAAATTCGCCAAAATGTACACTCCTCTTGTAAATTTTATACTAAATCCAAACATCTAATTAGAAAATTTTAAATCAAAATATCTATTTAGCCTTAGTGGGCCAAACCACACTAAGGCTAAAATCCATATTTTTGTTGCAATTCTTTCCAACTCCAAGTTTCATGCTAAAGCCAAATCATGCAATGTACAAAATCCAATTGCATGCTTTAATATCATGCTAGAACAAACACCAAAATCTTATATCATAAAAGTCACAACTTCCTTCATGTCAAAACCTCGATGTTTTTTTTTAATTTATTTTTTAATCACAAAGAACAAAATCAAACTGAAAGTTCATAAATATACTCTAACTGTGTTCATAAAACAAGCCTAAGGAATTTCATACTTTAAACAATCAACCAAAAACCACAAAAGTCAAAAAAATCATATTTAACACAATCGGTATGTACCTATTCTCCAAAACCAAATACCATGTGATTTGGCTTTTGATCAAACCATTAGATCCAAAACTTCCATGAAGTAAATCGTCAAGAAATACTCTCAAATGCTTAATATTCAAATCCTGAATAGATCTAAGCATCAAACCAATCAAACCAAGATCTTGCCAAGAACTTAATCAAAAACATAAAAAATCCACACACTATCTAGACTATCACCAAGTATGACCTCTACATTCTTAAACATACTTTTCACCCATCAAAAGTCCATGAAAACTTACATAAAATACACAAAAAAAAAAAAAAATAGAGACAAAGAGGAACAACGTATGTGAAGAAAGTTTTGTGAGAATCCGCTTACAAAAGTTTTGAAAATTTTGAGCAAGAAAATTCAGAAAATATATCTGAGAGTTCCACTGGATTTATCTCCTAGAAAGTGTTTCTGAAGTGACAAAAGACTAATGAAATGGCCATGGATTAGACTTATACTGCAAGAGGGGTTGAGAGGAGATGTGAAAGTGACTTTTGGGTGGCATGGTGTCAGGAAAACTAGGTGCCACAGCCCATGGTTTTTTAGCCTGCTGCTACCATGTGAGAGGAAGGTGGTGAGGTGGCTCTTGGCCTTTCCATCAATCACTACTTAGGGCTGACTTGGGTAGTGAACGGACACTCATGTTAGGGGAAGAACTTCCACTACAAGTCCTTTCTTGGTGGGTCTTAATGGGCCTTAATTGAATGGGTCACATTTGGGGCTTCAATAGGGGTTGATTTGGGGTTTCAGTTTCTATCAAGCCCAAATCTAATTTTTCTTGGTCCAATAAAAATACTATAAAGAATAAATAAGTGTATGATGACATGAATTTGAGTAATTAATAGTATGTGAAAGTAATTTAATCAAGTGATTAAACACTAAGCTACAACCAACCAACACTTCAGGCTTGAGGTAACCATTTTGGGTTTGGGGAAACCGTTTAGCGTTTCAGTCTTCACCAAGATTTCAGGGTTTAAGTTGGATTTGAAGTATTTGGGATTTTATCAGGGTTGAAACACTCTTTGGTTTGTCACAAATTGGATGGTTTGATGAAATAGAATTTGGCTTAGGTGGCATGATCACAAAGCTTGCTTTTCCTTTATTTCCTTTACATTTTCATCTCATGGTCCCTCTTGGTGCCAAGTGGCATATACTATTTCTGGCTAGGATCTTGCCAAGTGTCCAAATAAAATTTCTCTAGATTGATTTGGACATTCTACATTGTGATCTAAAAACAACTGGACTACATACCAAATGGTGCTAATAATGAAGTTATTATTCACTCCAAAAATGGTGAAAATAACTTTGCATCATAAAATCCTAAATAATTCTATGAGACTAGGAACGTACTTTGCTTTGCGAAATTCAACTCTTAAGTGACTTGAACAAATCAAAATACAGTTTCGACCAGTCGTTGTCTAGAAAAAGAAAATCGTTTTATTAAGCCGTAAAATCCTAAATATGCATTTAAGACTAATGGCACAGACCATTTCTTATTCTCAAATTTCTAAGTACCTCAAAAAAATAAAATCGCATTTCTGACACCTATGTGGGCTAGAAACTAACTATGATGACAGATTCAATCTTACTTGATTGCTCAATTCGTGAGACCGTTATGGGGTTTTCATGATGTTCCTAAAGTCTAAAGAAATTCATCCACTGAATTTCTGGTGGGTTGTTTACAATGTCCTTCAAAGTCATGGGGACAACGAGAGCCAACACCCCTAAACTCCTAGAAGAATCAAAGGGATGGGAGGATTGGGAACCACGAGCACCGAAGCGGGAAGCTTTGTGAGTAGCCATCAAAGGAGGTACTAGGAGTAAGAAGAAGAATCAAAGAGCAAAGGGTTAGTGCTTAAATGGAAGCACAACAATAGGATATTAACCAGAGTTTGAGACGGAATTAAATGGAAAAAAATGAAACAAAAGGTGTCACAAACAAAGGAGGGAATCTGAACAAGTTCTGCAATTTGTGCTACATGAAAGGACTTGAGAGATGAAACAGCCCAAGCCATCCCAAACATGGGAAGGTACGAGGAAATGGCAACGAATAGAGTAAATCTAGCACGGGGCAGTAAAGTGATATGGATGAAGTGAAAATTCCTATCACATCCATGTAATGGGAATTCACGAGGTAATTGGATGAACAAATATCCCCTCCTAGCAAATGGGCTGAACCCCCACACCATGCAAGCCCATAGACCCATCTAGCGAATAGTCGGGGTCATCACACGTATTAGCATGAAACTCTAGTCTAACCATCATTAGTAATGATATGATAAGATAACGGCAAGCTAGTTCTAGCAAGATGAAGTCCCAAATTGCTTGCCCAGGAAAACAACCCTGCCCGACACGATAGTGGGATCAAAATTCTAACAACCCAATCTGGAATGGAAGGATTAAGCCATTAAGCAAAACCTATCATATAAATGCTGAGTCTATATATAAAAGAGGAAAGCATACACCCAAGATAACTCTTAACTATTCCTTTCCTGGAGATAAAAGGTTGTACGTTCGTTTTTCTGACTTAGGTATCAAAGGTGTCTCAGATCACCCAAAGCCTTTCTAGTGTTTACTGGGGTAGGTCCTTAGTCACCGTTAGTAGGAGTACGAGACACATCTATATTAACCTGCTCAAATTGAAATACATTAAACTTTTTAAACAAGAAAAAGAAACAAAAGCATGTAGTATTTATATATAAAAGAAGAATATACAATTACAACCTGCATAAAAGCATACATACATCATAAGATAAAGAAATAATAAAGATAGGACAACTTCCTGCCCTAACTCCCCAGTAAGGTACATACTTTTCTTGGGATCGAATACTGATAAATAAATCCTTGGCTGGGCTAATGGGCCTCTATGAGCTACCATTAGCATGAATCGTGCTTGATTTATTATGAAGTTTGTCTTCTATTGCCTAGGATCTTTGTTTTATACCATGATGAGGTTCAACGTGATCTTAAAGAATTTATGAAGTCTAGATTCATTATGGAGATTTATGGTTAAAAATGATACCTAAGTTAGGATATGAGATATCACATCCTAACCTAAGGATTATAAGGTCGAATGATGATCCTCAAATTTGGCTCAAAATGAATCACTTTAAGCTTTAAGACGTGTAATAATTGGACGTGTGGGTATTCCGTCCAAATGCTAATCCCTAGCCAGGTTCTGTGCTGCAGCCTGTGGCATGGTGTAATAAGGCCTATGGTAAGGTTGGTGTCTGTTGCCAACCTTCAGGACATTAAGACACTTTATCTAGACATTTTCTAGTCCTAAATGAACCATTGCGTACCAAGTGAGACTTCAAGGTACCGTAGGGTGACAATTTGTAACTTGACAAAAAGTATATGTCTTTATGCCCCTAACTTCCATCTAGATGTTAGGTTGTGATGTTTCTATAATTACCACCCGACTCAATCATTTTTACACCAAATTCTCTCTTTTTCCCCATAAATTATTTGAAGCCCAACCCAAGTGGTTAGTAAGATTTTCTTAAGAGTTCTACTGTAGAAAAGGAGCTTCATTCCCCCAAGAAGGAACTTAGAAGGAGGGGTCTTCAGGGGTGACTGTTCCTAAGCCAATACTCTATCCATTTATGTTCAATGTTCAGTATAGGAAAGGGATATATACTATATATCTATTCTACAATAAAAGAGATATTGTCCATGATAGTGATTTGTACTTAACGTCTACATTGCATTTTTATCCTTGAAATTGATGATGGGTTGGGCTTTATAGCCTGTATGATCGTCCATGAATAGTTATTTGTGTTTGATGGCCACATTCCATTTTTGCCCCCGAGCTTTATGATGGGTTAGACTTTATAGCCTTTATGGTGTGGAAAGTTAATTTCTTTCAGTTGTGTTTTTTGTTATTTGATTGTCTAGTCTAAATTATCCTAGCATTCTTAAGAAATTGGTTCTCACCATATGTAATTAGGTTGTATTTTGGGAGGAAACGTTGATATCCCTATGACTAGTGTGAGTCTGCTTTGCTTTGTTTGATGTTATTACCAATCTTGGTTTCACTCTGCATGTTGGTCTAAATTGGCCCTCATCTTTATAAGATCTTTTCCATTGTGTGTGTAATTTCGGTTGGATTGAGGAGAGGATAATGGTATCCTTTAAAGTGACGTGTATGATGCTAGTAGCATATTTGAAATTGCATGATTATCTCTATTGGATGTGAAAAAGCATGTGGGTTTTGCCTAAAACATCCTGGGTTGTGTAGCGGGAGATGTGCTTTTAAGGCCCTTTTTGGTCTTTGCCTTGTGTTCGAGGACCTTGGTGCTTTCTTTATGATGCCTTTACACTGCTTTTTGGTTTTCCTTCTAAAATCATCTATTCCACTGTTCTCTTTCTCTTCTTCTTATTCTCTTTTTTTTTTTCATTCTATAAAATTCTTAATTCTCTCAACTATGAGGTGCTTCCTTTCCGCAAGATTCCGAATTATTCTCACACCAAAAAATCTGAAGCTCAATTCTTTGACTGACAAATTTTCTATATTCAAATGGCAAAGGGACAATTGTTAAGAGGACCTTTGTGCTCAAAACAAAGCCATTGTTTAGTTTTCCTTTCATTTTTTTCACATGTGTGAGTGTGAGTTTCTTGGTTTTCATTATAGGTCCAAACACCAACATGACAACATGGATACTACCAAGTCTAGCTGCATCTCTTGCTCCTCGAACTCTGAAACTCAAGACAGAATTGGAAGAGCAACTTTGGTGATGAAAAGGCCCTTGGGATCTCTATCACTCGGTTATGGTTGGGTCAACATGTATGTTTGGCAAGTGCTTGCCCTAAGCTAACACTGTTTGTGACGCCCCCAAATTCTGCTTGGGATTGAACGGACATTTGAAGCGTCGGGACATACAACACAAGGTTACCTGCCCCCATTCATGACATATAAGATGCAATGTTCCTAACATGCATCTAGCATTATGCAATATTCGCAGCGGATAATTTTTTTTCTTTAGCAATACTATGCACCAAACAAAAATATCCCAAACACTTGAAACATATTTCATACATAAAGGCATACTAAATAGCCGTGATACCACACTAGTCCAAAATGGTTGTGATCAAAAGAATACTTGAGATACAACTCTAAAAGTACAAGTAAAAGTTAGATACTATGCCATCATCAACATCGCACCGTGGCCTAGTCGACCGTGTTCAGTTGGTTAGATTCCAATTCTTCTTCGGGTCCTGTAACAAGATCTACCATTCGGGGGGAATGGTAGTTGGGACTACCACAGTGAGATTTGATTACAAATCTCAGTAAGTTAACATAAAACTCACACACAGGTTAAAGATGCATGCATGACAGTAAAAGCATAAATGCATAAGTATAGTCGTACATAAGCATAGCATAACTTGACATATAGCATGACATAACCAGAATTTAAACGTGAACTGAACTTGACTTAACATGGCATGAACTTAAGCTTAAAACATAACATGAACAAACAACATAACATGAACGTGAAACATAACATGGACTTGAAATATAGCATGAACGTAAACATGCATAACATAAATAAGAACTTGAAAATAACATAAACTTGAACATAACATGACATAAACGTGAACTTGAGACATAATGTGAACGTGAACATAACATAATATGAACGTGAACTTGGAACATAACATGAACATGAACATAACATGTATGTGAGCATAACATAACATGAACTTGATCTGCAACTTGACTTATCATGTATTTGATCTGAAACTGGACTTAACATAAACTTGGAATATTATTCAATTGTCTTGATTAATAACGTGCGTTAATACGTACTCCACAGTTGTTGTGGCCCCACGTATTCAAGTAACATAAAATATAATACGTACTCCACAGTTGTTGTGGCCCCACGTATTCTACGTGTCACAATTGCTGTGTCTCACGTAGTGTATGCTCCACAGTTGTTGTGGCCCCATACTTCATGCTCCACAGTTGTTGTGGCCCCATGAATACACATAACATAAAATATAATACGTACTCCACAGTTGTTGTGGCCCCACGTATTATACGTAACATAAAATATAATACGTACTCCACAGTTGTTGTGGCCCCACGCATTATAAGTAACATAAAATATAATACGTACTCCACAGTTGTTGTGGCCCCACGCATTATAAGTAACATAAAATATAATACGTACTCCACAGTTGTTGTGGCCCCACGCATTATAAGTAACATAAAATATAATACGTACTCCACAGTTGTTGTGGCCCCACGCATTATAAGTAACATAACATGTCTTATCTTTCTTAATGCATGAGATATTATTTAATATCATATACTTTTCTAACATGGCGTATACTTGTAAATGGCACAATATGATTTAATCATAAACATTTAATGGCATACATGTATCATATGGCATACTTATAACATACAGCATTGATGACAGAAAAGATTGTGTAACAGATAAATATTCATGAGAGATTAAATCATACGTAACAGATAAACATGTAATGACATAGCATGACATGGCATATACGATAACATACATACATAAATTGTAGTTCCCTTACCCATCACACATACACAATAAACTGATAGTAAGTTAGAGGCTAACTTACCTCGATCGTCGCGTTCTATGAGAATAGAGCGCGAAACACGAGGAACTGCACAACAGCTGGAAGAGGAACACTCAAGTCCTTAAGATTTTCAATTCTGAATTTAATTGCCATATTATGAGCACTTGCAACACCACGGGCAACTTGAGGTTTCACTATACTCGGAAGAGATAATTTGACTTCAGAAAGCCTTTGCACTAAATCAAATTCATTAAAAATTATCAATAACAACCAAACAAACAACTCCTTTCTCAATCCATATACTCTTAGCCATAGTCAACCACAAGATGACACCCGTCACCCCGGACTATAATCCATATCACCACTGCTTCGGGACACTGTCATACAGTTTCCCAACACTACACCATACGCTCCACACTTCTCTGCTACGCCATCCAACCCTTCGTGACACGCCATCCGGTGTATCACGACCTAGTACAGAGTACACTCACGTGAACTCTCTTCCATTCACACTACAACACACATCGCTACGATACACGCCTCACGGTGCATCGCTACGCGACACGGAGTATGCGCTACGCGTACTTCCTTCGCTACAACACTCATCAACACGATGCACATCACACGATGCATCTCCATACAACACGGAGTACACTACATGCGTACTCCCTTCCTTCTACGACACACATCACTACAGCGCACGTCGCGCGGCGCGTCGCTGCATTACACAGAATATGATACACGCGTACTCTCTTCACACTACACGCCGTATCACAACTACGGCATCCATCTCACGCCCATACTTCACAGTACAGTCCACAAAACTACAAAATCAAAGCCAACACTTCACAACCACACTTCGCTTCACAACTACATAGCGAACTCCACAAACACTAACTACACAGTCTACAGCCAACCAAATCAACTATGTTAAACATAAATAACTAAAGATAGAGGGTTATACCATCGATGGGATAACCCGTGCGTCGCTCGTTGCTCGTCACGAACATGCGTCGGAGAAGCGTACGTGGCGGTAACACCGCGTACGGTGGCTGTCCACCACATAAAGTGGTAGTTTGGGCTTGAGAAAAGCTAAGCGTGGCCTTGGAAGGCTCATTGTCACCTTGTGATGGTCAAAAGTGGCGGAGCACAGCGGCATCACTCCGTGAACAGTAAAACCGAACGGTGGGAGGAGAAGCGAGGTAGCGAAATGCCATAGAACTTCATGGCAAGCTAGGGAAAGGTAGATGAACATGTGGTGGAGCTGTGGTGGCGAGGTGGTGGTCGTATGGCGGCTAACGGCGGCGGATCGGCCGTTTGAAGCCATTTTCGGCCTTGGAGAGTGAGAGCTCTACAAAACTCCGTGGTCATGAAATTTCTTGGAGAGGTTCATGAGAATGAGAGGAACAAGATGGTGGTTGTGAAACACCACGGGTGGCCGTGTATGGTGGTGCACGGTGGTGCAACCAAATGTGTGATTTGAGAGACCCATATGAGAAAGAGTGAGAGTTAGGGAAAAAGAAGGACATGGGGAGGAAGCTCTTGATGAGGTGAATCCATTGGTGGTGCTTGGTGGCTGATTTGGCCGTGTATGGTGGTCCAAAAAGGTGAAAAAGGCTTGAATAAACACTTGAATAAACACTTGAATAAACACTGAGAGGAATTAAGATAGATTATTATTTTATAAACTAAGGTTTATAAAATAATATTTCTTCATCATTATTAAAATGATAAAGTATCTTTAATCACTCAAAGAGGATAAAACCATTTAATTTAAATAAGAGTTTTCAACGTAAAATTAAACCTCTTAATATCTTAAAACAACTAAAATATTTAATCTAAGTAATTATCCACAATTATAATATTTTCAGAGCTCATTAAATTATTATAATTGTGCTACTTTAAAAACAAGCTTATCTAATACTTTGAAATCTGATGGATAAGATCCGGAATACGCTATCGAGGTACAACGCTTAGGATAAATCTGTTCATGATTTTATAGTTGTCGGTGAAGAACAAAGTAACGTGATTTATGGAAAAAGATAAATTATGCACGTGATTTCGGGTGAGGGTAGAGACGAGAGAGATAGTGATTGCTGTCGGGAAAGAATCCAAAACTGATTGTCGTGCTGTCAATATGTGCGAAAAAGAAAGAGAAGGGTGAGGAGATAAGACTAAATTTTAGCGGGCTGTTACACTGTTGCTCTTCAAAGTAATCACCTTGGGGTGCAAGCACTATTTTCTCACCAGGGGTAAGCTTCACGCTCCTCCCACAACACTCGCTTTTGGTTGTGAGCATTATTTACTTGCCTTGGTGCAAGTTATTGTTTCTCGACCAAGGGCAAGCACTTTTTGCTCATTTTGGGTGTTAGAACTTATGCTCTTCTCGAGCGTAATTTTTTTCTCCCCCGTGGGGGAGCCCTTTTCCTTTCCTCTTTGCTCGCCACAAGAGTGAGCTTCACACTCCTCCCACAGTGCTTGCCCCCATGCAAGATGTTGTTGCTCATTTGATCACCCCAATGCAAGCACTATATGCACAATAATTAATAAAAATATTATTTATATATTTTCAAATTGAAAAATATTATTATGATTACTATATTATATTATTTGAAAAAAAAATTATCTTAATCTTATTTTGTACAATAATTCATAAAAATAAATAATAGTTGTTAAACTAATATTGTTATCATTTTACAAAGTTCAATTCTTATTTTTTGGTTTCAACTTATGCATTAATTCATTATTGGTTTTTATTTTATCATATCCATTGATTTGTTTTCTATGGTAACACATTTAAGATTTCTCTCTTTGTAATAGATTTATTTTAATTTTTTTATTTAGAAGAAAATTATTATTATTTTTTATATGTTTAATTGTTCTTATAACAAGTGGAGCAATACATGTCCTATTATGATTTCAATATACAATGAATTCTAAACATTTGATTCATTATGTGTTCCATATTTCACATTTATAGTTTCTTTCATCTTGATAAAATGTAGTAGCACTTTCTTTTTTTTTTTTTGATGGAAATATGCTTCATTGCATTCATTCATAAACGAAGTTACAACTGTGACTTATCAATACAGGAGAACCAGACTATAAGTCAACTAACGCAACTGCTCAGGAGCTTCCCCGCACATAAAGTGACGGATATTGTTTTAACTTCTAAAACTCTCAAAAGAGAGAGTAAACGCTCTGTATGACTAGAGACGGAACGGCCCCTCCAACCTCCAAGGAGGCGAAATATGGGAGATACTATGAAGAAACAGTCCAATAGCATATACTTACATTAAAACTAAAAAACAGACAAAACCACAAGACAAAAACCAACAAACATAACCCAACCACGAGAACGACATGAACTCTGACGGCACACCCTCCACAAGCAATCGACATCACCAGCCCCAACAGCACGAGCACCCGGCATACGTATGGACCACAGCAACCTCCACAGCAGAGGCCGGCCATACGACCACCGGCCATAACATCGCCCGCCGCTCTCAACTCTTTGCCTGAGATAGCAACCGCTCAACAGCTCAACACCTCACCATGGACTTCACACGAAGACAAACATAACAGCAAAACAAAAGAACCCACGGAGGCATAGACCGTGCAACACACAGACATCTGTGGCCAAAAACCACCTACGGCGGCGTCATAGAACACAAAAACCCACCATGCAAGACACAAAACCAACTCCAAAATTGGAGAAACAGAACACATAAAAACAGAAAAGAAACTCCGGCCTCCAAAAAAATAGAAAAACAGAACACATAATAGCCGGCAAAACAGAGGCTAGGCCAGACGCAAAAACAAACTCTGGGAGGAGACCGCAGCTCGGAACCTGAACGACCGAAGACTAAGAATCCAAAAAAGCCGAAGAACTCATCATAAAGCCGAGCCTTCTTCCCACACGTACGGGCAACGCCCCACTCTGTTTGGCACCACGATCGGTGGGCTTGTAGATCAGCAGCTAACCAATGTGGCGCCCCCAAAATCCCCACGTACGGACATGGGGAAATTGAGGCGCCCGGATGGTGACATCCCGGGTTACCACCCTATCGAAGAGTGCCAAGTGTGTGCAAGCGACAAATGTGCACAAGAAGATACGCAGCGGATAGCAAAGTCAAATACTAAGTACCAGAATTTTTTCTTAAATAAAATACAAACGGTTCAAAGGTACAGAATAAAATATTACATGATATAAATATTGTTTTTAAAACCAAACATAAAGCATGAACTCCAACTCAGATCTCCGGCGGAGCCGCATCCTCGGGCTCAGCCTCCTCCTCCTCCTCGAACACTGCATCAAAATCTACGGTACCAAAAATGGTGCCGCAGGTAAGTAAAACCCAAACACCACTAGATAAAAGCATATTAAACTCAAACAATATGCATGAATAAATGCCAATGCATAACACTCGCGAACCATATTTTTCCACGCACGCCAAAAACCCATTAGGCTTAAAAACATAACCTTTAAAACCAAGCCTCGCCATTATCCCAGATAATGGCCCAAACCACCATTTTCCCAGAAAATGGATCACAAGACCATCGCCATTTTCCCAGAAAATGGATCACAAGACCATCGCCATTTTCCCAGAAAATGGCCCATATCCGAAAACCATGAAAACCAACCAATTATGCATGCACCATGATCTCCCCTAGGGATCATCCGCACACTCTGGCTCTGTGCCACACCGCAGGTAACGTCTACGCGTGTGACACCTACACGAGTGATGCCCAGACTCGCGCCTCCAACTCGCGCGTACCTGGCCAGGCCATCCTCTAGTCCCCGCCACTAAAAGGACCACGGAGTCGACACGACAGCGTTACCGTATCGTGCGATCCGGTCGTCGCCCGGCGACAACCCAGGGGATGTCACTCAGTATTATCCACTCCCGAGTGACCAGAGGAGCTCCACCGAGATAATAACCCATCCCGGCTTGGGCTCGTGATACGCACACTCCCAAAAACCATTTACGCCAATAAAACATGATTTTATCCAATAAAATAAAATACAAGTGCATGCATCATGTAAATGCCAATTTCAATGCTCGACAAATAAATTCAACCATAGCACAACAAATCAAGCAACTCCGTCCTCCATCCATCCGACCCCCGAACTCCTCGGACTCAGTCCGGAATCAGCGAACCAACCAAATAATTTATTGAAAGAGTAAAATACATTTAAATCTAAAAGTAGCGTTTGGAAAATACTTACAGCGCTATATAGGATTTTTAGAAGGTTCGGCGCGAAGCGAACGGCGATGCGAAAGCAACGTAACAGTGCAAATGCACTGTTCCCGTGGGTCGCAAAATACCCACTTTTGACCGGGGACAAACCAAGACACCAAATTGATAGGGAATGGTCTAGAGATGTTTATGAAGCTAGTGGAAGTGAGTTTTGGCCGTGGGTGGCGGCGAAAACGCCGGTAGGGGCGGAAAAAGGGCAAATCGGAGTTGAGCTCGTGGGAGCCGCTCCGGTGACCGTTTGAGGCCGGGGATGGGTGGGTTAGGTCGGCAAGGAGTAGGGGAAGAAGTGGTGAAGAGGTGGTGGCCGGAGGTGGAGCGACGGCGGCGGATCGAGCCACAAACCGTGCGGCTTTTTGGGCGTTTTCCGGCCAAATGGCCGGCCGGTTGGGGCTGGGAGTTGGGGGGAGTGATCACCGGCCGGAGGGGAGTCGACCGGCAGGGGTGGCGTCGGGCACGACGCCGGCGAACGGCGGGCCTGGGTGGGGCTTGGTTCCGGCGTGGGTGAGGAGAGAGAGAGAAAGAGAGGGACGCGGGGAGAGAGAGAGAGCCGAACGGGAGAGGAGAGGAAAAAAAAAAAAAAAGAAAAAAGAAAAAAGAGAAAAAGAAAAAGAAGAGGAAAAGAAAAGATGAAGGAAATTAATGAGGTCCAGTCCTCACGTCGGAAGTCCGAAGACTGATCAGCCGAAAACGGTATAAAAACATAAAACGATTAAAATAAATTAACACTACATCAAATAAATAAATAAACACCACTAAAAATATTTTAAACACTTCAATAAGCTAAAATAAAATAAATAACTAGTAAAAACCAACTATTTAAATTTTTAAAACCAAAAACAAGCCAAAATAAATTAAATCACAATTTAAATCCAACAGCCAATAAAATCCATTTAAAACTCGATAATTTAAAATAAAAGCACTATAAAATATTTAATTAAATTAAAATATTCCTTCAGTGAAAATACACATAAAAGCGGGTCATCACAACCAACATCCTGGAGGGGTGCGTGTTGGCGGTCGGCGGCTGGACAGTCCAGATCGGCACTCCTCCCTTATTGGCCAGAAAAAAACCAAAAAGAAAGAAGAAAACAAAGACTACAAACAGAGAAAAGGAAGAGGGAGGGGAGCGGGAGACGAAGCCCCCCCCCCCCCCCCCCCGGGTCGCGCGACTGAGTTGGGGAAGATAGATAGAGAGGTTTCAGAGAGAGGTTCGAAAGCCAAAAAAGTAGTAGCACTTTCAACCGGTTGTATATTGAAATCATAATAGGACATGTATTGCTCCACTTGTTATAAGAACAATTAAACATATACAAAAATGCCTTGCATGTAGAATCAATCCTTACTTGTACTCTCCATATGTATAACCAACAAAGTTCTTGCTAGTTATTTACAAAAATACAAAATAAAATAAAATGTCAAATATTAATTTTAGAATTCATTTGAACTTAGACATACGTCCCAATATTACCCATAAAACTTAGACATATTCATTTGAATAGAGCATGATGATCTAAACAAATTAAAGCATGATCCGAGACTGGTCTAATCAGACTAACTCCTAAATGAACAAAAACAATATTTGTTAGGAGAAAAGCCCTTAAAAAGCCCAATATGATACTAATTAAGGAGTCTTAAAATATATAACTAATAAAAAACACATGCGATATTTTAGCAAACTCAATATTAGATGACTGGCGAGCGAGAAATGAAATCCAGGGGTAAGTGATTACTTAGTAACTAGCTAGGTCAAATTGCTTTTCTCATGTGATGTATAAAAATATGTTTTCTTTTTCACGTTTATAACTTGCCTTTGATTTTGAAAGCATATGTCCCTATTATACTATCTTCATATCTTTTACATCAGTTTGAGATGAGTTCCATAGTTTCTAGACCATTCACACACATTGATTCACGCTTTTCAATTATCTAGGTGTAATGGGCCCTTTTCTGTAGACTGATTCAAGAGAGTCACTCCCCAAGAAGACAAAGAAGAAGAAGAGAGAAAGGAGAAGCTTAGAAAGAAGATAGACAAAGAAGAAGAAGAGAGAAAGAAGAAGTTTAGAGAGAAGATGATTCTTGCATCAATTTGGGATATGGGATCCTTCCTCTCATTCCTCTATTTATTCATCTGTTGTAATTTGTTATTACAGTTATAGACCACAAATGATGCCGTCTCTAAGTACTTCAACTTATTACAAGTAAAGCATCAAACGATGCCGTCCTATTTAATGAAACTACATGTTTTACTCTAAACAACATTGTCATTTATTTACAACTTAAATGACATTGCATTCACGCCTGCATGTAACTACCATTAACTGTCATCATCAACATAGTTGCACCCACCAAGCTTTACCCTTGACATACCCTCCCCTTTTAAAGCCCCTTGCCCACAAGGTAAGGGAATGTTTTTCTGAGCTGCCAATATGATTCCCAAGTAGCATTCTCATCATCTACCCCTTGCCGTTGGACCAAGACTTCCACAATAGCTCGGTTATTGACTTTCCTGCTCCTCCATAAAATTACCTCAATTCCAACACCAACTCACCCTGAACATCCACTAGTGGGAGTGTTGAGAGTGGGGTCTGCTGCTATCCAATCTTTTTTCTTTAAACAAGAAACATGCACCACATGATGCATTAAGGAGTAAGAGAGAAGATCCAATTTATAGGCCACTGTGCCCGCTCTCTGTAAGACTTCAAATGGGCCATAAAAACGAGGTGACAACTTGAAACTCTTTCTTGATACCAAGGATAGCTGACTATATGGTTGTAGTCTAAGGAAGACCCAATCTCCCACTTTAAATTCTCTCTCAGTTCTGTATCGATCATACTGCATCTTCATTCTGTCTTGAGTAACCAACAAATTCACTTTTAAAGCTGCAAGGATCTATTCTCTTGTTTGCAACAAATCAATCACTGCCTGCTTTGATGCTAATCTAGGGATATAAGTTTGCAAGTTAGGTGGAGGCACACCATAAACTGCTTTGTAGGGAGTACATTTAGTTGAAGCATGGAGAGAAGTATTATACCAATACTCAGCTAATGCCAGCCATTTAGCCCATAATCTCGGTTTTTCACTAGAAAAGCACTTCAAAAAATGTTCTAAACATTTGTTAACTGCTTCACTTTGACCATCACTTTGAGGGTGGAGTTTAAAGATGTTATCCAGAAATAGTGAAGCTACCTTAGCTGCAGTGAATGGATGTTTCAAGGCTATGAAATGAGCATATTTCGATAACCTATCTACCACAACCAAAATCACATAATAACCCCTAGAAAGAGGCAAACCTTCCACAAAATCCATAGATAGATCAGTCCAAATTTGTTGAGACACTGGCAGGAGTTGTAGCAATCTAGCTGGATGCACATTTTCAGCTTTGTTCCTTGGCAAACCTCACATTGTTTAATGAATCCCTTCACTTCTTTCTTTAATCCGGGCCAATAAAAATCAGACCTTGTATGTTGTAAGGACTTGTGGAACCCTGAGTGACCTGCGTAAGGATTGGCACGCACAAAATTTAGAATTTTTTTTTTCAACTCAGCAGAATTAGGAACATATATCCTCACTTTTTTTTAACAAAACACCATTCTTGAGAGTAAAGGAGGTGTTTGTATTGGAATTTTCTTTAAATAGCTTCGTTTGTTGCTGCACTATTGGATCATTACCATAAGCAAGCTTTAATTATGTTAACCAGGTAGGATTAGGAAAAGTAATTGCAGACAAGGAAGCCATATTAGATTCTCTCCTTGATAAAGCATCTGCAACCTTATTTTCAACACCCTTTTTGTACTCAATTGAAAACTCATACCCAAGAAGCTTGGATATCCATTTCTGCTTAGCAATTGTCCCAACTTTCTATTCCAACAAATATTTCAAACTATGGTGATCAGTTTTGACAATAAATGAGGCCCTCAACAAATAAGGTCTCCACTTCTTGACTGCCACAACTAGAGCTAATAACTCTCTTTCATAAGTAGAGAGTAAAAGGTTTCTTCCTTTTAAAACCTAACTGAGAAAGGCTATTAGATGCTGCTCCTACATCAACACAACTCTAATACCACTACCACAAGCATCACATTCGATGATGTAGGCCTTAGAGAAGTCTGGTAATGATAACACTGGAGGGCTTGAAACTGCACTTTTTAGATCTTGAAATGTAGAAGTAGCTATTGCACTCTATACAAAGGAATCTTTCTTTAATAAAGTTGTCCAAGGAGCAGCTTTTTGTGCATAACCTCTAATGAATTTTTTGTGATAACCAGTTAAGCCTAAAAAACCCCTTAGAAACTTAAGGGTTTTAGGAACTGGCCATTTAATCATAGAGTTAATCTTCTTGGGATCAGCCTTTACAACCACATCAGAAATGAGATGTCCAAGATACTCAATTTCAACACAAGCAAATCTACACTTAGATTTCTTAGCAAAAAGCTTATGAGTTTCCAAAGTTTGCAACACAGCTATCAAGTGCTCCAAATGAGAGTTCAAATCCTTGCTGTAAACAAGGATGTCATCAAAAAATACAATGACAAATTTTCTGAGAAAAGGTCGAAACACATCATTCATTAGACTTTGGAAAGTATAAGGAGCATTTGTGAGACCAAAGGGCATTACAAGGAATTCATAATGCCTTGGTAAGTTCTGAAGGCAATCTTTGAGATATCCTCCTCTCTCATTCGAATTTGGTGATACCCAGATCTTAAATTCAACTTAGAAAAAACTGTTGAGCCAAAAAGCTCATCCAATAACTCATCTACTATAGGTATTGGATATTTGTCCTTGACAGTTGTATCATTTAATACTTGATAATCAATACACATCCTCCATAACCCATTTGCTTTTCTCACTAACAAAACAGGTGAAGAAAATGGTGACTGACTTGGTCTGATCACACCAGAATCGAGTAGCTCTTTTACAATTCTTTCAATTTCACTTTTCTGATAAAAAGGGTATAGGGCCTAACACTGATTGGCACAGACCCATGCTTCAGGTTAATCTGATGATCATGAGACCTTGATGGTGGAAAACCTTTAGGTTCTTGAAAAATAGTAGCAAACTGAGTAATCAAATCAGAGACAACTCCAACACTGTCCGATTGCAATGGCTAAGGATCTTTAGAAATAAGCTGTACCAATAGCCCTTTATGTTCCATCATAGAAACCTTACTCATCTCTTTATCATCAACTAAGCAAATTCTTACATAATTAATGCCTTGTAAACAAATTAATATGCCTTGAAATGTAAACTGCATATGCAACTTTTCAAAGTTGAAAAGAACTGGGCCAATGGACTACAACCATTGAACTCCCAACACTATGTGTCATAGCCAACCAATGGAAAAACATGGAATTCCACATCAAAAAGCGTTCCCTGTATAAAAAACTCCACAGAAGCACACTTTCCTTCACTTTGCAACATCTCACCATTTGCAACCTTGACTTGAATTCCTTTAGAATTCTGAATGGGCAATCCACACCTTGAAACAAATATAGTGTTCACAAAATTATGTGTACTACCACTGTCAATCAGAATTATCACTGACTTTTTCTTGAGCTGACCCACTACCCTCATGGTCTTAAGGCTGGGACCACCCACCATGGCCTAGAGAGAAATTGTAGCACACTCTCCATAGACTTCTAACAGCTTTTCACCTTCTACTGAAGTCTTGTCTTCATCATTACACAAAGCAAGCACTTCCTCAAGCTGAGAATCTTGCATACCCTCTAACAAATACAACTTGGGCCTAGTACACTTATGACCTTGATGATACTTTTCCTCACAAAAATAACACAGGCCTTTCTTTCTTCAATCTTGCATCTATGCATCTGTCACTGTCTGATAAGATAGTCTTGACATGGTTTGTACTTTGGGTTTACCTAAAATAGAGTGGGACTGAATAGGTTTAAACCCACTAGTAGTTATTGTCTATTGGTAAGAGTCAAAAACCCCATTTCTCCAAGACTTCCTAGAACACAACACATACTATTCTTGGATCTTGGCCAGACCAAAAGCATCATTCAAATTTTAAGGATTCAACATCCTAACAGGCATTCTAACCTCATTCTTCAAACCACTCAAAAACAAGCGCAGTCTTATGCTTTCGGAAATGCCACAAATTCTATTAGATAAAAGCTCAAATTCAAACTTTTAATTAGTAATAGAAATAACCTATTTAATCCTTGTAAGAGCCTCCATTGGATCATCATATAGAGATGCTCCAAACCTTATCTGCAGAGCTTTGACAAATTCATCCCATGAACAAAAAGCCCAATTTCACTAGCATTCTGGTACCAGACTAAAGCCTCCTCATCCATATGAAAGGATGCTATAAAGATTCTTTGACCTGGAGGATTCTCATGGTATAAGAAATATTGGTTTACTCAATAAACCCAAGCCTCGGGATTTCTTCCAGCAAATCTTGGAAAATCAAGCTTAATACCCTTCAAGAAACCTCTGTCACCCTCTCTTTGATGAACCTCACCAACGCCTTCTGCAACATCTTCAGTAACATCAACATGGGTTTCTTGAAACTGTCTTTCCACATTCACATTCCCTATAGAACTATTAAAGGGAATTCTTGCTATTTGCTGCACCATCTCAGCAAATCTTTTTTTCTTGGTCTTCTCTATCCGCACACACAGTTTCTTGTTACTATATTAGAATCAAAATGTTGTCCTCCTATTGTTTTTGTTGCTGCTCTTGCTATAGCCAAAGTTGATTCACTGAATCCAGAACCTATGCATAAGAGCATGTACCCTCCGACATGTTACTGGCTATGATGCCAAAAATATAATGGACCCTTTTTCTGTAGATTGATTCGAGAGAGTCACTCCTCCAAGAAGACAAAGAAGGTAAAGAGAGACAAAAAAAGTTTAGAGAGAAGATGATTCTTGCATTAATTTGGGATATGGGATCCTTCCTCCCATTCCTCTATTTATTCATCTGTTGTAATCTATTATTACAGTTTTACACCACAAACGACATCGTCTCTATGTACTTCGACTTATTATAAGTAAAGCATCAAACGATGCCATTCTATTTAATGAAACTACATGTATTACTCCAAACGACATTGTCATCTATTTACAACTTAAACGACATTGCATTCACGCTTGCATGTAACTACCATTAACTGTCATCATCAACACAGCTACACCCATCAAGCTTTACACTGAAATTCAACCCTTGACACTGGGTATCTTTTAAAGTACTTTGATTAAGATGACTTCATAATCCTTAAACAATGTAGTTCATATGCATCTTAGATTAACCAAATATAGCATAGGAGAGATTATTGGCTTAAAGTATATGGCCACATTTTTGGTTTGAGCACACAGTCAATCACCTCAATTGACTTACTAGCTACAACTTCCTAAATTCCTTAGGTCGTGTAAAAATAGCATGTTGGTGTATTTTATGACAAAACTATGTCCAATTGAGTTGAAAATATATTGGGTAGAGTCTAATTTGCAATTAGAATTAAAAAAAAGATGCAAAGATTGCAAATTCGCAAAGCCTATTGAAATCAACGTAGTCAGAGTAAATTAGTCACAACTTTGGATCCTCTCATCGGATTGAGGTGATATTTGTGGAGTTTGAAAGTTAACACAATTATCTACAAATTTATGTTCACAAAGAACATCATATTCAAACGTTTACTCAATCAAAATAATTAGACAATATTACAATCAAAAAATTAGACAGAAAGTTCACTCAACAATTGTACTAAAAAGGAAACTTTGAGAGCATAAAAGAGAAAGGCAATAGAATTCTGGGAAGAATGATTTTATATACATGGTTGAATACAACCAAAGAATGACAAAGAGTGCAAGGAATTCTCCTAGCACAGCCATGTACAGAGAAGAACAACAATTTACAGAATACATTGTAGAGAAGTGTCAGCTAACTAATTCATAGTAGACAATTGCATTTTTGGCCTTTTGTACAGCTTTGCATGAGGATGTTTGCTTCTGTGACTTGGGGAAAATACCACATGGACCACCCAAATCTTGAGACTACCCCTCAAGATGAGCATATATATTCAAGATGCCCATCTTAGGTAGTAGAATATGAAATGCAACTACTAGCAATGCTTTGGTCAGTACATCTGCAAGCTAAAATTTGGAAGCAACATGGATTGGTGTGATGATACAAACAATAACCTTTTCCCTAACAAAGTGATAGTCCAACTCTATGTGTTTTGTCCTTTCGTGGAAGATAAGGTTCTTAGTAAGGTGGAGAGTTGATTGACTATCACAGTAAAGTAAAATGGGTTGTGTGCATTCTATTTTGAAATCATTTAACAAAGAAAGTAATCAAACAATTTCACGGCTTGTGTGAGCTAGAGCCCGATATTCTGATTCTACTGATGATTGTGAGGTAGTGGCTTGTTTCTTAGATTTCCAATTGATTAGAGAGTCACCACACAAAAACTAGTGATTGACCTCCTGGTTTCTGAATATGCAGCCCAATCAGAGTCCCTAAAAGCCTTGAGATGCAATGGAGTTTGAGAAGAAAAGAAAATTCCCTGCCCAATTGTGCCTTTTATGTACCTCAAGATCCTATAAGCAGCTTCTAAGTGGACTTGAGCTAGCTTGTCCATGAACTGACATAGAATATTGACAGCATATGTGATGTCAAGCCATGTGCTTGTCAAGTAAATCAACCTAACCCCAACCTTTTGTAGCCTGTAATGTCAGTCAATAAGTTTGTATGAGAGTGAGCTATTTTGTGATTAATCTCTATGGGAATGTTAACTGGTTTGCAACCAAGAAGCCCCACATTCTCAAGGATTTCAAGGCTATATTTCCTTTGGTAGAGCAGGATTCCTACTATAGTTCAAGCAATTTCTAGACCTAAGAAATATTTCAAGGATCCAAGGTCCTTGATCTCAAATTAAGAATGCAAGTGTAGTTTGATAGATTGAATGGTAGCCAAATTTGAGCTTTCTATGAGAATGTCATCTACATAGACTAAAAGAGCAATGTATCCATCCTTATCTATTCTTGTGAATAATGAATAGTCAGAATTTGACTGTTGAAAGCCAATGACAACAAGAGCAGAAGAAAATTTTGAATGCCACTGTCTAGAGGCTTGTTTCAAGCCATATAAGGACTTTTGTAATTTACACACCAACCTTTTATTTCCATGTGAAGGAGACTCCCCCTGAACTTGGTAGTCTGGAAACAATTCCATGTAAATTTCTTCTTCATGGTCTCCATGAAGAAATGCATTGCTACATCTAATTGACACAAATGAAAATTGTGGATGGCTGCTAAGGAGAATAATCTGATAGCTATGATTTTAGCAACTGGACTAAAGGTTTCTTGATAATCAAAACATTTTATTTGTGTATAACCCTTGGCCATCAATCTATCTTTGCACTTGTCCATTGTACCATCAGACCTCAATTTTACTTTATAAACATATTTGCATCCCACTACTGACTTAACCGTAGGTAAGGGGCTAACGATCCAAGTGTTGTTAGCCTCTAAAGCCTTCAATTCAGATTGCATGGCCTCTCTCCAATGCTCATACATCACTGCCTTATTATAATTTTTTGGTTCATGTGTAAGGGATAGAGAGATAGAGTATGCTTTGTGGGAGGAAGAAAGATGAGCATAGGAGAGAGGTAATTATGAATGGGATGAGCAGTGATCCAAGGAGTTGAGTGTTGAGTGGAGGAAGATGGATTGACAGAAGTTAACTGGCAATGATAATCTTTTAAGTAAGTGGGTGTTTGCCTCACTCGATCAAATCTTCTAATGCGGATTATATGGGATTGATCATTAATGTTGGAAGTGGCTGTCTGAGAGTGGCCATCAGTGCTAGGAGAATGTGGTTGTGATTGATCATCAATGTGTGTGTGAAGGGACTAAAGGAGGGGGAGACTATTATCATAATGTGGTTGTGTTTGATCATTAGTGTTGACATTGTTATGAGATATAAAAGGATGGATAGCAAAAGAACTGTCAATAGTAGAAGGAGCAGGATATGGGAAAGGCCGTGGTAGATCTGGTAAGGTTGAGGGTAAAGTCAAATCAAAGGGACTATGTAGGGAGGTAATGTTAGGAGACTAGAAAGCGAAGATGTTTTCATAGAAATCCACATCCCTAGAAATGAAGGATGTTTGAGTGTCTAAGTTAAAGATTTTATAACCTTTGACTCCTGCACGGTAGCCAAAAAAGAAGCATCTTTTGGCCCTCGGATCAAACTTAGTCCTATTGTGTTGAATGGTGGAGGCAAAACATAAACAACCAAAGACCTTGAGGTGATTGTATGAGGATGCAATGGAAAAAATGACCTCAAAGGGTGATTTGTTATTAAGGGTAGGAATAGGGACATGATTGATTAAGTGTGCAGTAGTGAGGATAGCATCTCCCCGCAAATTTGATTGGAAGAGATGTTTGAAATAGGATGGCTCAAGCAACAGAGATGAGGTGTTGATGTTTTCTTTCAACAACTAAACATCAACACCTCCATTCTATTATGGAGTGTAGACACAAGACTTTTGATGCAAAATGCCATGGAGGCTAAAAAAATCAGTCATTTGAAACTTGAGGCCATTGTCAGACCTAAGTTGTTTGATTTTTGCATTGAATTGTGTTTTTATCACATGAACAAATGATTGTAAGAGAGGTCTCACTTCAGTTTTGAATTTCATTAGTAAAATACAAGTGACACGACTATAGTCATCAACAATGGTTAGAAAGTAATGATGACCTTGAAGGGATGCTTGTGAATAAGGTCCCCATATACCACAATGAATAAGTTCAAAAGCAGAAGATAAGACAAAATTGCTCAATGAAAAAGACCTTCTCTTTTGCTTGGCCAAATGACAAATGGTACATTGAATGTGTTCATCAAACTTTACATTAGGAGTAATGGACTTTATTATACTCATCCTCTGATGAGAAATATGTCCTAATCTAAAGTGCCAAAGGTCGAAAGGCTACAATGTGTTGGCATTGAGAGTGGGCTGTGTTTGGTTTCTTAATTCCTTTTAACTCATTTCAACTCATCTCATCTAATCATTACAACTTTTCCAACTTCCAACACAAAATATGATAAACAATTCAACTTTTTCAAATTCTAAAATAATAATAATATTAAAAAGTACTATTATAATAATATTTTATTCAACTTTCAACTCAATTTAACCCAACTCAACTCAACATCCAAACCGACATATGATGTGAGGCAGGATGGATGGTAGCAAGAACACTGGGGCAAGGTGTCTTGGTATTACTGCAAAATGAGCTTTGAAGGAGGAAATGAAGGCCTTGATTCATTTTAACAAACCCAATCGTCACCCAAGGAAAAAGGGCATGTATAAAACATAAATTTTTCAAGAAAATGAGACATTAACAAGAATCTTGAGTAATCTTATTGGCAGAAATAAGATTGAAGGTGAATGAAGGGATACAAAGTACCCTTGTGAAAGTAAGGGATTTTGAAATCTTAACATTTCTAACATGTGTTACTCGAGCTTGAGTTTTGTTTGCAAGCTGGACATAGGCATGTGTCTCTTGAGAGATAGATGTGAGAAGCAAGGGAGAATAGACCATATGGTATGTGGCTCTAGTGTCAACAATCCATTTTGTGGCGTTTGAATTTGAGTAGTGCAATGATGAATGATTTTGATAGATAAAACAGAAGCACTTGGAATGTTAGAAAGGGTGGAAAGTTTTATACCTGCCATGTTGGAATAAGCAATGTTGCCAATGGTGTTTTTTTTTTGAATGGAATGAAAGGAAGGTCATGAGACTGTGATGCTTGAGCAGTGGCAAGAGATATGAACTACTGAATCTATGCTTGAGTGAGAGGCAACTAAGAAGAAGTCACAGGTTCATTTTCTTGGCCATTACAGTGAGAGATGACTTGATTTGCTAAGGGTGGTGGCCAAGTCTTATTGAACTTGAAGTTGGGTGGGAACCCAATCAGCCTATAGCATTTGTCCTTGGTATGTCCACTCTTTCCACAATGATTGTAAATGAGGTTATTTCATTTTTTTCCTCTTGTTTGAACCCTGATATGTTGCTAATGCTGAGTATTCTGGTGCAGGTGACATGATGGTGCAAGCTTGTTTTTGCCCTTCTTCTTGCAAGACCAAGGAGAAAGTCTTGTCCAGGGTTGGCATGGGACTCATGAGTATTATTTGTCCTTTAATGCTATCAAAAGAGTCATTTAAACCCAACAAAAATTTAAAAACATAATTTACTTGTTGAGCCTTACCAACATCACTTAGACCATGGCGAGTGTAGTTCCTACAAGAGCAATGAGGTAGGGGACGATAGCTGTTCAACTCTTCCCAAACAACATTCAACTTTGTAAAATAGTCACTCGCAGAGTGGTTTCCTTGAACAATGAAACTGAGTTGATGTTGTAAGTGATATATTCTTACATTATCAGGTTGAGCAAATCGATCTTTGAGCTTTTCCCACACCTTTGAGACTATGTCTTTGGACGTGGAGTTGAGGATCCAAGACAGCAAGAGGTTCTTACACCTCTTCCATGGCACATACAAAGGGTTGGATTGCTTTGGAATAAGTATAGATCCATCAAGAAAACCTAGTTTATTCTTGATGGATATGGCCGGAGTGAAGGACCTGGTCCATGAGAGATAGTTGGGACCTATCAAAGGAGGTGTGACCAACACAGTGTTAGCATTGTCACTGTGGTGGAGGAAAAATGGACTGTTAGGATCTTTAGAGGGTGAGTTTACATGAGGTGATGCATTTGCATTTGTACGAGAGGATTCCTCTTCAACCATTTAAGAATGAAATAAATGAGAAGATGAAAAATGAATGGAAAGTGAGTTGAAAGGTATGAAGAGATGCAAGTTACGCAGCCTGCTCTGATACCATGATAAAAAGGAAACTTTATGAACAGAAAAGAGAAAGGCAACAGAATTCTGGGAATGATGATTTCATTCCTTAGTAAATTTCCTATACAATGTCTAGACATATATATACATGGTTGAATACAACCAAAGAATGACATAGGGTGTAAGGTATTGTGCTAGCACTATAGCCATGTATAGAGAAGGACAACAATTTACAAAATACATTGCAGAGACGTGCCAGCTAACTAATTCATAGTGGACAACTGTATTTTTGGCCTTTTGTACAGCTTTGCATAATGATGTTTGCTTTTATGACTTGGGAAAAATACCAGATGGACCTCTCAAATCTTGAGAAACTGGCTCAAGCAAAAATTTTGAGAATCACTCTTTCACTAGGGTTTGGACTCTCTAAGTGGTTTGTACTTCTAGGGTGTAGAGAGAGGCTAGGGTTGTCGTATTCATTATAGCTAAAGAGATCTATTGAGCATTCAAGATCGATTCTCTCTTGTTATACAAACTTTTATCAAATTGTGCTTGTGGTTGAGTGTTGTTGAGTCCATTGATGTGGAGATATTCTTTGATTGGAAGGGTTTTTGGAGTTGCTATAGAAGCAAAAATCGAGTTGGTGCTCATGCTGAAACTATAGAAAGGCCGAGGGTCTGAAGCTACCAGAATGTAGAGATCAAGTGGAATACTCGTGAGATGCTACAATCCAAATTTAGTTACTTTAAGCGTCTTGCAAGTATTTGTAAATTGGTTGTAATGAACTAATTTTTTTTAGTATATTTTGAATGGTGACTTACACCCCGAGTGGTTTTAGATTTTGAAAATGCTTTTCAAATGAGTTTTCACTTCATCACCAAAATTGATGTATTGATTATTTCTTGTGATCTAATTTGATTAACTGATTGTCAATTTCAATATTCCAATAAATTTGAAAAACACCTATTCACACCCTCTAAGTGTATTCATGTGAATCCCTGGTTTTTCATGTTAAATGGGTGTTTCCATACGGTATCAGAGTAGGCTAACCTATGACCAATGATGGGTTCCTGTGACCTACCCACGATGATGGTACTGGAAATACCACCCCACAAGTGAGGGGGCGTATTGAGAAGTCCCACACGGCTTAGGAACAAACTCATTCTGGACTTTAGAAGGAGTTATCATACTCCTCCTATTATGCCTTTTAAGGGGAGAAATAGGTGTTTCTATATGGTATTAGAGCCAAGTTAACCTATGAACGATGATGGGCTTTTGCGACCTACCCACGATGATGGTATCGGAAATACCGACCCACACATGAGGGGGCGTATTGAGAAGTCCCATACGGCTTAGAAATTAACTCATCCTAAACTTCATAAAAAGTTACTCTACTCCTCTTATTAGGCCTTTTAAGGGGAGAAATTGATGTTTCTATATGGTATTAGAGTCAGGTTAACCTATGACCAATGATGGGCTCCTGCGACCTACCCATGATGATGGTATCGGAAATACCGGCCCACACGTGATGGGGCGTATTGAGAAGTCCTACACGGCTTAGGAACAAACTCATCCTGAACTTTAGAAGGAGTTACCATACTCCTCCTATTAGGCCTTTTAAGGAGAGAAATTGGTGTTTTATAGTTTTAACTATGAACTCGAGATATTAACTTATAATTGACTTATGCCAGATCACGGGCTATGTGCCAAAAGCAGAGAGATTCTAATTCTTGAATACAAATGCTTTATTGATTATAATTGACAATAAAGCAGCTTTGCAACATTACTGAAAATCCTGTCTTTAATGGGAGAACTGAGCACATCAACATCGATTGTCATCTAGTATGAAAAATGATCCAAGCAGGCTTCATTGAGACACTGCATGTTTCATCATAGCATCAACTTGCTGATATTTTAATTGAATCACTTAGTTTTGATCTCTCTAATATACAAGCTAGGTATTCTCAATCTGCATAGCCCAGCTTGAAGGGGGAGTATATCCCATGAGCTGTACCTGAAATTTTGAGTTTGTTAAATTCTGTTATAGCAGTTAGGAAATAGTTCTCTTACACAACTCTGTTTACTAGTTTTGTTTAAACTCTCTCTCTCTCTCTATATATATATATATATGTATGTATGTAACCAATTCATTCATTTACAATATATAAACATACGTTACAGAAACTCAGCTTCTTGTCACCGTTCTTTACATCTTGCAATAGACATTACACAAACACATAACTCATAAGAACCATTCTGAGCACAAAAATGCAACTAGAGAGAGCTGTAATCCCACCACCCAAATTTTCACAGGCACATAAGAACCATAATTCTAGACCTGTGCTGATTTATCCTGGGGTGGAGACGGGGCATGGAATGGAGGTGCTGGAGGCCCATAATGCAGAATTCCTGCTGCTTGGCTTCGACCCTGTGCCCTTCCAAGAAGGTAAAATGCCAATGCTACAATCAAGATGAACAGTATCACAGGCAGTGATATCACCACAATGTAACCCATTTTTAAGCTTCTTTAGGCTCTTATGGTTCTGCATATAACATCAATACAAATTTGATCAGTTTAAAGTTCTGTCAAACCAAATATTTCAAAGACAAACCTGTTTAAATTTCTGTCAAACTAACACAAACCTCTCTCTCTCTCTCTCTCTCTGTCTCTCTCTGTGCATTGATGCCAGCTAAATTGTTTCATCTACTTGTTTGGTGATACTCGAACATAATTTTTTCAGCGCCTGCTGAATCAATGGAAATTGTGTCCGCAGGATTAGTTCACCTTCTTTTTCACTCTGATTTTTGTCTATTTCTCTTCTACTCTTGTTTCGATAAAAAATTATTGGACCCTCAGAAAGCATACACAAAAGCATTTATATTTTTACCTTTTTTTTCTGTTGAGCTTTTAATGAAGGCAAGAACTCTTCTAGTAATATGGAATCCATTTACCATCTTTCCATAGTCAACCGGAATATTACAATTTCTTTCTCTTATTACTTGAAACGACTTCTCCTTCTCAAGCATTCACCAGCTTCCAATACTCAAATTGGAGTACTACAAAACTTCTTTGATCAGGTCAAATCCTACAGGCTATATTCTCACAAATCCTTTTTTAGCTAAGCCTCAAATCGGCTACATATTGTTTCAAATGCCTACACATACAACCCAGAATGAAAAGCATTTAAGAAAAAAATAAACTGATGAGGTTCTGAATTGAAAATTCCAACATCAAGCAGCTGCCAAGGATTAGCTAAGCACATAAATAATTAAATAGGAAACAAAATTAACTAGAAAATGAAAACAGAGCTTTAAATCAGTAACTATATACCGAATTAATTCTTTGTACTTACTTATGTCACCCTGAGCTCTGCAACACAACCCGAACAAGGCTACCAGAGGAGAGAGAGCCTAATCACAACTACAGAAGATGGAGAGTGGAGAGGAAGAGGCTCTTGTGGTAGCTAGTTCGATCAAGTCCTCCTCCACGCGTATCCTTGATGCATAAGACGCGTTATGTCCTTATCCATTTTACTTGCTCCCACCATTCATTAGTTTTGAGTCAACTTTTTCACCCTTTTTTGGTTCGGTTTGTTGGGTAGATGTAACTGCTACTCTTGTTTAGCTTTTGAGGAGGATACCCACACTGCCTTTTACCATCTTCATCTTGTTATACAGCAATTTAGTTGTGATAGTGAGTTGAAATAAGATGAAAGTTAAAAGTTAAATTAAATATTATTAAAATATTATTTTTTTAATATTATTATTATTTTAAAATTTGAAAAAATTGAATTGTTTATTATATTTTATGTGAAAATTTTAAAAAATTATAAAGAAAAAATAAGATGAGATGGGATGAAATATTTTCACTATCTAAATGAGGCTTAGTATTAAAACATGAATTAATTTGATTTGTAATTTTCAAACTTTAAAATTTATTTTTTAAATTAAATTATGTCAGATATATAGTATTTAATGTAAATGCCTTCAAATAAAATTATTCTTAAATTATTGGAGGCTATTTGTTACCTTTCATTTCTGAATCACTTAATTTATGCCACATTAATACATATTGAGTGAGTAATAATAAAAATGACCATAAATAAAAATTTCTTTACATTTTCTCTTACTTCTAAATATATTTAGCAAGTATATAAATATATTGTTTATTGTGGATAACATTAGGGGTGGCTGATAATAACCGAATTGTACATAATTTTTATATTTTAAATAAAGCAAGTATATAAATATATTGTTTGTTGTGGATAAGGGAAGTGCATAATGTTTGACAACTGGATGTGTCTCCTAGTGTAAAGTGTACTTTTTTATTTTTTTAAACATTTTTATAAAATAAAAAAAAATTATCAATATATTAATAATCACTTTCTTAATCAATAAATAAAATTAAAATTAAAAAAATAAAATAATATACATAAACAGTCAAATTAAAGAATAAAATGAGCCAGGCATTGTATCATTTTCTTATGACAAAACAAAAAAAAAAAAAAAAAAAAAAAAACCCCAACTTCCTACACATGCAGGAGATACAGGAAACTAAGCGCCCAAGCGGGAAGAAGGAGAAAAAGATAAATTGGAGTTGTCCTTTCAGTTTTACAACTATGTTTATGTTTTGAGACCACTTAATTTTTATTTTTCTTTTAAATATTTTGTTAATATTTATTTACATTCAGATTTTGGAGTTTATTTTCATGAACATGTCTAGCTAAGTTTTCAACAAAGGTTGGGATGAAATATCATTGAAAATAAGGAATATTATTTATAAAATTGATTTTGTCCCAATTATGTATGTGTTCAAGGATCTATTGTTCTCTCTTCATATCAATTGAGATAGAATTCTTGATATGAGTCCAATTATGTTTTTCTTGTGATCTAGAATAATCTTAATTAGTTGAGATCCTGATCCATAATTGTGATGCCCCCAGATTTCTGTTTGGGATCGGACGAACATCTGAAGCGTCGAGACATGTAACACAAGGTTACCTGCCCCCGTTCATGACATATAAGATGCAATGTTCCTAACATGCATCTAGCATTATACAATATTCGTAGTGGATAATTTTTTTTTTTAATACTATGCACCAAACTTATAACATTCCAATTAATTAAAGCATAATCAATGCATATTTAACAAAATAAATATCCACGATTACAGTACGGGTCTTAAAAGACTGTAATCTCAAAACATGGGAGACTAGACTCCATACTTACAGTACCAAAATACACTATTGAATCAGTTCGTTAAGTAACTCGCGTAACTAAACTAATAAGGCTAGAATACTTTCCAAAAAAAAAACTAACTATAGAAGCTAAAAGCTCCGCATCGCATCTGCATCGTCTAGTCAACCTCCTCCAGCCTATCGGTGTCTGCTCCCTGTTCTAAACCTGACACATCGCCTATCATTCGGGGGGAATGGTAGTTGGGACTACCATGGTTAGATTTGATTACAAATCTCAGCAAGTTAACAGAAAACTTTCACATAGATTAATGATGCATGCATAGAAATAAAGGTATGAATGCACCATCAAAGTCAAAAGTAAATATAACATAACTTGACATAATATGGCATAAAATAATAAGCAAAATGTGACATGACATAACATAGCATGAGCTGACATAATTGAACTGAAACAGAAACTTAGCTTGACGTGACATGAACTTAAATCATAACATGTACGTAAACTTGAAACATAACATGGACGTGAACTTGAAGCTTGACATGAATGTAAACTTGAACATAACGTAACGTGAAACATGACTTGAACGTTAAATACATGAACTTGGAATCTTATTCAATTAACTTAATTAATAAAGTGACCATATGGGTGCTACACGGGTCCCCTTGAGCCGTGTGTCCCTGTCGATTACCGCATCACAACACAGGTATCTACACCAGTTGTGAGTGCGTTAATACGTACTCCACAATTGTTGTGGCCCCACGTATTCTACGTGTCACAAATGCTGTGTCTCACGTAGTATATGCTCCACAGTTGTTGTTGTGACGCCCTCAAATTCCGCTTGGGATTGAACGGACATCTGAAACGTCAGGACATGCAACACATGGTTACCTGCCCCTGTTCATGACATATAAGATGCAATGTTCCTAACATGCATCTAGCATTATGCAATATTCGCAGCAGATAATTTTTTTTTCTTGAGCAATACTATACACCAAACTTATAATATCCTAAATATTTAAATCGTAATCCAAGCATACTTAACAAAATAAACATCCACGATTTCAGTACGAGTCTTAAAAGACTGTAACCTCAAAAACATGGGAGACCGAACTCCATATTTACATTACCAAAATACACTATTGAGGAAGTTTGTCGAGTAACTCGTGTAACTCGACTAACAAGGACAGAAAACTATCCAAAAACTAACTATAGAAGCTGTAAGCTCTATGTCGTGTCTGCGGCGTTTAGTCAACCTCCTTTAATCTACCAATGTCAACTTACTGCTCTGATCCTAACACATCGTCTACCATTCGGGGGGAATGATAGTTGGGACTACCACGGTGAGATTTGATTATAAATCTCAGTAAGTTAACAGGAAACTCCCACACAGGTTAAAGATGCATGCATGGCAGTAAAAGCATAAATGTATAATTAAAGTCGTAAATAAGCATAGTATATCTTGACATATAGCATGACATAACTGACATAACCTGAACTGAAAGTGAATTGAACTTCACTTGACATGACATGACATGAACTTGAACTTAAAATATAACATGGGCTAGCAACATAACATGAACTTGAACTTAAATCATAGCATGAACATGAACATACATAACATAAAGATGAACTTGAATTTAATATAAACCTGAGCATAACATGACATAAACGTGAACTTGAGACATAATGTGAACGTGAACATAACATAACATGTACGTGAACTTGAAAATAACATGTACATGAACATAACATGACAGAAACGTGAACTTGAAACATAACATGAACATGAACATAACATAACATGAATGTGAGCTTGAACATAACATGATATGAACATGAACTTGAAACTTAACGTGAACATGAACATAACTTGTACGTGAGTATAACATAACATAACATGAACTTGATCTGATACTTGACTTAACGTGGACTTGATCTGAAACTTATTCTTATCTCATGGGGTCACCATGATTACTTATTCTTAACTTCTTGACATGAACTTAGAATCTTATTCAATAGACTTAATTAATAACGTGACCATATGGGTGCTACACGGGTCTCCTAGAGCCGTGTGTCCCTACCGATTACTGCATCACAACACAGGTATCTCCACCAGTTGTGAATGCGTTAATACGTCCTCCACAGTTGTTGTGGCCCCACGTATTCTACGTATCACAATTGTTGTGTCTCACGTAGTGTATGTTTCACAGTTGTTGTGACCCCATACTTCATGCTCCACAGTTGTTGTGACCTCATGAATACACGTAAAATAAAATATGGCACCATCGGCGTTAATGCCTGGCGCGCTCCGGTGACCAACTAATTAGGCCCCATTCACAACTTGTTGACTGTACTTCGTCAATCTAAGGAATTTCACACCTATTTAGACACTCCAACGTGAACAAATGAGTTCCACTAGGATATTACCTCATCCTAGCACTTAGAGTCATGATTGACATGAATAACTTAACTTGTACGTGATCTGACTTCTTTACTTAATATGACATACTTGCAATGGTGAATATTACATGATTTGACATACATGTATCATATGGCATACTTCTAACATATAGCAATACGTGACAGAATAGATTGTGTAACAGATAAATATTTGTGACAGAAGAAATCATGCATAACAGATAAACATGTAATGACGTGGCATGGCATGGCATATATGATAACATACATACATAAATTGCAGTTCCCTTACCCATCATACATACACAATAAACTGATAGTAAGTTAGAAACTAACTTACCTCGATCGTCGCGTTCTACGAGAATAAAGCGCGAAACACGAGGAATTGTAAGAAGGTATTCTAAAAGTTGGACATTTAATTACTAACAATTAGAAACATAAAAACAAGCTAACTTAGGATAAAATTACCATTGTACCCTCTACATGTGAAAAAATGACCATTTTACCCCTAACTTAAGGATTTCACATCTTAACTCTAAAAATTTTTAAAATTTACATTCCTCATTTAAATTTGTCCTAAACTCAAATATCAAATCAGAAAAATTTAAAACAAAACACAACTATGGCCGAAACATCTATAGGTCATTTCTCTTGATTTTTGTTGCAATTCCTTCCAACTTCAAAACTCATACTTAAACCAAAATTTTGCAACAAGGATCTTCATATCCTAAGTTTAAAACCATACTTAAAACATCCATTTAGAAAAGGCTTATAATCAACATCAAACTTTTTGTAAAAAGATCCAAACGCTTAATCACAAGTTTTGACCCTAAATCAAAACATCTCCAAGAATTCTAAAAATCAAATCTTACTTCTAACATATTCATAACATAATTCTAAGATCAACCATACTTTAAATCATCAAACTAAAGTCACCAAAATCACAAAATAACACTTGGAGTTTTTGGTTTGACACTTAGTCCAAAAACAGAAACTTTTTCCTCAACTAGCTTTGATAAATCTCTTGATCAATGGCTTAAGAATGTGAGATCTTCTAAATAAAGCATCACATAGTTTAAAAATGTGTCCTAAAGAATATCCAACCATCAAAATTAAAATCACATGGCTAAAATCAATAAAACATGGATCTAATCCAAAAAATCAAATCTTAGGCCTAACGAAATCCTCTTGCATAGAAAAATCATATCTTTGAAACTAATACTAAATATCTTCAAAATAACATCCTAACATGAAAATAAGAGACTTAGGATCATCATATAAAAATATCAAAGCCTTTAGAGTAAGATCAAACCTCGAAATATTCAAACTTTCTCCAAATAAAAACTGTTTTGCCACTTCCAGTTTTCAAGTTTCTAGATCTAAGAAAATCTATCATCAAAAGCTTTAGTCATGCAACAAAACCTCAATGAAAACTCTTAAACACATCTAAAACACTCCATAAAATTTTCGGACCAAGATATGTCCATTAGCTTGGTCAAAAACTCCAAAACATAACATACTCTCCAGATTCACGCCCAGAATGACCTTTCCATGGTTAAAAATACTTTTGACCAACCAAATGACCATGGAATGATACAATAATATATCTACGGAAACTATACTCAAAGAGGAACAACTTTTATGAAGGAGTTATCGTGTGAAAATACTTAAAAAGGGTCGAAAAGCTCCACATAAAAAGACCCAGAAATCTGCCCGAGAGAGCTCCTTTGGGTTTCCCTCTAAGAACGGGGTGAAGAAGTGATGAAAGGGAAGTAAGTGTGACTTGCACACTCAAGACTTCTGTAGGGGGAAGATATGGACCTGAATGACCATTGATTGGAGGTAGATATGTGACATAAAGTGGAGAATAGAGAGGGGAAAGGACAGCCTGCAGAAGCTGTGAGTTATGGAGGTTGATGGGGTGGGTTTCTCCATCTCATCAAGGCACTATTGGGTGCAGCCAAGGGCAGTGAATGGTCTGCCATGTGGGGGAGGAAACTTCTCCAAGAAGCCTTGCCAAGGTGGCCAAATTCGTGGGCCTTGGTGGGCCTCAACCAAGTGGGTTTCAATTTGGGGTTTAAAGGAGGTTTGGTTAGGGTTTGAGATGCTATCAAGCCCAAATTCAATTTTTCTTGGCCCAATCAAATTTCCAAGGTTTAAAAGGTTGGATAAAGATGTCATAACAAGAATTTGAGAAACTAATAGTATGTGGAAGTGATTTAATCAAGTGATTAAACACAATGCTAGAAATTAGATCAAAAAGGGTTTAAATGCCAACTTTAGGGTTTGGGGAAACCGTTTAGGGTTTCGGTTTCAACTAAGTTTTTGGAGTTTCAATTGGATTCCAACCATTTAGGGTTTCACTAGGGTTGAAACCCTCTTTGATCTGGCTCAATTTGGTTGATCAGATGAAAAAGGTTTTGCTTAGGTGACATGATCTTACACCTTGATTTCCTTCATAAATCCATCTAATGGCTCCTCTTTATGCCAAGTGTCTAATACTATTCACTATGTATGGCTAAGATCTTGCCAAGTGTCCAAATAAAACTTCTCTAACCTAATTTGGACATTCCACACTGTGATTTTGAAAACACTGCACTTAGTACGCTTATCGAGGTTACTATTCACTCCAAAAAAACGCATAATAAACTTAGTACTGAAAAATCCTAAATATTCATATTAACTACAGTGAAAACCGTTTACCAAAACTCAACTCCAAAGTGCCCCTATAAATAAATTCACAGTTTCGAACAGCCGTTTCGTCCGAAATTATGAAAATGGGTTATTGCGCTATAAAATCCTAAATATCCAACTGAGTCTAGTGGTGTAGACTATAACGTATTCTAACACTTTTAACTAGTTCAAACGATTAAAATCACATTTCTGGCACCATAGTGAGTGATAACACTGATTATATTGACAGACTAAAACCTGTGTGATTGATCGATTCGTGAAAACTTATAGGGTTTTCACGAGGTTTCTAAAGTCTATAGAAATTCCACCATTGAATTTCTAGCGAGCTGTTACAGTTGTGGCCCCCTGAATTGTTTGTGCCACACTTGCTGTGAACACATGTAAAAATAAAATATGGCTCCATCGGCATTAGTGTCTGGTGCGCTCCGGTGACCAGCTAGTTAGGCCCCATTCGCAACCTGTTGACTGTGCTTCGTCAACCTAGGGAATTTCACACATATTTAGACAATCCAGCATGAACAAAGGAGTTCCACTAAGATATTACCTTATCCTAGCACTTAGGATCGTGATTGACATGAATAACTTAACATGATTATTCTCGAGATACATAAACTGTATTCGAGACCAAACACGGCATGAATAAGAAAGGACAGAAGTCCTGACGTAGCGTAACGTGACATGAACGTAAGAAACAGACATGACTACTTTAGACATTAACATAACAGATAACATTTCATACATGGTATAGCATGTAACAGACAATAGTTCATAACGTGGCATAACATGTGACAAATATATTGTGTAACAAATAAGTATTTCATGACAGAATAATTCATGTAACAGATAAACATGTGATAACATGGCATGGCATATATAACAACATACAAACATAAAATATAGTTTCCCTTACCATTACACATACAAAAAAAACTGATAGTAAGTTAAGAGTTAACTTACCTCGTTTGTCGCGTTCAATGAAAATAAAGCGCGAAACACGAGAAACTGTAAGAGGATATTCTAAAAGTTAGAAATTTAATTACTAACAATTAGAAATGTGTAAAAGAGACAACTTAGAGTAAAATTACCATTTTACCCTCTACATGTGGGAAAATGACTATTTTACCCCTAACTTAAGGATTTACATCCTAACCCAAAAATTTCTAAAATTTACATTCCTATGTAAATTTTGTCCTAAACTCAAAAATCAACTCAGAAAAATTTAAAACAAATCATAACTATGGAAAACACACTATGGCCAAAACATCCATAGGCCATTTCTCTTGTTTTTGTTGCAATTCCTTCCAACTTCAAAACTCATGCTTAACCAAAATTTTGCAACAAGGATCTTCCGATCCTAAGTTTAAAACCATACTTAAAAATCCATTTAGGAAAAGCTAATAATTAACACCAAACTTTTTGTAAAAAGATCCAAACACTTAATCAAAGTTTTGACCCTAAATCAAAACATCTCCAAGAATTCCAAAAATCAAATCTTACTTCTAACATATTCATAACATAATTCTAAGATCAACCATGCTTTAAATCATCAAACTAAAGTCACCAAAATCACAAAATAACAATTGGAGTTTTTGGTTTTACACTTAGTCCAAAAACAGAAACTTTTTCCTCAACTAGCTTTGATAAATCTCTTGATTAATGGCTTAAGAATGTGAGATCTTTGAAATAAAGCATCACATGATTTAAGAATGTGTCTTAAATAGGATCCAACCATTAAACTTAAAATCACATGGCTAAAAATCAATAAAACATGGATCTAATCCAAAAACATCAAATCTTAGGCCTAATGAAATCCTCTTGCATAGAAAAATCATATCTTTGAAATAATACTAAATATCTTCAAAATAACATCCTAACATGAAAATAAGAGACTTAGATCATCATATAAAAATATCAAAGCCTTTAGAGTAAGATCAAACCTCGAAATATTCAAACTTTCTCCAAATAAAAACTTTTTGCCACTTCCAGTTTTCAAGTTTCTAGATCTAAGAAAATCTATCACCAAAATTTTTAGTCATGCAACAAAATCTCAATGAACACTCTTAAACACATTCTAACAACACTCCATAAAATTTTCGGACCAAGATATGTCCATTAGCTTGGTCAAAAACTCCAAAACATAACATACTCTCCAGATTCACGCCAAGAATGACCTTTCCATGGTTAAAAATACTTTTTACTGACAAAATGACCATGGAATGATACAAATAATATATCTACAGAAACTATACTCAAATAGGAACAACTTTTATGAAGGAGTAATTGTGTGAAAATACTTACAAAGGGTTGAAAATCTCCACGTAAAAACACATAGAAATATGCCCGAGAGAGCTCTTTTAGGTTTCTCTTTAAGAACGGGGTGAAAAGTGATGAAAGGGAAGTAAGTGTGACTTGCACGACTCAAGACTTCGTTAGGGGGAAGATATGGACCTGAATGACCATTGATTGGAGGTAGATATGTGACATAAAGTGGAGAATAGTGAAGGGAGAGAAGAGCCTGCAGAAGCTGTGAGGTATGGAGGTTGATGGGGTGGGTTTCTCTATCTCATCAAGGCACTATTGGGTGCAGCCAAGGGTAGTGGATGGTCTGCCATGTGGGGAAGGAAACTTCTCCAAGAAGCCTTACCAAGGTGGCCAAATTCGTGGGCCTTGGTGGGCCTCAACCAAGTGAGCTTTAATTTGGGGTTTAAAGGGGGTTTGGTTAGGGTTTGAGATGCTATCAAGCCCAAATTCAATTTTTCTTGGCCCAATCAAATTTCCAAGGTTTAAAATGTTGGATAAAAACAAGAATTTGAGAAATTAATGGCATGTGGAAGTGATTTAATCAAGTGATTAAACACAATGCTAGAAATTGGATCAAAAAGGGTTTGAATGCCAATTTAGGGTTTGGGGAAACCGTTTAGGGTTTCGGTTTCAACCAAGCTTTTGGGGTTTCAATTGGATTCCAACCATTTAAGGTTTCACTAGGGTTGAAACCCTCTTTGATCTGACTCAATTTGGTTGATTAGATGAAAAGAGTTTTGCATAGGTGGCTTGATCTTACATCTTGATTTCTTTCACAAATCCATATAATGGTTCCTCTTTATGCCAAGTATCTAATACTATTCACTATGTGTGGCTAAAATCTTACCAAGTGTCCAAATAAAACTTCTCTAACCTAATTTGGACATTCCACACTGTGATTTTAAAAACACTGTATTTAGTACGCTTATCGAGATTACTATTCACTCAAAAAAAACGTAATAAACTTAGTACTAAAAAATTTTAAATATTCATATTAACCTACAGTGAAGATCGTTTACCAAGACTCAACTCCGAAGTGCCCCTAAAAATAAATTCACAGTTTCAAACAAGCGTTTCGTCCGAAATTATGAAAATAAGTTATTGGGCCATAAAATCTTAAATATTCTACTGAGTCTAGTAGCGCAGACCATAACATATTCTGACACTTCTAACTACCTCAAACAACTAAAATCGCATTTCTGGCACTACAGTGAGTGATAACACTAACTATGTTGACAGACTAAAACCTATGCGATTAGTCGATTCGTGAAAACTTACGGAGTTTTCACGAGATTCCTAAAGTCTATAAAAATTTCACCGTTGAATTTCTAGCGGGCTGTTACAATAATTTTGTTAAAAATAAAATCTAATATCTTTTGTGATTTGTTTTAATAGATACAAGTGATGATTTGACTTTATATTTTTGAACGAAGAATAACATACGTTATATATTTCCTTACAAAAAGTTTCAACGATAATATTTTCCCTGATAGCAAGATTGATTTCTAGATTATTATGTTGAAGTTCGAGAAGAATCAATTATCAAAAATATTTTACTATGAATTAATGAGGTGGATTCCAAGCCTTAGTTCATTCTTCATTAATAGTTTATTCATTGTTTTGATTAATTTGCATCTTTAGAATTTATTTTAGTTCTGTTTATTATGATTACTTTCTTAAATTAATTAGTTCTTGCTTTGATTGATTAATTGTTTAGTTCTTAATTTCTTTTTCAATTTTAGAACTCATTTTTTTGAATTAGATTAGAATTTATTTAGTTTATATTTAATTGGTTTCCTATGTTTTTACAAGTCCTTGTGGGTTCGACGTCGATCTTGCTAAGCTATACTTCGGTATGGCTCATGCACTTACAAGTATAATTAAAATTTCACAACAATTCTAATAGATGACATGACCCGTGAGTCCAACACTAACACAATACAAAATAAGCAGATTTAAATATGATATAAATGAGTTTGAGTCAAAACGGGTTGAGCCGATAAGACACAATTAGTTAACAGGTTAATTGTAGATCAACCCACAAAACCCACAATCAACTCATAGAACACAAATAAATCCTATTTTCAAATTTTATAAATGTTTAACTTTTATATACCTTTATTGATGTTAGGATTTAATATTAACATTAGCATTTTACTACTTATTATATCAAACTATTAAATTTTGTTGGTTACTATATAATTCTTAAACTATATAATTTTATTTTATAAAAATATTAATATTTTTGGTCGCCTACCCAAACTCCTTTTCTTATCTCTTGAATTTCTCCCAGCACTCCATTAGATTATTTTGTAGTGTCCTCATACACTGTGAATTAACCCTGCTCTAACTCCATGCCTTTTCAACTATAGTATACATGCTTCTGTATTTGTCCAACTCGCTTCAAATCTGAAAGTTCTCCTCAAGTTCTTATTTCATATATGCTATCAAGCTTGATCTAAAGTGGACAATGACCCAAACTTCTTCTAGTAGAATTAAAACATCAGCCATGTGAAAGGCTTCCCACCATAACTTATTTGCCATTGCCCTTCCAGCCTTTCTTTCGGGAAATTTTCGTCAGAGCGATCAGTTGGGTGGTCTTGGGCCTTCTCAACCCCAAAAGCTACCTCAATAGGTAAGACTTTTCCTCATTTTAATAAATTGATCATCAACCTCTTTCATAACCGGTATGGGACAACCACAACAAATCATTTCTCCCGCAGACTGTTAGACCAAAATTGTCAGTAAACGTGGGCTCTGATACCAATGTTGGATGGTCGTGGACCTTCTCAACTCCAAAAGCTAGCTTAAGAGGTGAAACTTTTCCTCATACTTATAAACTGACCACCAACTTGTTCCACAACATAATTGTCACAACAAGCAAACGTCACCCCTCCTATATCCCAGATCACTCAACCAACAATCATCCAAAGCCTCCATGAACAATTTAGTCAACCTAGCACCGCAATAATGCGCTATGCTTCTCCATCTGTAGAGGATTCCATTAAAGTCACCCATGAATAATAGCCAAGGCTCAACTCCCGTAGAGTTGAGGAACCTTAGTAAGTCACACCCATTAGGGGTGTAAATTTTAACCCAAAAAATCGGACCGAATTGGTCTGGTTTCCAACCTAACGCTTCCTCTCTCTTTTTCTCCTCTACGTGTTTGCTCCTCTCTCTCTCTCTCTCTCTCTCTCTCTCTCTCTCTCTCTCTCTCTCTAAGTTTTTCTCACCATTTCAAACTTGGTTTTTAACCTCGTTTTCAATTTCACTGAGCATCTCGAACGTCCCGAGATAGTGCAACCTCACTCTAGAGTCCCACTAACCACCACAAAGATTTTTGGGTAAGGTACCCTCAAGCTTTAGCCTCGTAATCAAACTGTAATTTTCGTGACTTTTATGTATGGTGCCTACTACAAGTTTGGGTTGTCTTTATTTGTATGTTGGAATTTGTAGATTAAGTGATTTCATGGTTGGTTGATGTTTGGAGGGTCCCCTATTTGTAATGCCATGTATGGAGGAGGGGCTGGATGTAAAAAAGTAAGAATTGATATTCCGATGTGTCATGAGTAAGAGTGTAAATAGTAGTAAATAGTAATATGCGGTGTTGTGAATTTTAAGCGAGTCCAAGGAGGTTGGGCTAATATATTGGTGGAGTAGTAAGTTTTGGACTTTGTGCCAAGGGTATTATAAACCCAAGGCACCATGATGGACTATATTGTTTATGGGCTCATTTTGAGCTATAGTTCAGGCTATAAAATTTTAGTAGTTAGGTTGGTATTTTATCAATTTGATCATGATACTTCTTTTTGAGTTCAAAGCTTAGATAGTATACCAAAAAAGTCAAGTAAGTGGTTGATTTGTGAGAAACTTCATATTTTGTTATGAAAACAACCCTGGTCTTTTTCTACATTATTCTTTGTATCTGAATAAGAAAATGAAATATTTCTATCATAAATGGGGTAGATATGAACAGAGTTTTGGTATTTTGTTATCAACTGTATGAAAAGCGAATATGGAGTCTGTAGTCTTTATATGATATTTATCTGTTCAATACTCTTTTTTGATATGATATTGCATCTGAAAACCCTCAGGCATGACATTTTGTTTCATTCTTTGTTATCAATTTACCACGGGTATAAAATTGTGGCCTCTATTATTATATTGGTACAAACATCTCTATTTCTGAGTTCATCAAACCCACTTTGGGGACAAAGTCTGCCCAGTTGGCATGCCCAGTTTAAGAGGTGGAGAATTCACTTATGTTTATGCTCAGTTGGCAGCCAAGGTTTCCACACCTAATTGAAATGAAGTGCCTTTGAAATTGTCACTCCTATTTTTTTAGAATTGTTTGTTTCTACATTCTGTAATTGGATCATATTTACCCACTAGTATAGGTTCACTACATACTGAGTTGTTGATAACATACATGTTTATCCACATTATTTTTTAGATGACTTCAAGGTTCTAGGTGAGGATTTGAATTAGGAAGCATGGGCAGGATTAGTTGGGCAGAGTAGAAAAAGTTCCTAAGAGGCAAAAGTGGCTTAACAAATAGGAATAAGTGCTAAACAATACAATAGATAATTAGAGGATTTTTTTCTTGAAATTAATTATTTTCTTTTCAATGGTATTTCGAGATGAGGATGCATTTATTGAGATTTTGTGAAGTTCTTTATTTTATATGTTGGAGGAGTTCATTGATGTCTCTATGGAGGAACGCATATTCTTTTAGAATAAATGAGTTTTATATGTTATAGAGCATTTCCTTGTATCATTTGGAGTCTATACTTATACTTTGAAATTTGATTATAAGTGGTAGGAACTTATTCCCAACCCTCTTGGTATGTGGCGTGATTGCTAGTATCAAAGCCTATGTTTTAGATTCTAAAGACTTTAATATGCGAGTTTGATTTAAGCCAGGTTTTGGGTTCTACAAAATGCAAGAATGGTTTGAATAAAATATAAGTTTTGGATTCTATAGCTTTTAGTATTTAAGTTTTCATCAAATGCAAAGGTTTAAATTCTACGGACTTTGAACAATTTTAATGAGATTAGGTTTGGATTATGAAAATGTTAGGTTTACGTACAATATGGGCAGAAACGGGTAGAATAGGGAATTGAACTTTTTATAGTTATTTCTATACTTACATATGTGCTTCTTATATGAGTATTTTGTTGAGATGTTTAACAGAGTAAGTTTTCAAGATGTTTAATGGAGTCTAAGTTTTCAGAATGCTTTAGGTAACCTTTAGGAACTTAATGGATCTAATGATAATAGGGAAGCCAATTTGAATGCTTCCGAAGTAATCCGAGCAATGGCGCAACATGTGATGGAAGAAATCATGCAAAACCCCCATGTTGTAATCACAAAATTAATGAGAATGGTTGTATAGTCGAGCAATTCAATCAGATGCACCCACCCTTATTTGATGGAAGGGGTGACCCAACTGTGATGGAGGACTAGATCAAGGATTAAAAGGACATTTCAAGTCCTCAAGCTGACAAATGAACAAAAGGTATTGTACTCTACCTTTAAGTTGACTGGTGAAGTTGAGCATTGGTGGATTACAGAAAGGACTATAGGGAAGCTAATGGGAGAAAAGTTTCTATTAGCTAGCCCCACTTTAAGCAGATCATATTTGAAACTTCTTCCCAAAATTTTCCAACTTGATTCAAGAGACTTTGAATGTACATCAATATACTGCCAAGTTTGTAGAGTTATCACACTTTGCCTAGTACTTAATCCTAGATGAAGAGAAGAAGGCCCTAAAGTTTGAGGAGGGTCTGAATCACATGATATACAAGCGAGTAGTGGGCTTACAAACTCAAGATTTCTCAGAGCTGGTTGATAAGACAACCATGTTTGAGTAGGGTAATCAATCGAGTAACCTCTGTAAGTCATGCAATCGAGCATGCTCTAGGGAATGCAAAAGAGAATCGTGGTTGTGTTTTCAATGCAATAAATCAGGTCATTATATCAAAGAATGCCATTAAAACTAGATAGCAGCAAAAACCGCAACCCACCTCAGAGTACCAATCCGATGACATAGGCAACAATTAGCATATTGCGTTGCCAGCTCGAGTTTATGCACTGACACCTGCAAAGAGTGAGGACAATAATGACATAATAACAAGTAGTCTTCCTCTTTTTTCCAAGATAGCTACAGTTTTATTTGACTCTAGGGCTACTCATTCCTTTATTTCCATGGATTTTTCTAAGTTCTGTGCCAAAGAAGTTGAGATTTTGGATAACATTTTGTTAGTATCAACCCCAAAGGGGACCTCAGTTGTATGTAGTAATATTCTTTGAGGGTATCTAATCTCCATTGACAAGAGTTTGATGCCAACTAATCAAGTGGTGTTCTAGATGTTTGGGTATGATATGATATTGGGGATGGACTAGCTAGCTTCCAACCATAACAATGTTGATTGTTTTAAAAAAGAGGTAGAGTTAAAGCCTCCTAAGGAAGATGAGTTTTGGTTTTTTGGGATCATAGGTGTGTTCTTTTCCACCAGTAATATTTACTGTTAAGGTGAGAAATCTACTTGAAATGGGTGTTAGGGATTTTTAGCTTATGTAGTTGATACGTTGAAGGAAGAATTGAAGTTAGAAGACATCCATATTGTAAGAGAGTACCCAAAAGTATTTCTTGAAGATTTTCTTGGATTACCACCAGAGCGAGAAATGGAGTATGCCATTGAGCTAGTTTTAGACATGACACCTATTCCCAAGGCCCCATACAAAATGGCACCATCTGAGCTAGCAAAACTCAAAAAGCAATTGCAAGAGTTAACGACAAGGATTTTATTATGCCCAATGTGTCACCTTGGGGAGCTTCATTTCTATTTGTGAAGAAGAAGGGTGAGTAAACCATAATGTGCATTGATTATAGGGAACTCAACCGGGTTCCCATAAAGAATAAATACTTGTTGTCCCATATAGAAGATTTATTTGATCAGCTTCAAGGTGCTCAAGTATTTTCTAAGATTGACCTTCGATCAGGGTATCATCGATTAGATATCAAGACAGAGGATGTGCCCAAGACCACTTTAAAATCATATATGCTCATTATGAATTTCTAGTCATGCCATTTGGCCTGACTAATACCTCAATTGTATTCATGGACTTGATGAATTGGGTACTCCATGACTTCTTGGATAAGTTTGTAGTTTTTTCATTAATGATATATTGATATAGTCCATGAGAAGAGTTTAATATGAAGAACATCTTAGACAAGTACTTGAGACACTTAGGGATAAGACATTTGCCAAGTTGAAAAAGTGTGAATTCTAGCTAGAGATATTTTTGTTCATGGGGCATGTAGCTTCTTTCAAAGGATGGCATCTTAGTAGACTCGAGAAAGTTGTAGCAGTGGTTAATTTGGCAAAGCCAATGAATGTGCATGAAGTTAGAAGTTTCTTGGGATTGACAAGTTATTATCACTACTTTATTGAGGTTTTCTCTAAAGTATCGGTCTCCCAAACTGCCCTCACAAGGAAGAATGACAAGTTTGCATGGACTGCAAAATGTGTAGAAAGTTTTCAAGAGTTTAAACAAAGATTGGTGACCGCCCTAGTTTTGACAACTCCCATTGATAGAGGAGGATTTTTTATTTACACTGATGCATCAACACTAAGATTGGGTTGCTCTTAATACAACAAGGGAAGCTTATAGCCTATGCTTCTCGTCAGCTAAAGGCATATGAACAGAACTACCCCCACATGATTTGGAATTAGCAGTAGTTGTATTGGCACCGAAGACTTGGAGGCCTTCTTTGTATGGGGAAAAGTTCAAAATTTCTACTAACTACAAAAGTTTAAGATACTTCTTCACCTAGAATGAATTAAATATGAGATAAAGAAAATGGCTTGAGTTCATCAAGGACAATCTTATCATCAACTATCATCTTGGTAAAGCCAATGTAGTAGCCAATGCACTGGGTTGAAAATCAATAGCGTCAAAAGTTGCAGCTCTCATTACTCAACATTAGGTTTTGATGGATCTAGAAAGAGCAGGATTAAAGTTGTAACCAAAGAACAACAGGACTTTATGGCTAACTTGATGCTTCATCCAACATTGATAAAGAAAATCAAGGCTACCCAGAAAGAAGATTTGGGGATAATGAGACTCATAGAAAAAGCAAAAAAAGGAGGTAGCCTGAGTTCAGTGGTTTTGGTGATGGAATATTGAGGTATAGGGGTGGGCTGTGTACACCTGGTTGAAAATTGAAACTCTTTTTGGTATGAAGAGAAAATATTGAAAAACTTGAAGAACAATGCCTTACATGTCAGCAATTTAAGGGAGGACATCACAGACCAGTAGGTTTGTTGCAACGACTTCAAATTAGGTACTGGAAGTGGGAACACGTCTCTATGGAATTTGTGACGAGGCTGCCACAAACACTGAGTGGGCAAGATGCAATATGGGTAATAGTGGACCACCTAAAGAAAGTCGCCCACTTTGTGCCCATTAAAGTTTCCTATAAGATGGAAAAGCTGGCTAAGCTATATGTGAAGGAAATAGTTAAATTACATGGATGCCTGTATCCATTGTATCAAATAGAGATCCCCATTTCATTTTGAAGTTTTGGGGAAGCCTATAGGAGGCCATGGACACCAACTCTAGTGTCAGTGCTACCTTTCACCCTCAAACAGATGGTTAGTCAGAAGAACTATCCAAACCTTGAAGGTCATGTTGAGAGCTTATGTAATGGATTTCAAAGGAGTTGGATACGATAGTTACCTTTGGTTGGATTTGCCTATAATAATAGTTTATTGAGTAAGTATTGAAATTTCACTTTATGAAGCACTATATGCTAGGAGATGTTGGTGCCTCTGTATTGGGACGAGATTGGTGAAAGACAAATACTTGAGCTAGAGATCATACAGAAAACAACATAAAAGATAGAGTTCATTCGAGATAGATTGAAGGCAACTCAGAGTCAACAGAAAAGTCATGCAAACAATCACCATTGCCAACTAGAGTTTGAGGTTGGGGAAAGAGTGTTTCTAAGGGTTACACTAATAAAGGGAATTATAAGATTTGGAAAAAAAGGAAAAATTGAGCCCTAAGTATATCGAGCCCTTTGATATTCTTCACCAGATTTGCCCAGTGGCTAACAGAGTGGCCCTACCACCAACATTTTCAATGTCACATAGCACTCGGCTGTCCCTAGACAGCACCTCCTGGCTTTGGATTCTAACTAACCATCACTCACAAATAGTGGGTAAGGTACCCTCAAGCTTTAGCCTCGAAATCACATTATAATTTCTATGACTTTTATGTATGGTGGTTGAATTTTGGATTGTCTCTGTTTGTATGTTGGAATTTATATATCGAGTGATTTCATGGTTGGTTGATGTTTAGAGGGCCCCCTATTTCTAGTGTTGTGGATGGAAGAGGGGATGGACGTAAAACAAAATGCGGGTTGGTGTTCCGATGTGTTAGGAGTAAGATTATGAATAGTAATGTGTGTTATGGTGAATTTTAGGCAAATCCAAGGATGTTGGACTAATATATTTGTGGAGTGGTGAGTTTTCACCATTGTACCAAGGCCATTATAAACCTAAGGCACCATGGTGGACTATATTATTTATGGGTTGTTTATGGCCTCATATTAACTTATAGTTCTGGCTATAAAATTTTATTAGTTAGGTTGGTTTTGCATTGGTATGTGTTACTAATATGTTAGTCGTATTTTCTCGATGTGGTCGTGATATTGTTCTTATTCGAGTTCAAAGCTTAGATAGCATACTGCAAAAGTCAAGTAAGTGGTGCTCTTATAGACTTTGCCAAAAGCTTACTGAATTTGATTTTATAAGAAAAAAAAAACTTGCATATTTTGTTATGAAAATATTTCTTTCATGATTAGTATAGAAATAAGCATATTTTTGGTATTCTATTCCCAATTTTAGAAAAAGCGAGTATCAAGTTTAAAATCTTTCTATGTTTTTTTATCTACTTGGCACTCTATCTTGATATGATATTGTATTTGAAAGCCTTTTAGGCAACTCCTTAAATTTCAGTTGCCAAGCCCGTGTGCCATAATCCTGAGTTTCATCAAAAATAGCATAAGTATCAGTAACATCAGATGAATCACTAATAGTATCAAATTCAGAATTAACAAGGGAATATTCAAGAGGATCAAAATCATGAGTTGTGTGAACTCCCTTATCTACGAGTGCATCAATCATGTACGTTTGGTGGCACTCATCATCTGTTGGCTGTTTCTCAATATGGAAAATGTTGACCTTCATGGTCATATTTCCAAAAGATAGCTTCATCAACCCATTCCTACAATTTATAAGTGCATTAGCCGTAGCAAGGAAAGGTCTACCTAATATGAGAGGAATCTTAGAGTTAAACTCAACAACTGATTGAGTGTCCAAAATTAAGAAATCAACAGGATAATAAAATTTGTCAATTTGGATCAAAACATCTTGAACTATCCCTCTCGGTTTCTTAACTGATCGATCAGCCAACTGAAGCACAATGGAAGTAGGCTTAATTTCACCCAAACCAAGCTGCAAATAAATGGAATAAGGCATCAAATTAACACTAGCTCCCAGATCTAGCAAGGCTTGTCCAAACTCATGATTCTCAATAGTACATGAAATCATTGGACAACCAGGATCCTTATACTTAGGAGGAATTCGCTGCTCAATTAGAGCACTAACTTGCTCTGTCAGAAATGTTGTCTTCTTAACATCGTGCTTCCTCTTAACTGTACACAAATCTTTAAGAACTTTTGCATAAGTGGGAACTTGTTTAATAACATGCAAAAGAGGAAGGTTAATCTTTACCTGCCTGAGGTTCTCCAAGATTTCAGTACTAGAATCCAAAGTTTGCATGCCAGATTTTAAAGCTTGAGGACATGGTACCTTAACTGGACTCTTGAATACCTCAGCTTCCTTGGGGAACTCGGTACTATCATTGCTTTGTTCCTCTTCAACATCCTCTGGCTTTTCAGTTGTTGGGATGTGTAAGGACTTACCACTTCTTGTCACAATGGCATTGACTTCTTTCAAATTTTTTTGTGCCATATGCTGACCTTGGGGTATGGATTGAGTTTGAGAAGAAAACTTACCTCGCTCATTCACACTCAAGGAGCTCATCAATTTGGACACTAGGCTCTTTATCTCCTTATTTTCTTCAACAACCTGTGTAATCAAAGATTCAAACTTTTGGTTAGTCTTATCCTGTGCCTCAATAAAAGCATGTAAAGTATCTTCTAAGGGGCTCCTAGAGAATGAAGGTGCATGATATGATCTAGGGGATTGTGCAGGCTGCTAGTTTTCAGATTTCCAACTAAAATTGGGGCGCTTACACCACCTAGGATTGTAGGTATCAGAGAAAGGTGCAACAGGCTTTATGTACATATCTAAGGCATTACATTGTTCCTCATACATCCCTCTCATCATAGCAAATATGGGACACTCTTGGGCAAGATGATCTACCCTGCCACACACAAAACATGGTCCAAAAGACTCCGTATGATTAGCCACGTGTGTTGGCTTTAAGTCTTTAGTCTTTAAAACCTCTAACTCCCTAGTGAGCATCTCAACCTTAGCCTTCAGGTTATCCTCTTCCCTAAGATGGTAAATTCCACCACCATTTAGGTTTCCTACAGGTCGTGAACTATTTGTGCTCTCAGTAGCACTAGGTTCAGTCCAAGTGTGAGCTTTTTCAGCAAGCTCATTGATGTATTCTATGGCCTCATCAGGATCTTTCTGTAAGAACTCACCATTACACATCATCTCCACAAATTAGCGCTCTCTAGGTGTAAGTCCCTCATAAAAATAGCTCACTAAGCACCAATTCTCATACCAATGGTGAGGACACATACCCAACAACTCCTTAAATCTCTCCCAAGACTGATACAAAGTCTCACTATCCTTTTGTGCAAAGATGGAGATTTGCCTTTTTAATGCATTGGTCTTATGTTGGGGAAAGTATTTATTAAAGAAGACCTGAGTCATCTCATTCCATGACTCAATAGATCGTGATCTCAATGAGTATAGCCAACTCTTAGCTCTATCCTTCAAAGAGAAAGGAAAGAACTTAAGTCTCACAATGTCATCAGTTGCATTTTGACTAAGAAAAGTCGCAACTACTTCCTCAAACTCCATAATGTGCACATATGAATTTTCATTTTCCAAGCCATGAAAAGTAGGGAGTAACTGTATCATCCCTGTTTTAAAATCCAATTTGCGAGTATTAGCTGGAAATATGATGCATGATGGTGTGAATGTGCATGTAGGATGGAGGTAATCTTGAAGGGTCCTAGTGGGTGGTTGATCTTCGTGTTCACTCATTTTCGCAGAATTAGAAAAATTATCAAATAAATGATTAGAAAAATTAGGCTCTGACTCTGACTCCAACAAAAGTCTACAAGCAAACCGACCCAAGGCATCTCTATACCTGTGCATGCAAGGTAGAGAAAAACGCAACACTAAAAAATAAATAAATAAATAAAACCAAAACTATAAAAAGAAAAATAAAATAAAATAAAGATGCAGAAAGCTAAAAGAGGGAACGAAGTTACCGTCTTTACAAACTGCTAAAAAGAAAAATTATCTAATAATTCTTCTACTGTCTCCCCGGTAACGGCGCCAAAATTTGATTACGCCCAAAGAATAATGCAGTAGTTGTAGCACAGCTTTGAGATGTCGATTCCACATGGAGACAAATTAAAAGAATAGCAGAAGGAACAAAGAAACTAAAGGAAAATATTAAATGATTAAAAGAGAACAAAGATTAATTTTAAATGCAAATTAAAATGAAGCAAAGTGATCAACGGAAAAAAGTACTCAAATTTGACGAACAGTAGAGCTTCAGGAATCTCTTGCACAATTTTGGTATTTTAATTATTCTTAATTCATTGGATAACTCAATTAGGAATTCAATTCCCCAAATTCCCAATCGGAAGGTATAGATTTATAAACCAAAATTAAACCAAATGTAACCCTTTGAAAAATCATTCACCACTTTTAAAATACGTAAATTACTATCCCTATTGAGAAAATTCAACGACGACAATATACTCAGGGAGCGATATTGCAGCAAAGAACTAAATCAATATAGATAAATAATTGATCCAAACATAATCAAAGAACCAATCCATTCGATAGAAAAAGCATGACTGAATCTATAAATAGAATAAATTCTATGACTATTCAGATAATAAACATCAACGATGAATTGAGAATGATAAAACAAAAGAGTTTTAGTAATTGAAGATCAAATACATAAATTAAAAATATCATCTAATGTGCAAGTTCATCCCTAACCCTACTTGAGAATTTAGTTACCCATAAATATACTGGACAATAAAAATCTCCAGAAAAAACTGAACCGAATGGTGGCCATGAAAGTGATTTTCTCCTCTTTTCAGATCTGCCTCTTGTGCCTCCTCCCCTCCTCTATTTTGTGCTATTGATATGCTTATATAGGGTAGGAAAGAAACCCTAATCTCCTCTTAATTTCTGCATAAAAAAATCACCTAAATTTTAGGACTCATCTTGGTAGCCACGTACATGCTTCAGGAGTCCGAATTTGGAAATCCTTATTAGAGACAAATTTATAGCCCTTTAAGATATCTTTCTAACACATCAAGAATTACAACAATCAGATATGTGAGTAAAAATTCACGGTCAAAAGACTAAAGTATATCTAGATTGTCTCCTAGCGAATTTTAGACTTGGACTTCTTGTGGTTTCCTTTTGTGATTTCTTTTTCTTTTTCTTTTCTTCCAAATTGCTCTCAAACCCCATGAAAGTCCTCCTTTGAATTTGACTGGGCTTGACTTGCTCTTTTATAAACTCTGAAATTAAACATAAAAAAAAAAATTGTTTAGGAGTATCTCAATGTAAATAGAAACTCAATTCAAGAATACACATTAATTCCTAAGATTTCTATTCACATTTTAGCATTTTAATCTAATAATAGGGTATTTAGAGTGCACTTTCGCACACTCATCAGGTACTGATGTGCTTTCCTAGTCCTGGCTGATTTTTGAGGTGGAGATGGCAAAACCTGATCAGTACAAGCAAGAAAGTGTATAGGGTAGCTGTCTTCAAAGCCTTCAGGTGTAGATGAGAGTTTTGAAGTGGTAACATCAAGGCTGCAAATGTTGTCAGGAAAATGTGATGGTCTTGATGAATAGAGGGGGTGATTTTCTATTTGGAGGTGTTCAAAATTTGGTAATTGAGGAGCTGGTGACTAGTCATGGCTAGAAGGACCAGTAGAGTGAGGAGGATTTTCAGCCAAAGAGAAATCAAATACCTGCTCAATGATAGGTATGGATAACTGCTATGGAGATGAATCCCTTCGAAAGGGAAAGATAGACTCGTGGAAAATGACATCCCTAGACAGAAACACACTCTTGCTCTCAAGGTTCAAGTAATTTATAACCCTTCACTCCAAAGGGATAGCCTTGAAAAACACACTTCCTCTCCCTAGGATCAAACTTCTTTATGCCCTGAGATAGAGTGGAGGCAAATGAAAGATAACCAAAAACTCCCATGTGTTCATAGATTGGTTTGGTATGAAAAAGAGTCTAATAAGGTGTTTTATTGTTAAGCAAAGGGGTTGGAATTCTATTTATGATATAGGTGGCAGTAAGTATGCATTCATTCCAATATTTGAGAGGGATGTTAGACTGAAATCTTAAAGCCTATGCAACATTCAAAAGATGTTGATGTTTTCTCTCAACAATGCCATTTTGTTAAGGTGTTTGGACACAACTCCTTTGATGAATTACACCTTTCTTACTAAAAACTTCTTTCATTTGAAACTCAGCACCATTGTCACTCCTAACATTTTTAAGTTTAGTTCCAAATTGGGTCTCAACTTGGTTAAAAAAGGACTCTATGCACTATCTTGTGTCAAATATTTTCTTAAGAAGATAAAACCCAAGTAGTTTGAGAAAAGTCATCCACAATAGTGAGGAAAAAACGAGTACCATCATAAGCAATCTCTGAAGAAGGCCCCCAAAGATCAAAGTGAACAATTTCAAAGTTGTTAGAAGAACAATGAGAGCTGTGAGGGAAAGGTAGCCTATGCTGCTTGGACATAGGGCAAATAGCAACATAGGGCAAATACAGCAAGGCATTTTGTCTTAGTAGGTAAGAAGTTTTGTACAATAGGATCATTGATCAAAGATAACCTAGAATCTAAAACATGTCCTAGGCAACAATGCCAAAATGAAACACAAATGATATTCATGACAGAAGCATAAACAAAACTATCATTCTTCGAGAGCTTTGAAAGGGTAGTCATCAATGCTGAGGGAGAGACTTTCATTGTCAACAAGTGGTACAATCCATCCTTGGTTTCATCCATCCCAATCGTGGTCCATGACAAAAGGTCCTGTAGAAAACAATAGTTTGACAGAAATACAAGGCAACAAGCAAGGCCCTTAGCCATTTTTCTGGCAGACAATAGATTAAAAGAAAATGATGGGACACAAAGCACATCATGTAAAATAATGTGCTTAGTAATTCTAACAGTTCCTATATGTGTGACAGGTACCTTTTCACCATTAGGAAGCTTAACTGAACAAAATGCATTTTCAGTGACTGTGTTGAAAAAAAAGGGTTGCAAATTACGTGGTCAATTGCACCCGTGTCCAAAATCCAAGGAACACTAGAAAAACTAGAGGGTTAATATGTATACATGAAGAAAAAATGTCAAACATCTTGGAAATACTGGTTGTGTCTATTGCAGTGGAAAAAGTGGTCTAATGTTGCCCTATAGAAGACTTGACTAAGTGATCCTTTTGCTGCAACAAAGCAAGGAGTTGTTGATATTGCCCCTTGGTGAGTGTCACTTTATCATCACCCCCTTCATCTTGATCTACTTCAACTAGGATGTTTGATTGGGTAACAAAGGCACTGGACCCCTTGCCTTTATTATGCAGTTTATGCCCTGGTGGGTACCCATGCAGCTTGTAGCATTTGTCTACCAAGCATCCATTCATATGACAGTGACTACATACAAGAGTCTTGGCATTTCCAGCCTTAAAACAAGTCTTTAAAGTGTCCCTACATTTTACAATGTGTGCAGTAAGGCCTCTCACTCCTGTTTGCAGATTTGAAGTTGCCAAAACTCCCTTTAGTGAGCATGGCCATAAGGTCAAGGGAAGAGGTATCAGAAATCATCTAGTGTTGTTTCTCCTGTTGTTGAATCATGGAGAAAACCTATTCAATGCAAGCATAGGTTCGATCAACATGATCTGGTCCCTAGCATTAGGTAGCAGTCACTAGGCCCATAAAGAATTGGATGACATTGTCCCTTTGGTACCTATCCCTCAAGATCTTCAGTTGATCACAACTACATTCAGGCATAGGGTCATATAGAGTTAGTTCATTCCAAATGTTCTTGAGTTTTCCAAAGTAGATGCTTACTAAGTCATCTCCTTGTGAGAGACTTGCCAAAGATTTCTTCAACTAAAAAATGTGTGGCCCATTTTGTTGTGATAGCCTATCTTGCAACTCATTCCAAATAGCATAAGCATCATCAACAAAGACTAAGCTAGTTCTCACAGAGCTACTTACTGAGTTGTGAATCCAGAACACCACTACATCATTACAGCATTCCCAAGCCTCCATGAGGAGATCATCCTGACTTGTAGGCCTTTTGACGTCTCCATTAATGAAACCAATCTTGTTCTTGGCCCTGAGTGCTCTTCGCATATCTCTAGACCTAGTAATATAGTTTCCTGTGGTTAAGAGACTGTGACCAAACTGGCCGCTATGTTATCCTCATTCTCTATCTAATAGGGATTATTTTGATTAAAGAAGTTGAGGAATCATGAAATATGTTGTTGATTATTTTGGTTGATTGATTCTTCTTCCATTATTCTCAACAACTACTGCTCTGGTACCATGTAAGAAATCAAGGTGCAGAGTAGCACTTGGGAAGCAAAGGATAGAAGAGAAATATGAGAAAGGAAAACAGTTTCAAATGGAAGAGGAAGCTCTAGAACTTTTTCATTCAATTATTGAAATAAAATTACAGAATACAATATATAGAAAACATGTATCAAAGGACCCATAATTGTCTATACAAAGAAAACAATCATGTATGCTACTATGCAGTAGCCAGCTCTATATACAGAAAAATCTGAATAAAAGATAAGGAAAAAGGACTAATGACTTCACTACAAAGAATGAATATACACACAAAAATTGTCTCTGACATTGGCACAGCCATGCACCATTATGCTCAGGTGATTGCATCTGACGAGGCCACCTTCTATGTTGTACCCTTCTTTGTTGCATTTTCACTGTCAAGCTCCAATAAGCTAGGTTAATACTAGCCATGCATGCATTGACATGTTGGAATGCATAGTATATATAAATCAAGAGTCACGAAACATGTAATCCATAGATATAGACCAAGAAACCCTGAATTAATTGTTATGTCCATCATTTTCTTAAACCCTAAATTAATTTAGGGGTTTCAAATCAATACCCTAAACTAATTTAGGATTCCAATCCAAAACCCTAGATAATTTCAAACCAAACAATTTAAAAATTACAACCATAAAAACACATGCACAATTCAATCCTCCACAACACACAATTCACAATCACATCCTCCAACTCCTCAACTTAATCCTATCCTCCATATATTCCATAACTCAACAACAACAACAACAACAACAACAACAACAAAAAGACGTGAATCAGGAAGTGAACGAGCCATGGGGAACTTATTGTTAGCTCGATGACAACAATGAATCAACAGCGTGAGACGGATGGATGGAGTAGGGGAGAGAGAGGGTACTGGGTTAGAGATATGTGAGAGAGGAGACAAGGAATGGGGGTCGTGAGAGGGGGGAGGGGGGGCCAGGGGCTTAAAACCCATATCCAAAACATTGGCCAAACGGCGTCGTTTTGGATATGTGTAGTTTTAAAAATAAAATCGCAATCATCAAAACGATGTCGTTTTTCCATTCAAAATGAATCGTTTTGATGACTGGGGTTTTTTTTTATATATGTATATATATATAATTATATATATAAATTATATATATGGGGGGCGGGGTGAAGGTTGAGCCCATCCCGCCCCCATCTCTAGATGCGGACGAGGGCATCCGCCCCCCGCAACTGGCAGATGGCGGATCCGCTCTGCACATATGGGGGCGGGGCTTATGTCTATCCGTGTAATGGATACGAACGGGCTAAGGTGGGAATAGGATAGGAGGAATTTTGCTAGGAGGGGTGCAAGAAGGGCAACTACCCGGCCATATAGTCTCTTCAATCTTGAAAGAGAGCTGCGACACAAACCAACTACTTTACATTAGGCGGAGCTAATTATTTAAGAATGTGCATGATAGCTGGGTGACAGACTACTTCTAAGTTGATTTGAAGGAATTAATTAGCTAGTTTCTTACAAGTAATTTATTTCCTTTTTTCTCTATTAGAGTAAGTCATTTATGGCTTAAAAGCTTTGAATTACAGGCTCATAAGTTTGATTGGAGTTTATATTATTTGAGATTGCTTTAGATAAATATTCAGAGTTATATTTTATTTTAAATTTATACTATTATATATAAGCCTAGATAAAGGAAGTCAAGGGTCATGATTTTGTAGAGGATTGATTGATCGATCACTATTTGGAATTCTCAACCTCCATGAACAAAATCAAAGAAGTTGAGCTTGCATCATGGGATCAACTGCATTATCATTCTATATCAGGTACAGTCTAAAAATGTTCAAATCCCGCCAATTCTATTTTAAAAAGTGGAACACGGGGAACCACATTAAAACTCACTATTTTTTAAAGAAAGTGTGTAGAACATGCAAATTTCACGGACTCTATTTGTAATCCATTTCACAAGAGTTGCAACCCGATTGCCAATGGTCAAATTCCATAACGAAAACGATTAATACAGAAAACAGTTACCATTTTTTAAAAATTAATTAATCAGTCACTGAATAAAGCAATTGTAGATGGTTCGCTTAAATAAACAAAGTGCCTCACAACTGCTTTTTTTCTCCTTTTTTCTTCTTTGATTTCATAAACAAGCATGAATTGCCTTTGCTCACCAGCAACCCTTTTCCTTCACTTGCATTGCCTGCAATTACCTTTGTCCTTGCAATTCTCTATAATACCATTCTATGTTCCGTGAAAGTCCTACAAAATAACATTAACCAATGCTATTACAAATGTGGTTAGGATAATTTTGGATAGGGACAAGTGGTATCTGAGCTTAGTAACATCATATCGCTCTTCAACAATGTGTAAAGTAGATTGTGATACTTCATATCATGCTTGCATTGCTTGGTTATGAAATATAAGATTGCGTTTTGAAAATAGAGGAAAAAAAATTACTAGTTTTTTTTTTTAATTATTATTATGTGAAAGTAAATAGGAAAATTTGAAAAGTTATTTGAATTTAATTTTTAGGAGTATTTATGTTTTAAAATTTGTAAAAAATGCATTGATTTGTGTTAAATAATGATTGAGTATTGAATACAAATTTCAAAAGCTGAAATAGAAAATTAGAGATTTAAAAATATTTGTTTTGATTTAAAATTTAAAAAAAATAAATTGAAAATTTTTTAAAAACCAAACATGCCTCATGATGTTGCACGGAAAAGTCTGACTCTCAATACCAGATATTGATGATGCATATTATATTGACTAGTTCTTTTTAGTATATAGCAGAGATGAATGAGCGTCAACAGCATGATTTTATTGATTAGTTCTTTTAGAGGATAGCATAGACCAATGAGTATATTTTCCATGATTGTAACACTGGACACTAGCAATAACAAAGCTTGTAGCAACATTTGTTAGGCCTTCTTGGCTCCACCAAATGCACTAGCACCAGTTGAGCACCTACAGCAGCAATGTCTTTGACTCTTTGGTGCCTTATTATTTGCCAAATGCAGAGATACCAAGAGTATATGTATCAAATTAACGCTACCTTTTGTCAGGAACCCTAGCTGGTAGATGGACCGTCTATCAAGGATGTCCAAGTCTTGAGTTCTTGACCAATGTTTAATGACTTTATTCCAATAACCCTTTTCTTGACCTTTCTTAGCCAAGAAGGAACTGGACCAGAAAGAAAAATTGCTGCTTCAATTCGTTAGTGAAAGCGACAAGTAGCCAACAACACAATTGCAATAACCAATTTCCCACCTTTCTTCTAGCCATTTTGATTAATTCTGCTGCAATTACACATCCAGCAATTCTTATCCTATGTATATATAACACACATGGGAATAAAATTTGCAGCACTGATACACATTGAGAGAGAGAGAGAGAGAGAGAGAGTCCTCAAACAACAGAGGACAACTGATCCAGACCATGAGCTGCTGTCCAAAATCAAGCAGCCCCACAATCACTGAACCACTAGAAGCCAACAACCAAGGACAAAAATCTATGAGCTATATGGAGCAGATGTCAGAACTTTGCGTGGCCCAGAACTGTCGTAAGCACCAACAGGTTTGTTGGATAATCGACGCTTGTAGCGTTTGAGGACAGATGCCAGATTTTCTTTTCCTTTGGGGAAAGCCACATCACCAGCCGCAGTTCCTGTTCTGCCCTTTCGGCAAGAAATTGCAATCTCTACATCCTTGATCATATCTAGGAGCATCCCTGCAGTGGTGCATTTCCCCCTGCCTGGTTTTGAAGCAGGGGGCAGCATTCCATTTGAAACGGGTGGGCTTGTCTTCTGTGGGAATGCCACAGGGATTTGAAGGCAGAAGCACGGGGCCATTGGAGAACGAGGTTTCGTAAATGCAAGATCTATGATCCCCTATTTGTAAAAACATGTCATTGTCAAGATTAACAAGCTAAGAAAATATTTTTAAAATAACCACTAAACATTTCAAGATCATTTTGTGTGTTTTAGTAGGGTACTGTATGCTTCTTGTACTCACTGATTGAAACAAGGGTGGAAAACCCCCTATGACAGATGAATTTAACGAGATATCCCTAAAAGTGCAGCAGGTATTCATCAAGCAGGGATACCAGATAGAGCCACGAATGGTGAAACCTACCCGAACCCAACTAAAGTTAAGCAGCAAAAATATGTTTACCGCTTGGTGGAAAAAAGGGCTAACAAGATGCTGATCATAGTGCAGAGATCGTGATTACCACAAACATGCGATGCTAAACATGTAGTAACAGCGTAAACTAGCATATAAATATTTACCTGAAGACGGTTGAGTACATAAGTATATTTCCCCCACAGCTCTGGCCGGCTTTCCATGAGTGATAGGTCAAGAATCCGGTGGATGCACCACACCCCAAAGCTTACTATCAAATCTGATTTCCAAACACAGCCCTCCCCACAATGAGGAACAGTTGAAATCAAAAAGTTGTTGAAACTCGCCTCATTAGTCCTCATTGCAGAACCAGACTTTCTCTCAGAAGACAAATACTGAGGCTCACCCCTATGAATTACCCGATTTATCTCTCTAGTTTCAGCTTCATATAAAAATCTCTCCCTAGCAGCCACACGGTCTATTAGATCCTCATCAGCCCCATCATTTTGACTAAACAACCAATCAGACCCTTCCAATTTCAGTAGCTTTACAATGCAATGTCTGAAACCCTGGAGAAGTTTGGCCCCGGAATCCACAATAGAAGTAGCTTCTTGAGTTATTGAACCTAGCCTACCTCCAAGTCCTTCACTCCCAACAGTATGAATTTTGTCAGCTACGCCAAACTGTTCGTAAGGTTGTCTAGACCAGAGGGATCCAGTATCTATACTAGGATTCAACTGTGAGGTAAAACCATCTCTGTAAACTTTTGATGGAGAGAGTTCATCAAATGCCAAAGGATGTCCTGCCCTTGATCCTGAATTTGGATAACCAGTTCTGCCAACAGAGGATCCATATCCAATGGGACTGTCCCATTGAGTACTCTTATCAGGTACATACAAATCCCGAGGTGGGACGGAGAATCCTGACATGTCTGGCAAGCTATGGTACTTCTTCGTGTTGGCTGAACTTGCCACACTCTCGGCCAGTCCAGAAGAATGAGGATCATAATATGGCCTTTGTGAATGCAATGGACTTTCTCTGGATATTGCCAGGTTCTGGTAACCAGAAGCCTGATCAGAGCTTAACCCATTTTGCATATTTTGCCCCAATGCATATGTAATCGAGTCTCTATGGCTTGAAATACCCAAGGATGCCCCCTCCATCTGATTATTTGGGTGATCAGAGTTTCTGTCTTTAGCCATTCGATAGGATGCAATCTGATAACCATGTATTGTAGCAGGCTGACTATCCAAGCTTTCAAAAGATGGTATACTGCGCACACTAGAATAGCGTCTCTCGCCAAAGTCAACATTGCGGCTTGAATTCTGCACATATGCATCCAACAATTGCATGTGGTTGGACCACAACGAGGAAGTTCCCCTTTGAACCCCATATGATGGCTCTAAACTCCTTTGGATGTTCTGCTGCTTGGGAGACCCATATAAGCTTGAGTTAATTAGATTATCAGATACCCTGCCTCCCACAGATGGGAAGCATCCAGAAAACTCCCTTGCAGTGGTATCCACTTTTAGAGATGAAGAGGCAGACTTAGAATCTACTCCCAGCAACACATCCAGTTTCTTAGACTTTGCTTCTTGAGTAGCCTGGCCATGGAAATCATACAGCTGTCCCCAAAACTCATCAAGAGCTGCCGCTAGTTGACGCCTTGCAGCACGCCCCAATCCCGCTAATCTTGAAAGACTTCCAGCACCACTCCCACCTTCATCACCTTTCCCACTAAGACTTCTAAAAGATCCCGGACCCTCGGATGTCAAAGATGAGGTGCCCCCAGAAACCCCTTTAGATGCCTCGGGCTCCCAGGAGTCTCCCTCATCATCATCTTTTTCAGTTTGTAGCTCTCCCTCAACACCCAGAGTCTTCTCCAGAGGGTCCATTGATTCAATTTTGGCAGTCCCATCATCCAGCAACTTAATATCAGAAACCTCATCAGAAACAGTTGAAACTGGGACTGACTCTACCATGGCTGCTGATTCCTCCAGAGCAAATATGGGGGAGCTAGAAAGTATTGCACTAGAGCTATTTTCCTCCACATTAGTCAAAAGAAGCTCTTGATCAGGCTCCATAATGGTTTCAGGCAAATCAAGATCAAAATTTGCAACTGGCATATCTGAATGACTCTTCCCATGTGCTGACAATGGTTCTTGCTTCAGAACAGGAGCCTCTCCATGATATCCAGTTTTGGTTAAATCAGTTTCCTCTCTGTCTATGGAAAAATCAAGTATAGCCTCCGGTGTAACCCAGTTGGAGATCTGAGCATCTAATCTTGCATTTGCAGACTTCAATGGAGTAGCTAATAGCCAGAGCATTAAACAAAGGGATGCAAAAGCAGTGACAAGAAAAACTACATAAGTAAAAGATAAACTACCCCCCATGTTCCACCTCAAATTACCTGCCCAGTCACTATTCCCCAATATCATTTCTACCATAAACATGACCTTCAATCCTAGCATCCCAATAAATGTGATGATTGCAAGAAACTCGACAAAATGAGAAATTTTGTAGACACCCATTATCGGTCTTGATGCAGCAACACGGAACAGGGGGATCACAGAAGATGGAAGCAGTAGAGCTACCATCACCTGAGTGAATATAAGCAATTGATACATCCCTTCAGCTCCTGAACTCCAAACACAGTAAAGGGCTGGAACAACAGCAATAAGTCTGATTGTGGCACAATGAAGCCAACCAGGAATGTCTAGCCTTAAGAAATCATGCAAAACTACTTGCCCACATTGACTCCAGGTTAATGATGTGATTAGATTAGAGAAAAACAGAACCAATAGATAGGCAGCGGGAGCTAGAGGACTTGCAAAAACCTGCATTAAAAATATACAGAAATTTATCTGATCAGTATCTATCGAGATACTGAACACTATCATAGTTGGCAGTCAGCAAGAATAGAAAATATAGGAAAAAATTAAACCTGTTCCATTAGTGACATTGCGTCCTGAAAAGTGAGCAAGACGTCACTGTCTAACACATTTGCTGCTGAGACCATCAGCACATAATTCACCAGATAAATACAACTGAAGATGCTGAAGATGGCAACAAAATGCTTATGACACAAGGCATCCTTGGAAATGTTTGGCGATGACATAGGTTGCTGCAAAAATATTATGACAGATAGCAAATATCAGAATTCATTTTGACAAGCACATGTCTGAAACAACATATTTCAACACCATTCTACCCAGACAATTCGTTTTGCTGAGGGGAGGGGGGGGTTGAGGGTTTTTGAGGGACTCCCAGGTCATGAAGTACTCTTTTAAGAATCTAAGAAAAATTTTTTGCAAGTCAAAAAAAAAATTAAGCGGGAGAAAGAGAGCATAGTTCAAGTGTTTAATGCACTATGACAGAGAACGCCACAGTGTAGATCTTTTTGTTTAGGCTATCACATGAACAAATGACCAAAGAAAATCAACAAGTATGCAATAAATGGAAAGTAAACCAAGATAACAAGATGTAACAATTAAGAAAGGTATTTATGCTACAATAAGTGCAAAGGACCAAAAAATAGAGCAGCCAATGCACAAGAAGAAACCACACCAATGACTTATTTAAAATTGCTAATTTGTAGACATAGAAGAACCAATAGTGTCATATAACATGTATTCAACATTGATAGAATCTCCAAAAAAACATTGATACATGTTTAAAAATATTGTAACAAAAAATGGTAAATGTATTTGTGCCTCTATTAGAGGTGTTCCAAAAATGTCTGTGATCGAGTAAATAGCTCTATGAACGAATAGATCAAAGGATCAAAATGGAAAGTCAGTTATAGATTCAAATTTTGGGGAGTGTTGGACCATATGGGGTGGGTTTGTGGAAACACGTTCGAAAAAGGTGGGAGACTTTCCTAAGCCATGCACATATTGAAGTAGGTGATGGTGCTCAAGTCAAATTTTTGCACGACAAATGGTGTGGTGAACAAAGCCTCAAATAAAGATTCCCTGACGTTTTTGACCTTGTCCGGGCGAAGGATGCTTCAATAGCTGATTTCTTGTTCTTCACTCATGGCTCCCCTCAATAGAATGTAGATTTCATTAGAATCACACAAGATTGAGAGTTGGAGGTTGTTAGAATATATTGTTTGTAATTAGTTTGTATGAGGGTATATGTGTAACTTGCATTAGGGTATATATACTTGTGTGTACACTAGAATAAAGGTAGAAGTGTTTTCTCATCAAATCTCGATTTACATGGTATCAGAGCGCGATTCTCACGAATCTGAGTTTTGTATTGTTTGAGAGTGTTTTTCGGTGTAGTTTGTGAGCTCACCATGTTCCCCGGCGTGTTTCCATGTGGTTTGGGTGCTCATCGACGGCTTGTGGGTGGTTTGAAGTGCTTTCTGGCGTCATCTCCGATACTGGACACTAGGGGTGAACTTGCTGGAAATTTCTGTGGGTAACGGGCCTGGTTGCCATCGTCTTCAGCCGCCGGAAGGGGTCTCCATCGCCGATCCAGCACCGTTTGGTTGCTAGTAAACTCATATTCCAGTTCTGGAGTAGGGATAACCCCGAACCTATTTAACCCGATACAGGCCCGAAATTTGAGTTTTTAATCTGGATTTCTACCTTTCCAGATTTTATTTTCCAATTTTTCATCCATATTTCATGCTTTTTGTGTGAAATCTGTTTCTAAGTGAATTGTTGTGATATTTTTTTCATGGCAACTAAATTTGAGTCAATGTCGCTTGCACCAAATGTTAGTATGCCCATGACTTCGGTGAAGTTAAATGGAAAGAATTACATGTTGTGGTCAAGATCTGTTGAAATGTTCTGAAAGGCAAGGGCCTTCGTCGTACTCATTTGGTTGATCCAATTCCTACTTCGACTAGTTCTACCTTTGCTCAATGGGAGCAAGAAGATGCTCAAATATTGTCTTTGATGTTGACTAGTATTGAACCTAATATTTGCACAAGCTCAATACATTTTGACACCGCTCAAGAGGTGTGGGGGCATCTCAAACAGATGTATTCGGGGGCTGGAAACATCACTCGTATTTATGAGTTGTGTAAACAATTCTTCGCGTTAGAACAGAGTGCTTTGGGCCTGGAAGAATATTATTCTCAAGTGATGAGCATATGTGAAGAACTCAAAATGTATCAACCCATCACTTCTGATGTTACAAGTATGCTAAAACAACGAGAAGATTTTAATATTGTTCGCTTTCTTGTTGGCTTAAAACCCAAGTATAAGTCAGTGCGTTATCAAATTTTGGCAAGTCCACAGCTTCCCTCATTTCCTGATGTATTCTCCCGACTTCAGCGAGCTACATCGTCTTCTGATCAGAGTAATGAGAGATCTGCTTTAGTTACTTCCTATATTGCTCCTGCTGGGCGTGGAGGTCAGAGTGGTAGAGGTGCACATGGGGGTGCACGTGGCAGACGTGATACCAGAGATAATCGCACTTGAGGTCGTGAATCTCGTAAATGCACCCATTGTGGTCGCGCTAACCACTCAGTCAATTATTGTTGGGATCTACATGGTAGACCATCTGAGTCCGCTAATCAAGCCACTTTCCAAGATGATTCACAGTCAACGAGCTCCAACCCATCTTCAGATATGATTAGTATATCGAAAGATGAGTATGAGCAGTTATTGGGTCGCTTAGGGGCTTCATCTTCCACAACTACTCTTACCCACTCAGGTATAGCATCCGCATGTCTTGTCTCATCCACTCAAGGTCCATGGATCATTGATTCAGGAGCTAATGAACATCTGATCGGTTTGTCTTTTGCCCTGTCTAAGTTTAATACTATACCATCTTTAAAATGTGTCACTCTTGCTAATGGTTCTTTTGCTAAAGTTATAGGCACTGGATCCATTAAACTTACTGACTCCATATCCTTGTCATCTGTCCTATATGCTCTAAGTTTTCCTTTTAGTTCGTTGTCTATTAGTAAGATTACTCAAAATCTACAATGTTCAGTGACTTTTTATCCCTCTTCATGTATTTTTCAGGATCTCAAGACGGGGAACAAGATTAGTACAAGGCATGAAGCTGGTGGTCTGTATTACCTTGATGTTCAACAGTCACCCACTCGAGCCCTTACAACCCCCTCATCATCTGCTTTTGAATGGCACTGTCGCCTTGGTCACCCCTCACTTTCTCTTTTGAAGTGTCAAGTTAGGAACTTGGGAAGTGTGTCTCCCTTCTCTTGTGAAGCGTGTCAACTTAGTAAACACTATCGTTTGTCTTTTGTTCCTCGTATTGATAAACGAGCATCGAGTCCTTTTGAATTGGTTCACTCTGATATATGGGGACCAATCAACATTGAATCAAACTAGTTTCACTATTTTGTTACATTTGTTGATGACTACTCTCGTGTGACATGGTTGTTTTTTATGAAAGCCAGATATGAACTTCTTTCCATATTTCAAGTGTTCTTGAAAGAAATTAAAACTCAATTTAACAAAAAGGTTCAAGTTTTGCGTTCTGATAATGCTAGAGAATATCTATCTAGTGCCTTTGCTACTTACTTAAGTAACACAGGAATTTTTCATCAAACATCATGTTCATATACACCCCAACAGAATGGGGTGGCGGAATGCAAAAACCGGCATTTGTTAGATGTAACCTGAGCACTATTGCTACATATGCATGTTCCTAAACGTTTTTGGAGTAATGGTGTTCTTACTGCTTGTCATCTTATTAATCGTATGCCTTCATCAGTTCTTAATGGTTCATCTCCCTTCATCAGTTCTTGTTTCCATCATCTTCACCTTTTTCTCTTCCACCAGAGATCAACTCCCACAGCTTTAACCATTAGATTCTTACACTTCGGCATTTATTTCGGAGGCTTCACATTCCATTGAACTCACTATATTAATAGATCAAATCTTTTACAGGTCAAATTCAAAAATAGAAAGAAAGCACCAAACTAAAGTGCACACGCCTGCATGCGAACAACTCCCAAGAATACCATTATTGACACTAGTAAAACTTTATAGAGAAAGGCCAAAACTCAAGATTCTATGTTGATACAGAGCAGCAACAAGGAATCCCTCACATAAGAATTATTGCAACACAGTTTACAAAAACAAACATTGTGAGTTTTCAACATCAGCCACAATGATAGTGCAATTTAAAGGAAACCTATAATTCCAGATTCATTCAAGTACCTTTCAGAGACTAGAATAAAAATAAATAGGTGCAGACAAAGTACATAGTTACAGGCAGATAACGAGGATGGAAGACAAAGATACCTGTACAATAGAAGAATGGAGAAAAAAGTTATGAGGCATGATGTTTGCCCCAAGAAGACTCATCAATGCAAATGCATTCTCCCCACATAACTTTGTTAGTGTCAAATTCATGGATAGTGAGACTTCTGCTTGACTGATGAGTACCCCAAGGACAACAGAAAGCAAAATGAAGCTGGATAGACATATACATAGGAACTTTGCCTTGCTGTGTTCCTGCAAAGTTAATTAACAGCATTACAATAAAAATGAAAAATTAGACTTCCAAAAAGAACGCACATGAGCGCACTTACCAGGAGGATGGTAAAAAGTGGAAATAAAACAGAACTGATAGCAGTCAAAAAGACACAAGAGAACAAGTCCCAGCCAAAAAGAAGATTAAGTCCATGTGCAAGGCCCAAGATCTGGTAAAATCAATGTAATAAAACGTTAGGTATAAAACAAAAGTGGTATTAAATGATGAAAATTATAGATTAAAGTTCATATCCAATTTCACCATAACTTTAAAGAGCAAACATAAAAATACTTTTTTCAAAACGAACAGCTAGAAAGGATGAACAGTATTGTGATGGTGAATGAGAAATTACCATGGTAAGGTCCAATGCAATCACAGAAAGCTCTGTTTGGACTCCCAAGAAGAAGCATGTGAATTTATCGTACTCATCCCAGCAAATCTTTGGCATAAAAATTTGGAAAGAAAAAAAATTAGAAATTTACAACCATACTCGCATAGTTTTTTTCTTTTTTTTTATAAGTACAATACTCGCATAGTTAGCAGCAACTGTGAGCATTTTTTGTGATTATGTGCCTTGACAGAAGAGTGGAACAAGCAGGGGAATCAATGGTCAAACACTTCATTGGATAATCAACTAGATCACCATAACTAAGTGAAATAAATTGTAATGACCTAAGGAAGGCCCAAGCCAAATCTGGAGCCATAATACAAAAACTAGTCAAATGGCACAATTGGAGCCCCATGTAATCATTATAAAGGGCAAAAACTTCTCCCTCCCAAGGAATGGGGTACTCACTCATATGGGGATATCACATAAATATACAAATAATAAGGCAGCCGCATGCATACACAGCTAACTAACAATCTCCCTAGGGTCCTAGAGAAATCAAATAGAGGTTATAACATCAGTACTCAACCTTCTTCACATTGCTATTAATGAATCATATTGACCATAGCAAAACAGACAAAATAGATTCATACTAAAATACACCAGTTATTCTCATTTAAATTTCCATTTTGCGGGGTGAAAGGGCAAAGGGTGACAATGAACCAGAAATTGACAGTACTTCACAACAAAGAGAAATATAACAACAATTCCCTGCCAAATTAAGACCCTAAAGATAAAGAAACAAATACCCGAGCAAGATCTCTTCCGGTGACCAAGCCAATCCGAGCTGATAGGTATTGACAGAAAATAGCAGAGAGATTAAAAACAAGCATCAATGCTACCAAATCGAACTCAAAATGGGCACCACCTTCAATAGTTGCTGCCCACTTTCCAGGGTCAACATATCCAATCGAAATCAGAAGCATAGGTGCAACTGCAGGAAGTAGTTGATTAAGACTACCCAGAATTTTGCTAGAAGTAGAACTCCCAGATTCCATGTTATTCATTGGTACTTCAAACAAAACAGAGGTACCAGTCCACTACAATATTTAAATAACGCTTCTGAGCAACAGAAGGGACCTCCAGTTGAGTGTAAACTTATAAATCACATGGTTCCAACCTTGTTTGCAAGAGGGAACGTACAACCTTCAAAATTCAATCACTGAGACATTGCAATTTCTGGGATCAACAATGCTTAACCACAGTTAACCTCAAGTCTAATCCAACATATCCAAAGAACTTCAATAAAAGGTTATAGCATTCCTTATCAAAAAAATGTTATAGCACCCAATGATGACCTAGATGAGTTTGAGTCTTTCAGGCCCTATAATACAACTCACTTGAGTCAAACAAAATAGCTTAAAAGTGCAGCTGCGATGACAATAAATTTCCAATACTTGCCGCAGTCTTTAGATACCAAAATGAAGCTTTTAACAAAATCCACTTGGATGCCAACCAAGACAATCTCAACACCCAACTGACTTCCACAGTGCAAACTCTGTCAAATGGAATCACCTTTCTTCATGAACCTTGATTAGGTCTAATCCTCCTGATTCAATAAATCAAATCAGTTTACTACCAAAAAGATGAGAAAAAGCCCAATTTGAATGAAATGTAATAGAACTTTTGACCATACTTTTGAAGAAACAACTTATTATATGAACACAATCTGTGACTGAAATCACGGCCAAATCAAAATGAAAACGCTAACATAAAAACCGTGTGCAATCAAGTTATAAAACTAGGCTTTTCTTTGGTAAGTTCAAAAAAAGATATGCTGTTTTATATGAGAACAATAGCTTGTGCTATTGAAAAGAAAAATTGAAAGCACTTACAATTTAAAACAACGTGAAATCACAGTAACAAAAATTCTTGATAATTAAATGTAGAAAATCACAGAGAAGAACCTTATTCCACGCACTATTGCCACTAACTCAGTATGGTTTGACTAGTAAAATTCTGAGGTACTGTCCCTTAAAAAACCAAAACTAAAACAACAAAACTTGTTGCGGTTCTGACTATGAAATGCCTCTCTTCTATAATCTCTTTATTAGAGAAAGCTCAAAGGGTTAACGGGTGAGCTTTAGTTTACTTCTCAACCTCTTTGATCGAAAGGCGGGTGGGGTAACCCCCTGCGTGAGATTCCATTCACAATGGTGCACCGACAAAAAGGCCCAACATAAGTAAATTCCAAAAAGGGAAATTGCAAATCAAAATGGTCTATACAACGATCCCGCAATTCCTCTTTGTATGCTCCAAATTTTTTCGGAGTTCCAATTTCATTGGTAGGAAGACATCATGCTCAATTATATATCGGCACAAGACAGATGAGAATACCAAAATGAAGGGCCGAAGTAAATTTAAATACACAGCACAAAACAAAGCAAATCCAAATTAGTGTGTATACTTACCGGAAAAATACTCACTCGGTTCTAAATAACAAGAAGGAAGATGAGTATTGCTTTAACTATAGCCACCACAACAAGAATATTAAGCAGATGAAATCAAAGAAGAAGAATCTATTACAACCCCATTAAAATTCAAACCACAAACATCAACAAAATGCATAGGCCCAGCTCAAAACCCATATCAGATCTTCATAAAGCAACACTAAAACAAGAGCAACAACAAAAACAACCGAAAAGAGACTCAAAAGCAGAGGCGTCGAAAACAAACAAAAAATCCGCAGCCCAACACCCTAGAATAAAAAAAAAAAAAAAAAATTATCAGAAACGGCCGCCATGGATCTGTGGCAAGCAGAAAATGAGTGTCAAAGCAACCAGCTTGCACGAATACCGAGGTTGATGATGATGTATAAATAGATATGCAGTTGGGTCTCAAATTCTCAATCAGAACCAAACAGATGGCCGTATGGTTAGGGTTTTTGGGAAAATGGTTTTACCTTCTTCTTCTCCTGTGCGTGCGTGCTCTCGCTTTTCCTTTCTCTGCCAATCCCTATCTGATCTAGTCCTACAAGTAGATCTCAGACGCTCTTATACGACCCCACGGTTTGGTTATTTTATTCATATATTTTGCTTACAAAGAGAGAGAAGCTCAACTCTCTGGGGAGAGTGACTTCGAGAGAGAGAAGAAAAAATGGGTGGGATTTCAAGGCCAACTTGAAGAGAGCAAAAGCAGAGAGAGAGAGAGTGTTTGTGTGAAGTGGGCAAAAGTTTCAACAAAATATATAGTAAAAGCTAGAAAGCTCCAAAAGACAGTTAACGTTGCCTCTACTTTTTTTTCATTTATAGCTGAGTTACTTTTTTTCTTTCCTTTATTTCCTCCTCCTCCTCTTCTCCTTCTTCTTCTCTCTCTCTAACAATCTCTCTCTCTTTGCTGAGTTAAAGATGATGGCAGTTCAGAAGCGCTCGTGTATTCTGTGCTGGTTTGTCAGATGAACTTAGAAAGATGGAATCGGCTGCCACTTGTACGATTACAAAAATCCATGTTCCCAAGGTTTTTTTATTTTTTTAAGGTCTCCACTAAAATAATGTCACATCCTCGCTTCCAAATTCTATTTACTTCCATCCACTTTTACAAACAAAAACAAAATATTTAGATGAATTGGAATGTATTGTATTTTTTATAAATAGTAATAAATTTAATATTTAAATAAGTTTTATAAAGTTTTATTAGGTATAAGTAAATTTGTATGCTATTTCATGCACTAATAAATTTTTTATTTAAAAAATGAATAAAATAATTTAAAAAAAAACAAGAAAATCTCTTATTTTATAAAAATTATTTTTGTTTTTAATTCATATCGTTTTATTAAATATATATATCTTATATATTAATATAGGTATGCAAATTGGTACACGAACTGTGCTTGCAAGAAAATTTTTTCAATGTATTTGAATGTTAAGATGAATTTAAATATATTTATGAAAAGATAAAAAAATATTATAGGTCTGCGTGTAAAGAGATGTTGAGTTAAAAAAGATTATAGGTCTCACATGTAAAGAAATTTTGAATTGAGATGAGTTTAACAATTTGAGAATTAGGTATTTAAATATTATACTTGACTTAAAACTAGATTAAACTAAATTGACCTCAATTCAGTCCAAATTCCAAACATGACCTTAACTGAAAACAAAATCAAGTTCTCAAAGTCTATGTTCTTTGAAAATGTCATTATTAAGAAAAATTAGAAATTGATAAGGTGATTATGAGACCAAACTTTGATTTATTCATAATCGTAGTAGAATTATTTATGTGATATGATTTTTCTCAAATACTTATATTTTTTGTATTAATAGTAAAATAATAAATCCGCGTCTTAATAATGGACAAGGGTCTTAATATTATAATATTTCATGCGACTAATGATTTTGATTCCATGACGTAAGACAAGAAGGGCAACAGTAATACGCCTAAAATCTTCTCGCGTGGATACAATTTATGTGATTAAAAATATTTGGTGATGTTTTCACGTAAATTGTGTAGAGTAAGATATCATAAACTAGGTATTTACTTCAAGTACTAGTTGAAAGTCAATCTCGATTTCTAATTTCTATCAAGAGTCCTCTCTTTATACAAAGAGTCGGGTTATTGTACTGTTCGGGTAAATTTTTTTTTTCTTTTTTATTGTTTTAATATATTTAAATATTTTTTAAAAAATAAAAATATATATTAATATAGTTAAAATCAATTTCTTAATCTTTAAGTAAAAAAATTTAACCAGTGGTCAAGTACAAAGCATAAGGTATACTAGTGTTTCTCTTATATAAAAAGAAGATGTAAAATTCGTATATTTAATAATCATTACAGATGAAGTCGTTGATCCAATCACCATGAGCGACTTGTACGTGCTAGAGGTAAAAGGGATGTACATCTTTAATATATTACCGTAAGATATTTTTGAAAGACAAAATAAAAGAAAATGATTGGATGGATTGAAGTTGACTTTCTTTGTGAAACATGATCGTAAATATATTGCTTAAATCACTGAAAGATAGGATTGCATTAAGCGGTCTAAGATGACTCATGAGCCTATCCAAGAGTTAGGATCAGAATCTTCAGAAGTTTTGTCCGAACTCTAAAATTGGTGTTGGAAATTTAAATTTTTCCAACACCAATTTAGAGTTGGAAAGCGATCGATCAGATTGTAAAGTCTATCACATTAATTGAGTATTAATATTATATAAATGATTCATGCAGAGAAAATAAAATCAAACTCTTTGGGTTAATTTGGTTATTAGAATGTATTGAGATCAATTCAGTTCAGTTTAATTTTAAATCGAGTCTAACATCTAAACACACAGCTCTCAAATTACTAAACTCATTTCAATTCAAAACTTCCTTACACATAGGATTCAAAACATTTTTCAACTCGATACATTTTTACACGTGGGATTCACAATCTTTTTCATATTCATATTAATAGTATTAAATTCATTTTAACATTCAAACACATTTTAGATGAGCTCCAAATAACTCAATTTACCATCTTATAAACTCATTATTATTTATAAATAATTAAGTTCAACTCAGTTCAACTCAACATTCAAATGCAAATACCTATCCTAATGAATACAAACTCTTATTACCCTAATTCAACAAATTATATATATAAAACCAACCAAGATTTAGCACCTATATAGTATATACGGTATGTACTACATTAAGATCAAAACATTTGATGGTGTAGCTTGATTCCATGTAAGAAAGAATTTTTGTTTGTTTGGGGAAGAATCTTGAGTCCTACTCTTGTAACCTAGTTAGTCTTCATTACGTGTAGAACCCTCCATGTGGGACAGGCCTTGCAAAACTACAAATTAACTTCCTTACACATAGCATTCAAAACATTTTTCAACTCGATATATTTTTACACGTGGGATTTACAATCTTTTTCATGTTCATATTAATAGTATTAAATTCATTTTAACATTCAAACATATTTTAGATGGACTCCAAAGAACTCAATTCACCATCTTATAAACTCATTATTATTTATAAATAATTAAGTTCAACTCAGTTCAACTCAACATTCAAATGCAAATATCTATCCTAATGAATACAAACTCTTATTACCCTAATTCAACAAATTATATATATAAACCAACCAAGATTTAGCACCTATATAGTATATACAGTATGTACTACATTAAGATCAAAACATTTGATGGTGTAGCTTGATTCCATGTAAGAAAGAATTTTTGTTTGTTTGGAGAAGAATCTTGAGTCCTAATCTAGTAACCTAGTTAGTTTTCATTACGTGTAGAACCCTCCATGTGGGTCAGGCCTTGCAAAACTACAAATTAACTTCCTTACACATAGCATTCAAAACATTTTTCAACTCGATATATTTTTACATGTGGGATTTACAATCTTTTTTATATTCATATTAATAGTATTAAATTCATTTTAATATTCAAACACATTTTAGATGGGTTCCAAAAAACTCAATTCACCATCTTATAAACTCATTATTATTTATAAATAATTAAGTTCAACTCAGTTCAGCTCAACATTCAAATGCAAAATACCTATCCTAATGAATACAAACTCTTATTACCCTAATTCAACAAATTATATATATAAACCAACCAAGATTTATCACCTATATAGTATATACAGTATGTACTACATTAAGATCAAAACATTTGATGGTGTAGCTTGATTCCGTGTAAGAAAGAATTTTTGTTTGTTTGGAGAAGAATCTTGAGTCCTACTCTAGTAACCTAGTTAGTCTTCATTACGTGTAGAACCCTCCATGTGGGACAGGCCTTGCAAAACTACAAATTAAATGTGGCTTTCCATTGTACAGAGCACAAGAGAGAAAGCTGATGAGTACTCCAATGCCGAAAAGAAGGAGGGTGTTGGGTATTTGGAAAAAAGCTTCAAATTGGTGACGGTGTAAATTTCTCTTTTACATCATCCAATAAAAATGGAATATGTAAGAAGTTCACCCTATTTATCGTGAGTGCAACTTTAGATTAGTACTCTTGTTTCTTATGAAGGAAGGGGCTTCCTCCGTTCGGTTTTCTTCTTCATTTCAGTCTCTCTCCCATCTCGTGAAGCTTCTCTCTCTCTCTCTTAATGATCTGCATGCATAGACAACCACACATAAATTAGATCTAGATTCACTAGATTGAAAAACCTGTTGTTATCAAAAAAAATTAAAATCCAAGAAATCTGTGATTTTTATCAAAATGTGGTAGAAAAATCAATGTGGAAAGTAAAACAGTATCTAGGTCCTAATAAACAGTATCGAAAAGTTCAAGATGGGTTTGACATCAACAACGGAGTACGGCGATAGAGCTTGTGGTCCAGCTCTGCTCTGATGATTGGTGTGACCAAAACAAAATAGGTGGATATGGCAACGAGAGAGGTGGCTATGGAAAATTTTGTTATACATGTTAATAAAATAGTTACAAGAGCATCGTTATTTTATATAACCAAATGTATTTATTTAAAACATAGTTCTAAAAGAAATTGAATCTATATCATTTGCGTTTAATTAAAGAGAGTGTGAGATTCATGAGCAAAGAGCACGTAACTTTGAAGAGAGGGTTTGTGGTGTCCTTCATGTGAGCTGCAGCCTTAAGATTCTAAGAACATGAGATTGAGAAAAATTTTCATCTATCTCATTATTATAAATTTTTTAAATTTTTACACAAAATATAATAAATAATTCAATTTTTTTAAATTACAATTCAACTCTTTTAAATTTTAAAATAATAATAATATTTTATTTAATTTTTAACTTTCATCTAAAACTATCTCATCTTATCTTACTATCTAAATTGCCTGCAGCCTTATGAAAGAAAAATATGTTTTTTTTTTCCTCTTTTCCTTCAGTATTTCACGGCTTTAAGGTATTGGAATAAATTATACTTCTAGAAAATTTCAAATGAATGAGATTTCATGAGGGTTTTTGACTTTTGGGTTTGAGTGATTTTTCATTACCTATATCATATACTCCAATATTTTGTTGAGAAATTATAAATAGAAACCTTACGCTATGTATATTTATCTAATTAATATGTAATTTGTCATTTTTATCATTCTATCTTAATGTTTAGATATATGTATTTTTAAATATAATGATAAAAATAACAAATCATACGTTGGTTAAGTGAATGTGTGTAGTATAAGGCTTCATTGTAAAATAACTTTTTTTTTTTTAATGTCTTTCTAATCTTCTTTGTCAGTGGATAAGTGGTATTTATCATTCTTTTTGCCATCTTCATCTAATGTGAGATTAAATGACTGCAAACTATTTATAATCTATTATTTATTATCTAATTATTTAATTTTAAATAAGGAGATAATGAGAGGATGAAGATTAAAATCACGATAAATAAAATTTTTTATTGACAATTGTTGAAGCTATATTATTCATTTATCTTATATATATATATATTAATTTCTTCTTTGAGGGCGGGAGATTTGACCCCCTTTACATTAAAATAAAATCAGTGAGAAAGGCATCCATTCTAAATTTAGGTCAAGGTTTGAAGCCATATTATTCATTTATTATATATATATATATATTTTTAATTTCTTCTTTGAGGGCGGGAGAGTTGACCCCCTTTACATAAATAAAATCAGTGCATCCATTCTAAATTTAGGTTAAGGTTTGATGACAAGGTACTTGGAATACTTGGGGCAGATATGAATGTATAAACAGTGCACGGAAATTGCACATTTCCGGTGTACTTTTCATTCATCCTGTCCATCATTCCATGCAATACTGTAAGTAAATAAGGAATAATTTTACTTATCATTTCTACACATTAAATATTATATTTATTTTAATTTTTTTTATTTTTTCTATAATAAGTATGTGGTATATAGATGATTAGTAGAATAAATTAATTAGTTTAATAAGAATAAAATAAAATAAACAATAATTTTAAAATATATAAAATATATAATGTAAAATGATGAGTAACATTACTTGTTAATCAGTGTGTGGATGATTTATTAATTGACATATCAGGCGAATGAAAGGTTACTTTAGCATTTTAGCTGGGAATGCACCTAATTGCCTTATCAGACCTTGTTGTATCCATAGGGAATTTTCCATCGAGTTAGGGTATGTTTAAGTGTTGAGTTGATAAACAAATTATTGATAGGATTTAATATATTTTTAATTTATTATAAAAAGTTAAATACATCTCGACCTATTTTATACATTCAAGTACATAAATTAACATATTTCATACATCTAAACATATCTCAATAAAATTCACAAAATAGTAATTCACAGATCAATTCAGATCATTTGAAATCACTAAATCACTCAAATCCAACCTTAATTTGTTTGGTAGACGGATTTAAACTGTGGGTCATGCTATGCTGTCATCCAATAATGATTGCTGGACGTGTGTCGCCTAACAAGATTTGAAATTTTTATTTTTGGTGTTTTCCATTTCCTTTTTTTTTAAATAATAAAAAATTACCAGTATAATAAAAATCATTTTCTTAATCATTAAATAAAAAATAATAATTAAATTGATAAACGGTATAATCAATGGTACAGTTGGGCCGCACATTATCATTTCCCGTGAACTATTTGCTAAAAACAAAAATCTTTAATATAATGTACGGTGATGTCAGCTCATCATCAAATGGCAAAAGGAAAAAATAAAGTCAAACTAAAAAAAAAAAAATTTAGTCCGTATAATCAATATTATAATTTTTAGGAAGATTTCATATTAATTTTTGGTAATATTTATAATAATTTGATAACGTCCTCCTTACATATAATACGCCGTATTGGCTTCTTGTCATAGCATAAATCACATTTAGATAAAAATGTACAAACCGTCTCAATTTACCGGTACTTAATGGTAATCATCTCCTAAACTATCATTTTTGGAAATAAGCCAAAAACTATTACAATATCTCAATATATAATAAATTAAATACCCTTGCGAAAGCTTTAGGAAAATTAACGAAGAATTTGAAGAAACAAAGATTAAAAAAAGTATGAAAACCTTAAAATCATAAAAAAATTTCAATTTCTCAAAAAAATTCAGAAATTGAAATTTTTCAAAATTTTACTTGGTTTACTTTTCTGAGAAATTTTAGGGGCAATTTCATATTTTTCTCGATTTGTGCATCTTTCCTGTTTTTTTTTTTTATTATTGAAATATTGTGCATCGATCTTTCCTTAAATATGTAGTAATTAAGACAAGAAATTTGAACTATATATTTCAATAGTACGAAGCTGTTGGTCTATTGTTACAATCTTATGAAGCTGTTTAGAGCATCATTATTTGTAATGATAGCAGCAGAAAGTTTGGTGGTAGTCAACCTCTGCGACAGGAAGGAAGGAAGAAAAGAAGGTGCATGCATAATATATTCTCCTAAGTCTTAATTATAATCTAAAACTTGACACTCTGAAACAGACGTGAGACGTGACAATGTTTGGTCAATCTCCAGCTCATGTATATATAACTAGGAAACGGCGCCCAGGTGAACTTGATATAATAATTTAAATAAAAAAAATTAATAGTTTATTTATCTGAAAAATGAAATTATAAGATTAAAGAAAATTAAAAAATCAAAATTACAAAAAAAAACTAAATTTTAGCAAAATATGATTATTGATCCGCATCTATATTGGATTACGTATTTACTCTCTGTATAATAATAAAATATTATTAATTTAATAATTTTTTTATTTTTATTTTTATCAAATTTTATAATTCTAATAATTAAAATATTAATAATAATTATATTCTAATCAAATTAATAACATTAAATATTGACATTAATAATAATTATATTCTAATTAAATTAATAATATATATTGAGTGTTTTAAGTATTTTCTTAGTTAAATTTATTTAAAGTTGAATTTTACAATGAGAATGCTCTAAAACATTTCTGTTCTAAAGTAAAGTCATTTTAATTTTTTTATTTAAAAAAATTGAAACAAAAGGAAAGAAAAATGAATACATTGTAATAACAAAAATGACATGAAAAAGTGACGTCAATTTATGTACGCCACAAGGTTATTAAGGGCCTTTTGGTAAAACATGATCTTCTATTAAAAAAATGAGAGTTTTGCTACATACAAGCACAGTCGCGTACTAATTTGTGTACCAACACTTATTTATTCATACTTAAAATTTAAATTAACATTGTTTTCAATAAAATATACTTTTTGACCAATCACATCACATTGGTGCACAGATTAGTACACAATTGTGCTTGTAACTATATTTTTCCTAAATTCTACAATGGAGTTACACATCAAATGGTAAAAAGTCTTAAGGTCTTTTTGGTAAAACAAGATCCTTCATTAAATTCTACAAGTGAGCTACATGTCAAATGATAAATGGTCTTAAGAGCCTTTTGGTAAAATAAAACTTAATGGATTTAATGGAAAAATATGAAAAATTAACGGAATAACAACAAAAGTTACTATTTACAGTTAGATAGTCATTTATTATAATAGAATAGATATGAAATTTATAAGCTCATTCACTCTTATAACTCTTGGGCGTCATAAATGTATAATTTTAAAATATTATTATTACAGGCTAGTTTGGTTACACAAAATCAATCTATCTCATTTTATCTCATATAATTATTATAATTTTCTTAAATTTTCACATAAAATATAATAAACAATTTAACTTTTTTAAATATCAAAATAAATTATATTAAAAATTTGAGATTCTCAATCCCCAACAAGGAATTGTGAGAATCTTTTTCCTCATGATACCATGAGACTAGTCCCTGATCTTGCATTCATGTCATTAAATGGGACCTTTCTAATTTCTAACATTGTAATGGATGATATTTCTAAAATAATACACTTTTTAAAGTAGTAGTTAGGCAAATAAAAGAAAGTACAAAGGTAAAAGAGAAACTCTCCAATTAATTTGGAAACAGATATAGCGTGCGCATAGATATTAACAAACGACCTTGCATACTTATAGGTCATCAAATTTGATAATATGCCATTCTCTGTCTTAACTGGATTGACGTATTTATTATTAGTGGTGTAAAATAAATCAAAAAATCAGAAAATTGGCCCGAACTAGATTGGTTGGTTCAGTCAGACTTTCGACCGGTTTGATCCTGAATCGGTTTTTTCATTTTAAAACTTGTTCAAATTTGGTCTGGAATTGATTTTATGTTTTCCAACACTAGACCGAACTAGTTTACATATTTTATATATATATATATATATATATATATATATATATATATATATATATATTTTATTAATTTTTTATATNATGTTTTAAGTATAAAATATATATATTAAATATATTTTATTATTTAATAAATTTTTAATATATTTCTTTTGATAAATATATATTATAATTTAATATATTAAAATTAAAAAATTGGATCGAATTAGAAGAATGATAAAACTGAACGAACCGATTTAAAAGAATAACTAATGAGTAATCAATTTTTAAAAATACAAAATTAATACATATCAATTCGCTATTAAATTTTATTTAAAATTAGGTTGTGCTTGGCCACTAATAATTCTCATATGAGAATTTTGAGTTTTAAGATAAAATATTAAAATATTATATTTTAATATTATTATTATTTTAAAATTTGAAAAAATTAAATTATTTATTATATTTTATATAGAAATTTAAAAAAATTATAATAATAAGATCAAAATTTTAATTATAAGATAAAAATTTCAAATGCCAAGCAGAACCGTAGACTCAAATGGATCGGTTACATCCCTATTCATTACAGTGAGTGCATGGGAAAACATTAATGTACGTACCAAGCTGCTGCTGGCTGAGAAAAAAAGAAAAGAAAAGCCTGCCTGTACGTACGCAGCTGCTCTCTCTCTCTCAATTGAGTTGTCAGCAATGCAATGCATCAAACAAATTCTCCAATCTATAAGCCTATTTTTTAATGCTCATTAATAACAAAAGAAGCTGTATTCTATTAATACATAAAATATAATTGTGCCAATCGAAGCAAGATGGTTCAAGTGAGTTGAACATGTTCATTGAACTTTGATACTACGTACGAGCGAGCTAGCCTTCTACAAACGAATATTATTATTGAAATAACTAAACAATATTAAAATTCGATCGTCTATATGATGTTGGGCAGTTAAAAAAAATACAGTTAATGTAGACAAAATTCCCATATGGCAAACATGGCACAGATTATTATATATAAATGCTGCTGCCAAGAATCTAGTTTTTCATACTTTTGTTTACTAGATTGAGATTTTTGGGGCTTTGTGGCGCAAGCTTTTAAGTAATATGGCTGTTTTGGTTAGTGTTCCTGGTGTCGATTCATTGCATCTCATGATTACAGGAAAATGGTTGTATATATGTGTATTTGGGTTTAAAATCGTGTACTTTTCTTTTTTTAAATCTACTTAATTTGAGCATGTTATTAATTAATAATACTCAATGATTATGATCTCTAATCTACTATATGTCCAACCAAACGTATGCTGATGATCAATTTCATTTGTTTTAGGTTGACTTAATGCATATGGTACGTTAGTAGTTATTTCTAACTTAATTTGACCTATACAAAATGTGCAACAGATCCGGCCAACACTCTCCCTTGAGATGAAGTGAAAAAGATTAATAATTATTATACCGCCATCTTTCTAAGAAGGAAATGAAAGTGTGCAACGACTCCAAGTGGCTTAGTGAAGATATATATGGCCCAGGTGATGTACTTGAGTTTCTTGAGTATGCATGGAAAGGTTTGATAAATGGAAGGTTGAGTTTTTTCTAAAACTAAGTGACAAAGAGAAGTGCAGAAGGAGTTCAGGAGTATAGTATATTCATGCTACGTACCCATCATGAGTTCTAGGAATAAGATGCGAGGGTGCAATTAGTAAATGACGGATTCATAAAACGGGAAACCTTTTATAAATTTGAAGATGAGTTCAAAGTAAAATGCACTAGTAACTTATATAAATTTGAAGGATCATGTTTTGTGCAAGCATTAGTTACCTACATGTGCTAACTTGGCTATATATACAAGAATGTACTGCCAACATAATATATATATATATATTATGATTGATAGGTGGAGGGTTAAGATCAGGTGAGTCTCTATAATCAAATAGTATTATAAACTCCATACAATAATAATAAAGTGAAATAATATTTACAGTTATGAGTGCGTAAGATCTATGTAATTAGTTTTAAAAAAAATAAATAAATATGAGATTCGCATGAAAAAAAATTAATAATAAATCTTTTTTTTTAAAATAATTATACAATACCTACATAATGACTATAAATAACATTTTAAATAATAAAAAAAAAAACCTAAGCAAAAGACGTTTTTAAACAGACCTCTTTAACTACGAAGTCCAATAGAGTCACGTACCGGTAATTGTGACACGTGTGCTATAAGAATAAGTTAAAAAAGAAAAAGTAAACAAAAGATGCACTAACAGACGAAGGCTTTCAATCATCATGTCATTCTCACGTCACTGCCCCCCAATAGTAGTTTTCACCGTCCACATTGCTTGCTGGCGCAATCTCATAATTCAATTTCAAAGTCATCCTTTACGGTTTGAATCTCCTTTTCAAAAATCATAAATACAAAGTTGAACTTGTTTATTTATAAATGTATACATAAATCGGCTTGCAATAAACTAGTTCAAAGTTGAACTAATTTTGAAAACTTTAATTTGAAATTTTGGTTGTTGTGGTTGAACGTTTGTAAACCTGATTGAATCATGTGTTGATTAAAACATGTTGATGAAATACGGTCAACACGAGCCGCCACACAGTCTCACCAGAAGATAAAAATAACCAAATTCCTTTACTTCACACCCTAAAAAGCTCATCTTGAAGATGAAAACCTCAAAACAAAGTTGCAAACGCAATTCACTTTTATTCACATTAGAAAGGTAACATTCGAATAAATTAAACATTTGAAAACAAATTAATAGAAGCATAAATGCAAAATAAAGATTCTTTTGCAGTCTAATTCACCCTTTTGCCCCTCATCACCAAAAACAAAAGCAATTCACTGACCTAGACTCTGACACGTAAATACCACACACACACTAGAATAAGCCTATGAAGAATAAGCGCCCACAAATAAAGACAGAAACTAATATGATAATTAAAATTGTGAATTTCTATCTCAATCTCAAAATGGGCAGCTCCTTTATGCAACTCTTCACTCGAATTGATCTGAGTATAACTCGTGCACTAGGATAAAAAAATTTAAGAAAAAATGAGAGAATGTTTTTGCAAAACTTGCATGAAATGAATTTATGTTAAAATTTGAATTTGAATTCATTAATCTTGATACTCCAATTTATCCTTTATTTTGCTTTACTTTTCAAAATACAATATCATTTTTCATACTAAGATTTAAGTTATTGATGATCTTACATGACTTTCATTCATATATGTTTTCATAGTTCAAATATAGTTAATTTATGGACACAAGCTGGATGAATAAACCTAGACATACAAAAAAGTACGTCGATAGTGCCAAGCAATTTTTGAAATTTGCATGAGAGAGTTGTTCTACAAATTCATTGATTTGTTGTCCATGTAGAAAATGTGGATACCGTATGCCATTCATGCCGAACATGGCATATGATCATTTGATTAGCAATGAAATTTCTCAAAGTTACACCATTTGGTATGCTTATGGGGAGAGAAAAGGGGAGACAGCTTAATATGCTATTGATATCCAATACAATAATGAGCAAACAAATGAAGGCTCTAGCAGGATAACAATCATGTTACATGGCGTTTTTCCTATATTTAATACTAAAATAGTTAAAGGTGGGCTTGAAATAGGTGTGGAAGCAAGAGAAGTTGGAGTGCAAGATGAAAATTAACAAGGTTCTAGCAAGAGAGTTAACAAATTTTACAATATGTTGAAAGATGGGTTTTATACCACAACTTCATCCAGTTATCAAAGTTGCAAACAAGACATTTGCCTCTAGTTGTTTTCACAATGAGTAACAAAGAAAAAGATGGCTTGTTAAAGGTTATAAAAAATGTAAAAGTGCCATATGGTTATCCTTCAAATATTTTTCGTTGTGTCAAACTTCAACAGCATACTATAGTGGGCATGAAAATTCATGATAGCCATATACTGATGCAAGAGCACCTGCCAATTGTATTACGTGGATCATTGCTTATGAAAGTTATAGAACCTTTAATAAAGCTATATGAATTCTTTAGGGGAGTTTGTTCGAAAATGATACGACTTGAAAATTTGAACTGATTGGAATTTAGAGTACCTTGTATATTGTGCCAATTAGAAATGATATTTCCACCATTATTTTTCACGGTTATGGTACACACAGTTATACATTTAGTTGCATAATACAAGCTTAAATGACTGATTCATTATCAATAGATGTATCACACTGAGAAGTATGACATAGTTAGTGAATTAAAAAAAAAATACATTAATCATTTATGGTAAAACCATATTCTTAAAAAAAACTTAGGGTCATCTCGTGATATTTGTGGTAGGTACCTGCATCGAATTAAGTTTCATGTGTGAAGTTGTGCCAGAAAGTTCCATTGCTAAAAAATATTTGTCGGAGAAATTACTAATGTTTTGTGCTAATTATTTAGGATCTGCACAAACGGTATTCAACAGACCATCTAAAAACTCAGATGATTCTAAATGGGAAGTTGTTGACATTGGTCTCAATTTTATGTTGTGGATTCAGACGCATCTATATATTCTTTTCAACTTTGATGATTTAACTCCATCCCGCATGTGAGTTGCATTATTAATACGTATGAATTAAATAATATTTAATTTATAATTTTGCAGTTATAACATGCATTTGTGATTCCGTGTACGTATATATGATGGAGTCATTCTCTTTTGCAAATTGCCTTGCCCATCTATCTCTATCCTCACAAAAAGGGTCTTAACCTTCTACATCAATACAAATGGGGCCCCGACTATCCACATATATAAGAGACCCAACCATACATATCAATACCACTAGCACCATAATCGCAATCGGAAAATGTCAACTTGTTCTCTAACATTGGAGATCATTTTATTGTCATTGTTGGTATTTTTATTTTTACTTTATATTTATTTCATTATGTATTCACATTTAAAAAAAATGAACAATATCACTAAATTCATTTATGCAAATAACAATGAGGGTAGAGTAAAGAAACTATTACACTTTATTTATAACATTTGGTATCAACCAAAAGGGGAGCGAATTAAGATGAAGCTCAATAATTTTGGTCAACCCATCAAAAAGCAAGACTCAAATGTGATAAGAGTTGGTGGCTTGATAGAGCTAATAGTTTTGTTCCAATAAATTTTAAGGATTGGAGGTCTGTGCCCAAAGCCACAAAGGAGGAAACGTGGGATCTTGTAATAGCTTAAAATTTGTATTGGGAAAATAATAGTATGACTACCAAATATGCCCACCAAATGTATCTATTCATATTTTTTTTATTTTTTTTCTTAATGGATAAGAAAGTGGCTATTAGTAAATTGATATATTTTTTTATTATTTTCTTAACATATAAGAATATTTAAAAATGCTTAAATAAAAAGAAAAGAAAGATAAAAAAAAAAAAAAAACTCATTTGTACTAATATGCACATTTGGTGGGTACATTTGGTAGTCACCCTAGCATCATCCTTTGTATTCAACCACTATTATTAATTACATAGGCATATTTTGAAAGATTTGTTAGAAAGCAAGAAAATACTTGTGTGATTTTATTTTGATTGTAGGATAAATTTAAAGTTCTTGATGACAAATTGCATCATTCAAGAAGTAGTTGCTAAAGGTCTTTAGGAAGAAATAGAAAGACAGACTACAAGCATAAATTGAAGAAAAAATTACTTCATGAAAAAGACACATCTGCAAGACACATTGTGGCAAGGTCAAGTCCTGATATGATGGACTTATTGCAACTAGAGGACTTAGCCAATCTTTGGTTTGATCCAAAATATATGGTAACAACGTATTTCTATTAGAGATTTAGAATGTCAACCAAATAACTATTGCACTTATAATTCTCATAATTTTTGTGATGTTGTAGTCAAAATGTCAAAAAAAAAAAGGAGTGTCATAAAAAGTAGATGGTTGTTCACAGCAGAGGATCAAAAAGTTATGCAAGATATGCCCATCATGCGGTATTTATTTAATTAGTATTTATTTACTGTTAAATATTTGTTAGTTCTTTGTTTTTAATATATGTGTTAACTTGTAAATTCCATGCAATAAAAATCAACTAGGGCCTTGTCAGGTCAAGCTCAATTATTTATCACGAACCATAAGAAAAAAGATTGCATCCACTTCAATGACGAGACGAGCAAGAAAGTTGTATGCTTATTGTCAAATTTATTACTTTTTTTAATGGATTTATAACATGAAGAATGTGTATTTTTATTATCTATTGCAGGTTGAGATAGAGTAACTTTTGATACAGGATACAATCCTTATAGAAACAGGGTCTGGAGGAACCATAACTTGGGTATAAGATGATGTTTATTCTAAAGTTATGGGCCCAAAATAGACTGGACGTGTTACTCGTGATACTTTATTAATGAGGACGAAGAAATCTCAAGACGAAGAAATCTCAGTGGCAGAAGGTTATTGATTTGAATCTTATAGGGATATATCTTCAATATATGTCTATTATCTTTTGAATATTCCTTATTTCTTTAACTTGATATGCTTATACTTTTCTCTTTTGTCGAGAGGTACTTGAAGTCATTCAAGGTAATAACCTTCCATCACTATTGGAACAATCAATTGAGTTGACTATTTAATGAGTGAACTTTATTTAGAGCATCCTCAATGGATTAGTTAAAAGCTAAATCCATCATATATTTAGCTATTAGACAACAAAAACTGACTGCAATTGATTAGCTAAAGTTAAAAAAAATTGGACTTTAGCTACAGTAACTTCCAAAACAAATTCCAAACTTGATGGTTACTATACATAGATCAAATTTATATTTTGTTATTGTTTCTCTTTTTTCTTCTCATCACAACTGTCTTTGACCATTCCCTCTAAAAAAACCAGAAAGCTCTTCTCCGAAGGCACACGAGTTTCGTTCTTCGACCAGAGAGCCCCACCACTGCATCACCACCACACCACCAACCCAAGGCACGTTGGCAACAACGCCACCACACCCTACCCCACCAAACTAGCACACTCTAACTCCAAGTACTAGAAATCACTCTTTTGACTCAAAACCAAAACCCCCTCTTTCTCTCACCAATCTACTTTCTCGGGTACTCTCTCTCCTTCTATATTTCCTGACTATCACTCACCAATTGACTCCGAGTTCATTCTGACTCGTCTCACTCCTATCTCAAATTGTAGAAGGAAAACAAAACCTAGCCTCTCTCTCTCTGTCACTCTCTCTCACACACACACGTAGAGACGGCACTCGGCAGCAACTATAGATAATCAATCTCCACCAAATCTTCCTCAGAAATTTTCGAATATGACTTTTTAGAAATCTTCACTATGCCTCCATGAACCACCTTCGATCCTCCTCACTGATAAACATAAATTAAAAGTTCAAAAAATAGCAAGAAATACCTCAAATTACGAGAGGGTTGTATTTTCACAAGAAAAAAAATTCTAAACAGAGGCAACTAGCAGTTGGATATTGAAGAAAATCCACACATTGAAGCATCATTAGGGCTTCTATTTTCTGGAAACATAATAGACTAGTTTCAATGTTGAACCTCATGGTGTTTTCTAGCTTTGAAGTATGAAAATTTATGGTATGAAGCTTCTAGGTTTACATATGTGCATCTTACTTGAGTTAAACGAAGACTTTTCTGTGCCTATGAAAATGTGAAATAACAACCTCTTCTCTTTTCTGTGTATGCTCATTTATTTTTTTGATCAGTAAAGCAAAGGCTTTATTGAGGATAAAAATAGGCATAACCCTAGTACATGCAACTATTATATGCTCATTTATTGTGGGGTAGAAGTCATTGAATCTATCTTCAATTGCATGCATTCCTATGAAAGCAAAATCAAGTATGTAATGATTGGGTAATGTTAAAATATGTCTTCGTGTACTCCTGATAGGTTGTTCTCATGTCTATATTATTGAGATCAAATTATATTGTGTGGAACTTGATATTAAAAATGGAACTTGATATGTTGCTGAAGGTTGTGCATTGGCTTCGCAACATCTAAAATTCTATTTCTGGTGTTGTCTTAGATGTTATTGAAGCTGTGCATCGGACATTTGCTAAACCTCCTTCATAACTGTTGAAAAGCTTTGCTCAGCCATACAGCCAGATTTGTTTATCTAGGTAAGATAATCTTATAGAGTGGTTTACCATGTTAGTTTGTATTATATTCTATCCCAATTGACTATTCATTATAATTATAATGAAATGAAGGATGGTCGCACAATTTGATAATGATCTTTTCTTCACTACTCTCTTATAAAGTGGTGGATAGAAGGGAGAGAAAGAGGAAGTCTAGAGAATGTGAAGATGCTGAGTTTGGTAAAGCCTTAAGTCACATGACTGATGATAGAACTGTGTGCATGGTAGAGAGGAGAGAAGCGGTCATCCAGGCCGATAGTGATCGAATGTCGTTAATTGCACCTAAGAAAAAGAAGATTGATATAGAGATCATGAAATTAGATCTTGTTAACATGGATGCAATGCAACAAAACTATTTTTGAACTCTTTGAAAGGAAGTTTACGAGGAAATGAAGAATAGATTTACGTCCATATCTACATCCCCATTCACACCTTTTGGAGGAAAGTAACTATTTGGTACTCTTCTTAATGTTGTCAATGCACATTAATCTAGTTAAATGATAGACTTAATTTTTTATTTTAGTGGCTGCCTAGCCATATGTGCTGGAAATACATGTGGTTGGGCAGGCATTATTTGGGCTGAAAGATGTGGATGTTACTATGGTCTGTATTTGTGGAGATAGCTGTGGATGTTGGGGATGTATACTGTAGATGTATTTTTTTTGGGTTGCCGATGTATTGCTGTAGATGTATTTTGTGAATGTTGGGATATTTCAGCTTGAAAAATACTTTCTTTCAAGTGCAGAAATATTGCTGACACGATGAGCTTGGTTTTGATTAGGTTTAACAAAAGAGAACAATGTATTTGATCAAAATTCTTTCTTTGTGAACTTGATTGGTAAAAACATCAGAAGGCTTTGCAAATTTATGATCAATGGATAGTTTAGAATATATCCCCAAAGTTTGAATGTGCTCTATCAGATTGACGAAGACTTTTGATTGTCGCTATATGTTGGTGAATATCAAATATGTTAAATGCAGGGTCAATATCCAAATGTAGTTTTATAAATTTCACTTAGTTCTACATTGTAACAAATTTGTTAAGCATTTATCTTGAACAATTTCGAATCAATGCATAACAGAGTAAAAAAAATAAAAAATAAAAAAATAAAAGTAGAGTCAATGCACACTAGAGTAAAAATAGTATCAAATGTGTCCTATTAGATGTGTTTAATTAGACGTTTATGTTTAGCATTAAATGACCATTGAAAATATGATTTTTTAACTGATAATTTAATTAGAATATGATTACTAATTAAAAATGAGTAGCTTAAACACTTCCTCTTTAACAACTTCCTTCATGGTAGGGTTGAGCCTACGTTGAGCATCACAAACCAGTCTAGCATCATATTCAAGATGGATTCTGTGGGTACAAACAGTAGCATCAATATCTTTCATGTCGGCTATTGTCCAACCAATTGCATCTTGATACTTTTTTAAGACTTCAATCAATTGGGTTTCATCCATCTGATTTAACTTTAAGGAAATCGCCATAAGAAAAGTGTATTCTTCAGGACCAAGAAACACATACTTTAAATCTTGAGGAAGTGGTTTCAGTTTCAACTAGGAAACTTCTTTCTCTGAAGATTTAAGTATGTCTTGTGGTGGTAGAGTTTCAAATTGAGGTTTCCATCTTGCGCCTGCAAATTGTATTTCAAGTGATAAAGAAAAATCTGCAAAACAGTCCAAAAATTCAAAGACATCTTCATCAACATGGTCAATTTTTTCATCAAGTAAAAATTCAAGTGCCTGAAAAATAGAATCATTATCAGAGAAAGGAAAAGTTGAGCAAATAAATTCTGTTGGTTTCAAATTCTCCACAGCATTCAAATCACTTGTATCATCAAAATGTGCTAGCATCTTGCAAGCATTGAAAACGTTCTACTCAAGTGCCATGTTCCCAAAAGTAAGCTTCAGAACTCCACTTCTGCAATTAATCAAAGCATTTGATGTAATTAGAAATGGTCTTCCAAGGATGACAACAGCTTGGTAAATAATGGAGGTTGGCTGCTGCATATCAAGAACTACAAAATCCACTGGGTAGTAAAATTTGTCCACCTGGACTAACACATCCTCTACAATACCCATCGGCTTCTTAACTGATCTGTCAGTCAACTGTAGCATGATGGAAGTCTTTTTCAACTCACCCAATCCCAACTGCTCATACACTGAGAATGGTAGCAAGTTCACACTACTCCCCAAATCAAGTAAAGCTCTCCCAATGCGTGACTCACCGATCATAATGGAAAAGTTGGGAGAGCCAGGATCTCCGAACTTCTGAGGAGTCTCACTCAATATCAATGCACTGACTTGCTCCGTTAGTAAAGTTTTCTTCTTTACATTCAGCTTCCTCTTCACTATGCATAAGTCCTTCAAAAATTTTGCATATGAAGACACTTGTTGTATGGCATCCAAGAGTGGAATATTAATCTTTACTTGCTTGAAAATCTCTTGAATCTCAATGTGATATTTGTTCTTTTGGCCAGCTGCCAATCTCTGAGGATAGGGAACCACAGGTTGGTATCCCCTACTAGTTTCAGCATATGCACTCACAGGCTTCTTCAGCTCTGGTCTCACTACCTCTGGTTCTTTCTCAACTTCATCAGTCTCTGTTACATCTTCAGGTGTAGGAGCAACTACCTGTGTGTCCATAGTCATCTCTGGTTGGGGAACTTCCTTTCCACTTCTCAAAGTAAGAACAGTCTTCATTGTCCCAATAACATCCCTTGAGACATTATGCACTTGCTGTTGATGTTGCATGTATACTTGAGGATTAGGCTGAGGCTGTGCTGAAAATTTCCCTTTCTCTAGGGTGCTCAAGGTCATGCTCATCTTATTAATAGTGCCTCACAACTCATTTATGACCTGAATATTCTGATTGTTTGTGGTGGCCTGAATCTGCATAAATTGCTGAAGTGTATTGGCCATCTGTGCCATACTGTCATCTAGAGACTTCTTTGTAGATGAAAGAGGCTGAGAACTCTGTGTAGCTACATGAGGCTGAAATCCAGGAGGAGCTACAAAAGGATAACTCTGAGAACTTTGATATGGCTGATACTGGTGCTGAGGAGCACCCTGATGAAATGACTGCTGCGCAGATAGTGGAGACCGGTCAGGCTGATAATTTCTCCATGAGAAATTTGGGTGATTCCTCCACCCGTGATTAGATGTGTTGGAAAAATACTGATTCTGTGCTCTATTAACCCAGTTAGCTGATTGTATCTGTTTAGACCCACTTTCTTAAAATACTGGCATAATAGGGCAATCTTGGGTCTTATGGTTTGAATCAGCACACATTGAACATGCTTCTACTACTTTCACAGCCTTTATTTTTTCCATTTCCATAACCTCCAGTCTTCTTGTTAATGCAGCTATTCAGGCTTAAATATCAGTGTCTTCCTTAAGCTCATATTTACCCCCCTTCAGAAATAGCCCTTGGTGGCTATGCTGTTAACGACATTGATCAGTATGAGTATTCTACTGTTGTGCGCTCTCGGTAAGATAGTCAAAAAATGATAGTACTTCATCAGATTCCTCGCTAAAGAATTCCCCATTGCACATCGTCTGAACACACTACTTGTATTCTGGAGTGAGACCAGTATAAAAATAGCTCACCAACCTCTAAGATTCGAAACCATGATGTGGACAGATGTTGACCAAATCTTTAAATTTTTTTCAACTAGCCTAAAAAGTCTCATTAAGTTTCTGATTAAATTGGCTGATTTGCTCTTTCAAAAACTGAGTTCTTTGAAAAGAAATTTTTTTTTGTAAGAATTCACGCTGTATATCAGACAAACTAGAGATAGAATTAGACCTCAAAGAATTAAACCAAATCTTCGCTTTATCATTTAAAGAGAAAGGAAATAAACGAAATCTAATAAATTCACCAGTAATGGCTCTAGTAATAAAAGCAGTGCAAGCCAACTCAAAATCTGTCAAGTGTTGGTAAGGATTCTCAGAATCTATCCCATGGAACTGAGGTATCACTGACATCATACCATGCTTAATAGAAAAATTAGGTGCATCATCGGGTAAAACAATGCATGAAGGTGTAATGGTGCGAGTGAGTTGCAAATAGTCTTTAAGAGTGCGTGGTGCAGGTACAACCATGGTTTGTTCGATTTCAATATCCTCGCTCATAGAAGAGACATAAGAGCAATTTATCTCCGAGCTGTGTATATTACTCTCAACACTCGATGTGATTCTAAGCAACCTATTTGAATTGTCTCTCACCCATGATATGAAACATCAGTCTAAATAGCATAAATAAGATTCAAGTGACTGAGTGGTAGATGGCAAATGAAATATGTAATCAGAGATAATATAGTGAAAAAAAATGAAAATAAATAAAAAAATAACGAGTTTAAATTTAAATTAGACAACTTTTCCCGACAACGGCGCCAAAAACTTGATTCACTCAAAAATGAGTAACACAAAGGTTATCCCAAGTGCAGGAGGATGTCGCGTAATAATTAGAAATAAATTCCTAGATCGTCTTCTCAGGGAAAATTACTTAAAATCAAACTTGTTTAAAATGGTGAAAATATTTACAAAGAGAAAATAAAAATGATGGTATGTGCAATGGATGGAAGAATGCAACAAGAATGAAAAAGGGCACTAGTCATTGACTATATTCTTATTTTTAGATTTTTGAGTGTCGAAATAAAATGTAAAAAACTAGCAAATTGAAATTAACAATTAAAGAATCAACTAAACTGAACAATCTTAACTAATTTGAAAATTAAACAATAAAACTGAAATTATTTAAGTCCTAATTGAACTTTAGTTAATCTAATATGCAATGGAACTAAGATATTAATAAAACTAAGCTAAGAATTAAATTAGATTATAAAGTAATTGACAAAATACGAACTGAAATTGAAAAGCCCCAAAACCAAGATTCTAGTGTTCATCCTTGTATTCAAATCACAAATTCTTAAAATTAATCATTAGCAATTGTAATCACTATTAAATGAAAACTTAAAGAAGCTAGAAAAATTAATAACACGAAGTAAATAAACAGCAAATAAATTGCCCAAACTTCTAAGTCAAAAATCTCAAAAATATTCCATAAACTTAAAACTGAAATTAAATAAAAAGTATGAAATGAAAAGATCAAGCTAATTGAATGGAGATGGAGATTGAAAGCAGTGAAGAAGGCTAGACTGTAGCAGCAATTGGACCCCTCAAGGAGTTCTTCAACGACGCTGCAATTCCTCTTCTACCAACTAATAATTCCGTACGACATTGAATGAAAAGCCTCAAGTGAAAATTTGGTGCGGCTTGAATTGAAAACTCAAAAGAAGCAAAATTTCTCTTGTGCGGTGTGAATTGAAAAAAATGAGAAGAAGGCAAAATCTTGTGCAACGTGAAAAGGCTTTATATCGTAGAAGATGTTGCCCGACTCCTCGGTCAGGGTCAAAGTAAAGTCCAATCCGAGAGTTAAGTGTTGCCAAAAGTCTAGGAGAATAATATGTGTTGCCGTGTAGTATTGGTCAAAAGTTCTAATGTGATTTGAATTCCTCCTACTACTACCAATTGACATGTGGTACTCAATAAATCTCTTTCCAACACCATGAAGACCAAGTCAAAGCAAAAGAACTACTAGCATGTGTCTCCCACGTCCAACTCCATGAAGACCAAGTTAAAGTCTCATTTTCATTTTATAGCCTATATAAAAAAAATTAAAAATAAGAATTAAAAATAAAATAAAATAAAATAAAAATAAAGAATAGAATATCAAAAATATGTTATGCATGTAAAGGAACATTGTCCAATTAAATCACAAGTTATAAAATTAAGCATAAATTTATTCTATTAATCAATTTAAATCATAACTTGGATTTAAGCATCTTAATCATTTTTCCATCTAAAATCAATAATAATGTAATGAAATAATTAAAATATATTAGTTCTAAATGTATAAAAATATGCAATAACTCAGTTCAATCAATGACCATTGAAAATATGATTTTTTAACTATAATTTAATTAAAATATGATTCCTAATTCACATATAATAGGTAGAATGGTAAAATATGATAAAATAAAATAAATTAATATTTAAAAATAAATAAATATTTTTTTAATTATTAATTACTCATTACTATATAATAAATAAATGGATAATCTAATGTGTGAATTTGATGTGAATAGTTAAAATCAAATTTATTTTATATTATTTTATTATTATATAAAGAAAAAATAGCTACTCCAATGTGGGGACTTATCTGAATGGAATAGTAAAAAACTAAATTCATCTCACATTTATCGAAAATATCTTTTAACTTTGGCTAATCCATTGATGATGCTCTTATGTAGGTATAACGACTAAGCCAAATAATTCTAACGTCAGAATATTGATAATTTTTATTAGACCTAAATTATATTTAATGGGCTATATATGATAAACCCATGAGTGATAAATTATTAAGGTTGATTAGAAGTTTTAATTAGGCTCAATAACTAGGTTAAATCCTATTTATTATTTATTGAACTAGTTAGACTCATTTTAGAGTTTAAAGATCGACTATTATAATTATATTTCAATTTAAAATCATCACTGATTAAAGTTTTTTTACACAATCTCATTCACTCTCAATTCTACATTAAATAAACTACTAGAATATATCTTTAATTTCAAATACACTAGGATTACAATTCTCGAATCCTCTTTACCTTAACATTTCTAAACTTAACTCATACCATTCTATAAAGAGAGTTCATGCACTATATGTAGGAGAGTAAATCGGTCCAGTCAGGGTGTGTGGGGGGGGGGTGTGATAGACTGAAATTTTCGGTAAATCATTTGCCTCAGACTGGATTGGATTGAACACCCATAAGGACGTTCGGTCTAGTCGGTCCAACAAAATTATTAAAAAATAATTTCCAATTAATTAATAAAAAAATTTATTTGAATTACTAAATTAAAATTAAGTTAATTATTAATGTAGAATATGTAACTAACTCATTAAAAAAAATTTTATATAGTCAATGATAATAAATTAGATGAAGATTACATTATTAACTTATATAATTACTATATAAAAACAATATATTAAATTATTAAAAATATTTTTAAAAAATATATATAGAATTCGGTTCGGTCCAGTTCAAAATTTGTAGACCCTGAGATCGGACCGAATGTCAATCGGTCCACGCATTTTGGGACTGAGATTGACTGGTCCAACTTTGGTTCGATCGATTTCTCCGACTTGGATCGACCGGCTTACAGCCCTAACTATATGTGCACCTATCTCTTCAGGTCTAGGATTTTTTTTTTAATTTTTTATTTGTAGCTCTCTTTTTACCTATAGCATATCATAGTCTCATCTCCCCTACCATAAAACACAACAAGGTCACCATCGTCTTTTCATCCCTCCTAACCGCAACCACCGTCGTCCCTCTATTGCACGATGATCAATTTTCAAAGCAACACTATAAGGTAAAATATCTTGATCATAAATTAAAATTAACATACGTTAGCTAATTATATATATTATTATTAAAGTCAGTTCTTTGGAAATCCATATTTACATACCATGCATGTCATGATATTTATAAGCACATTATTCATTATGTTTCATTCCGCATATTATAGTCATGTATGTATTATGCATCTCATGCATCTCACATTACATAAGACATATGAACTTTCATAAGATCAAGTGTAAGATAAGTTCTAAACAGTTAATTAGATGACCATTTAGATGCATGGTATTAATGCAATTTATGGATGAATATGCAAGCCACAGATGTAATCGTAGTTCACTATAGTATACTAAAATACTATTAGCGGTTTCCCTTGTAGCCACAGGACTTGAGGTTAGTACACAACCTTGTACACAAGGTTAAGTGTGTGGGCCAATATGATAAGTAAAACAAGTAAGATAAATTAAGATAAGTCATGCATGTCATAAGTATACATATCAATGGTCATGATTTTAACTCTTAGCATGAAATATTTTATAAAAACCTTATGTTAAGTATATTTACTTTATAGTGTGTTTCTTACTGAGTTATTGACTTATTTTAATTTGTTTTTATGTTTTTAAACTACCATATGTTAGAATATTTATAAATTAGAGCTGCAGGACGAGACTTAGTTCAGGGAGACGTAACAATGACCTAGATCATGTATAGATATTTTAAATTATGTTTTTTATATCACCTAGTTTGAGAAATTTTAATAAATATTTTAGTGCATATTTATTTATGATTTTGGTATTTTGATACAAAACGATTTTATTTATTATAAGGAATCTTTGTACTTGACTCTTCTTTTAAAAAAAATTATATTTTTAAATCAGGTTCAGTAGTAACACTCCTGCTCCCATGATTTTCTTAAAAAATTACGTATTTCTTAACCATGAGGAGCAGAGTGTTGCAGCAGGTTACACCAATGTTCAGCCTCCAATGGAATATATGGCTTAAGCTTGCAATTTTGGAGATATTGAAGTCGCTAGTTAAAAATAAGGGATTCAAGAAATCAACAAAAATAAACTCTCTCTTGATCACATGTAATAATATTATATATATATATATATATAGTAGTTGTTATTAAACCACTTTCATGTGATTTGTTTTGTGATTTTATTTCTCTATTACATCACTAATAACTAATTATATTATATTTATTTTTAATTTTTTATATTATTTCTTTTTCATTGTAGTATATCCCATTACTGGCGTGTTTTTAAACATCGATATATAATAAACTACAATGGATTTCCATCTAAATTTGGTGGCATTTAAAAAAAAAACCAATAACTTAAAATATTGTTATGTTTATTTAAAGTTCAACATATACTCACAAATGTCAAAGACTATTATTTGGTGGCTATTATGAAATGTTGAGAAAATATAGTTAGTGGCATTTATATGATGTGCTGGCAACATACTAGTTGTGGCACTTAGATAAATGCCATTAATTTGTTCTGAAATGCTATTTATGGATTTTCATATTTCAGCATTAGTACAAACGTCGACAACGTACTATTAGTAACACTTAGATAAATGTCGACAATTTATACATTGTGGTGGCAATATACTTGTGGGGACATGTAGATCAACATTGTTAATTTGTACAAAAATGCCGATAATGGGTTTTTCAAGTACCGGCATTTGGGCAAATGTTGGAACATGTAAGTAGTGACCACTTATTCCAAAAGAGTTTTGGATTAGAACACTTTTGGTGAACTACAACATGTGACTTAATTGTTTTCATTGTTGTATAATATAACGTAGAAAAGACAGCTGGTAGTTTTTGTAATACGAGATTCTGGTCCAAATTTATTGTTGTGAAAGACATTCATCATTACCTTCACTAGTATTTTCAACATAATTACAATTACGACGAATATTTTTAAAATTGAATAAATCTTTTCAAGATTTTGAATAATAAAAAGTATCATCAATATAAAATTTAGATAACAAGATATTCGCTCTTTCGGAAACTCCAATCAGGTTTGATGAACTGGATATTGTATTGATGTTGGCACTATTTAATGTTAAATATTGAAAAAGTTTGTTATCCTTCAAAATTGTTTTACTTCATTAATCATCTTAGAATTAGTTAATATATCAATATAACTCATGCCTCCTATAAACAAAAATATGTGTAAAACTTTATAAATACAAAAGAAAGTTTAATAAGATGTATTAAAGATAACAACTCAAACATAATATGATTATGTAATAAAGAAAGTAAATTAATTGTTGGGGTAATATGCATCACTAATCAAAATATCATTGTCTCCGTTAGGATCAATAAAGAAATCAGAAGCATAGATATAAGTTAGGCACATCCCATTTGGATTATCAAAAATAAGTTAGATGATCTTCTGGATTCTTATGGTTGGCAAACTTCATTTCCTTTCTTTTTTTTTTTTTTTTTTCTTCATAGGTTCTTAATATAGGTCTACCAAATATTTACATATACGGTATATACATGACTAATGCCTTTCATATCACACCTATGATATTTTTCTTCATATTTCTTTTTAGGCTTATTCAACAAGCTTTTGTTTTCATTGTGCTGTGGTTTGACTTCTGGCAGTGTGCAGCATTTCTCTTTGAAGAACTTTGAGTATGTTCACCTTAAAGTTGATAGTTTTTGTTTGTATTGTGTCCATGACCACAGTTTCTTTTATTATGATGAAATGAAATTTTATTCATTTTAGAGAATAAAATAGAAGCAATTGGATGAGATTAGTGATTTTTCATTAACATCTCATTGTTTTGTTTAGCTACTAGTAAACAAAATATTATATCAGAATACGTAGCAAACTTTCGCTCTCGATATTGCTACTGCAAGAGCACATTTGATGCATGAAATGTAGTATATATTTTTTTCCAATATATTCTCATCAGTGACTTTTGTCCACATAAGTTCAACTGTGAACTAATTTTGAATAGTGTAGAGTTATATTAGTGATCTGAAATCTTGCAATTTTATGTACATCTAATCATAATGACCTTTTGGAAAGATTACGATTTTTTGGTGCTCGTATATTTCCCTTAAACTATATATCTCATAGAATCAATAAATCTTTTTATTGTGAGGTACAATTTTTAATTTTTCATATAAACGATGGACGAGGAAAATAACCATTTTATCACAATTGTACAGAGATGGTTCATTTCCTGCCTTAATAGTATTTACAAAGATTCATTGAATCAACATGAATATCAGTATTAAGGACCCAAGATCAATAATTATTTCAAAAAACATTCAAGGGTAACAAATTTGAGTTTTATAAAATTTGACATGATAGTGTTCGGAAACTATTATGTATGTATGTTGTCAAAGATCAGAAGAACAACACAGTGGGCTAGAGTCTCATATTTATAACATGTTTTGAAATTAAAGAGAAATAGCAAAAAAAATTGAAAGATTGTAAAATAAAATTAGCTTTTCATGAATTTAATATCATTCACTTTAAATTTCTTGTGTTGTATAAATGATGAACAATATACTATTTTTATAGGTATAGAAGGATAATGAATATGATAGAGTGATACATAAAATTTTAAAAGTTAATACATGAACAGGGTTAAAATTTTAAGAGGTAGAATCGGAATCAAATGTATGTATACACTGCGAGTTTTTTCCCCTTTTTGGAACATTAACGAAGGTAAGAAAAGTCAAAAGGTATAGATATGAAACAATGATCTGGCAGAAAGGACAATTTATAACACCTGACTGACAGGACATATGCCACTCGCTCAACCCTTCTTTTTGCCGTTGTGTATTAATGTGATAATTCATACTAGTCATTATCTCTTAATAAAATCTTATCTTTTACTGAACAGTCCAGTGTTGATTCGGAATACCACTTAAGCATAATAGGATAAAAATAAAATGAGGACGTAGAATTACAATATTTGATTTTCTTAGGATTTTACACGTCCATGCCCTCGATCCATTTTCAATGCTCTCTTAACGTACAATAATGTCATCTATAAACTTGTTAGCGTGTGGTTCTTTACCCATATAACTAACAAGCATAAACAAATGTGTTTAAGGCACCCTTATGGGTGTTGAGTTAAATTCTTTATGAATAATAGTGAATTAAAATAATAGAGTGAGTTTTATAAAACATATTTAGATGAGTTTAAATGTGTTTGGATGTTAAGATGAATTTTGATATATTTATAAGAAATTGAAAAAAGTTGTAGGTCCCACGTGTAAAAAAATATTGATTTGAAAAAAGTTATGGATCCTATGTATAAATAGGTTTTGAATTTAATGATATTTAATTATTTCAAAATTATACATTTAGATATTGTGATAGGTCTAATATAGAACCCGGGAATGAGTTGAGCTCATTCAAGGATCTAAATAAAGCTTCAAAGTCCAATACACGAGTCCTGAGATTTCACTTTTATAAGCTTTTATTAGAGGAGGTCTGAATATAAAAAGCTATTTATTCCATCTCATTGTTATAAATTTTTTAAATTTTGATACAAAATATAATAAATAATTTAATTTTTTTTAATTTTAAAATAAAAATAATATTAAAAAATTATATTCTAATAATATTTTATTCCATTTTCAAATTTCATATCAATTCAACTCACCATCCAAACCCCCATCTCAAGTATTTTTGTTTAGTGAAAGTAAGTGATTTAAACTAGGAAAATATTCATTAAACCATTTTATATTTTATATTTATCAAATAATTTTAAGGAAATGATTAAAACAAATTATGGAATTTTATTATGGTTTATGACCGACTGAAATGTACATAATATATATATATATATATATCATGATTTTTATTTATTAAAGAAGAACCAAGTACTAGCATAATTGATGTTATATTATTATTATTATTATTATTATTATATCAAGAGGGTGTAATAAATTATTTTAAAATATATTATATAAATTTTGGTTTAGAATAATATTCCCTGCCAAAAGATAAGCATCCTTGCCGACAAAAACATTTTTAATATATATATATATTTTTTCAAAAGTCATGTTTTTGTCAGAATTTTGTGTAAAATGTAGGATTTGCGCCCTCTTATATAAAGAAATTTGTTATTTATAAGTAAAGTAGCATATTAATCTATATATTAATACTGATTTTTTTATATTTAAAATTTAAATCAATATTGTTTTTAATGAATTTTACTATGTACAAGTAAAGTCGAGTATTAATCTGTGTATTCATACTGATTTCTTTATATTCAAAATTTAAATTAGCATTATTTTTAATAAAATTTATTTTTTGATCAATCACATTAGATTGGTGTACATATTAATGCACATTTATATTTGCAACTAAATTTTTTCATTTTTAATAAAATTTACTTTTTAACCAATTACATTAAATTGATATATATGTTAATACGCAATTATACTTGTAATTAAAATTTTCCTATCCTAAATAACCAACGTATTATTCATTTAGTTTTATTATAAGCAAAACCACACTGAATTAAGATTTATTAAATAAAAATAAAAATCTAAAACCCTAAAAACTCATAACCACCATAATACTAATTATATTTTAAGACAATCTTCAGCTACAATTTTAGCTGCCTCCCGATAAATGGTTAGAGAAATCAGAAAATGCAATTAGTCCGGCCGTCACTCAAGGTGACGGTGGCGCTAATGGTTGTTGACTTCTTGAATAGCGATCGGAAAATTCAGAGGCGCCAGAGTCTTTGTGGTCAAGTTTGACTATTTTCTAGATCGACGTGGCCAAGTTTGACACTGGGAGAATCGAATTTGGCTAATTCCGCATTCCAGGGCCGGATTTCCCATATCCAAGGTCTCCTTAGCATTGGATTTACTATTTAGTGTCGAGAAAGTGCCGAATCCAATATGTCTGGCGCCGCCCTGAACAAACCACCCAAGGTGGACTACGTTCAGTTTTGTTTTAGAACTTTAAGTTTTATAATGTTTAATCAGGGGTGGGTGAGTTTAGTGTATTCTCACGTGTAAAAATATAAATACCAACTTTTTTTTTTTTTTTTAATTGGGACAGGCTGTCTAGGAAGAACGTTTCGACTTATTTTGAGCGTACACAAGCTCTCAATAAAAGTTTTTTGTACGTACACTTTGAGTAATTTAAAGAGAAAATTTTTCAATCTAACGGTCCATAAAGATTGTTTGCATTTAAAAAAATTTGAACTTTAGACCTAAGGAGAGAGCATATCTCTAAGTCTAAGGCTTTTACTACTTGAGCCAATCCCTATGATTAAAACATCCAATTTACCCATTACTAGAAAGAAAACATCTAATTTTATATGAAAAATTGATATATATATAAGTTTTAAATGTATAAGTCTCACGTAAGTCCTTTATAAAAAAATAGATTTCATTATTAAAAATGTAAAAAATTCAATTTTCTTAATAGAATCCACGTTTTTATAAAAGACATACAAAATTTATATATTTAAAATTTATAGCTAACATTATAGTTTTATATATCTCATACATGGCTCTGTATTAACACACAAATAATTGAGTAGTCCTGTAATAAATAGCGTATTAATATATCATCAATGTGATAATTCAATTGATACCAGCTGTCATTTTATGATTTCGAGGTTAGAAATTTAAGTTATGACATAAGTTGAAATCATTTATAATAATAAAATATAACTTTTGGACTATAAAATAAACTTTAGACTAGCTGAATATTTTAAGAGTACCGTAATGATAGACTCACCCTTGTAGTAGTAAGTATAGTTCGAACTGAACATATCACAGTAACAAAAGACTTCTACAATCACACACAAGATAAAAGATAGCCTGTTAGCACTAGTAGTGGACTCAACAAAACTAAAATATAGCTAAAGAATAGCCAAAATGTGGAAAAAAGTCATACAATAGACTCAACAAAGCTACAGTAAATTTGACCTTCAACCAAATGGCTAGTCAAATTTGTTGAGCCAACTTCACTAGCTAAACATTATTTTTAGAGTAAAATAATGCTGAATTCTTCTTTTACTTTAATTCTTCTGGTTTTATTTGTTTTTTTATGCGATTTCTGTAACTTGGATTCTCAAGCTTTAATTGATTTTTTTCTTACATTTTTTATGCGATTTCTGCAGCTTGGATTCTCAAGCTTCTTTCACATTTTTTATGTGATCGTTACTGCATTTAAACCATCAAGAGGGCATAGAGTACATCAAATTAATAAATAAACTAATAAAATAAGTTATAGCATTTGTAATTTATTAAACATTTACTGTTGTCCAAAAATTTAATATTTTAATAGAATTGTGAAAGATTTGTTGAGCCTATTATTTGATGTTGTAAAAAGTAACTAGTTAAAATTTATAAAAATAAATTATTTAGCTAAATTTTAGCTAAAGATTGTTGAATCCACTATTAATGCTCTTATATTCTGCTAAACAAAACTTGTCGTTTGACATGTACTGAATTGAGAAAAAGGGAAAAATTACGAGACATGATGGCAAATATGGCAACAAACAAATATGAATTTAAAAATCTTATCATGGCGTTATTATATACTATTAATTCCAGGAGTGAGACCGTACGCACGTAGGACGTATGACGCGTGGGTTTTCTAAAGAGAAGATCATCATGGCAGTTTCTGACGAGGCTCCTCCCGTTACGTTTCCGATGTCAATTTCTTGCTTTCGTTTTCTGTTACCTGTTCTTTTATTTTTTCCCTTTTGGTTCATAAATCTCTTCTTGCAAACTTAATTTTTTCACTAATGTTCTGGGTTCGGAGAGAATGGGATTCGTGGGGAGTTTACTGGGAATCATTGGTTTTGCCATCGGAATCCCAGCAGGTCTTTTACTGGGTTTTTTCCTATTTATATACGCCGAGCCTGCTGATGTGAAGGTAATACCTGTGTACCTCCTCCTTGTTTCATGTTTATTTTCCTTTTTTTTCGCAATTATAAATTACTTTTTTTCATGATAAAGTTGATGCATGGATGCTTTGTTCTTACCCAATATCCGGTAAATATGGTGCGTTTTATCATTCTATGATCAATGACCGGCATGAAGAAGGTGCCACTATTGTTAAATGCATTATAACATCTGAACCCCAAGTCGATGATTGTGTCACAGTTATTTTCTTATTATTTTTGGCTTCACGTACACTTATAAGCTGGCCGGAGGACATGATTGGGTCCTATATAAGGGGGCCTCGAAGCTGAACCTTCAATGCATTCGAGGAACTGTGTACGCTAATTTGTAAATTTTTTCAGCTGCAAGCTTGTTTATTGATATAATAACAAGAATAATTCTTCTTATCATTCCCGCACACCACACGTTACATATTTTTTATTTTATTTTTTCTATAACAAATATGTGGTGTATAGATAATAAGCACAACAACTCAATTAATTTAACAAGAATAAAATAAAACAAAAAATAAAAAAATAATATTAAAATATATAAAATTTGTGGTGTGAGATGATGAGTAGCATCTCTTTTATAATGTAAGAGTCTTTTGTGATGGTAAAGGAGCAACAAAAGGAAGAAAAATGTTTTCTAATTATGGATGAGATTGGATGAATAATATCTTAGAATTTAACTTTAGTATCTCGAACTACATTACTAGGATACTTATTGTTGTCATTCTACTGAAAAAAAAAAAACTTACAGTTGTAATATGAAATTGTGTGATTTGCTCCTCTCTGGGAAAATATCACTTCAATGGTGTGAGTGAATAGCCAATTTTTTTTTTCTTCTTTGAAGATTCTAATGCTGTTATTTATCAGAGAAGTAAGTCTTCTGAACCTACATTTGCAGGATCCGATTGTTAGACCACTTGATGAGTTTGACACAAGCTCTTTGCTTGATATTTTGCCTGAGATTCCCCTATGGGTAAAGCATCCTGATTATGATCGAGTGGGTTTTAAGCTCTTTTTCCTTATTCTTTTTAAATTTAGTAGGTTACAGTTATTGTTATATTCTTCACCCTTTTTGATCTAACCTTTCTTCATTTCTAATTTCTAAATTTGTATAATTGTGAAGATTGACTGGTTGAACAGGATGATATCTTATATGTGGCCTTACCTCAATAAGGTGACAAAAAGTTTTAGGATTACCATCAATTTTGCAAAGTGCAAGCATATTGATCCAAATAATGAGAATTTAACCAATCATTTTTTAGCAAATCTGTTCGTTGTGTCTGTAGGCAATATCTGGGATTATAAGAAGTACAACAGAGCCAATGTTTTCAAAGTACACTGACACGTTTCAGATAAAGTCAGTAGAGTTCAAGAGTCTAAGTCTTGGAACACTTGCCCCTACATTCCATGGTAGGTATCTCCACTGAATTGATCATTTAACTAACTTAATTCACAATGTTTAGGCTTTGATTTCCTCATGCCCTTTAACTTTATATTTCAAAATTCCAATGCAATCTGACCTGAATATGAGCACAATATATAAATTAAGTAGCACTAGGAAGTGAAATACAGTACTTGTCTGCTAGGCTACAACTGCAAGAAAGCATGCCTATTGCATTACAACAGATAAGCAAATATCTCTGATTGCAAGACGTACCAGCATCATCTAGCTTACAAATTTATTTTATTTTGGAATCTTATTCATCAAACTAGGTATCAAAGTGCACGAAACTAATGAAAATGAACTGGTATTTGAACCTGCGGTTAGATGGGCTGGAAATCCAAATGTAACTCTGGTATTTCAATTATTGTCACTTGAAATTACGTTACAGGTGAGAAGATTTTTCAGACCATATCCTAACAATGATATGCAGGCGGGTGTTTGGGAACTTGATGAAAATACAACATATTTCCCCTTGATTTTCAAACAGAATTTGACACGTCTCCTTTCTGTTCATGAACTTGCATAATTCAACTTTCTATTTGAAAATTTAAAAATGATGAGGTCTGTACAATATGTTTCTCACTGACCTTTGATTATTTTATTTCATCTTTCTCATGATGACACTAGTTTATTGTTTATTTCAAAAAGCATTTAAATGGAATTGAAAATGATACTGAATAATACCACTCTGTTGCGGGTTAAAATTGACCAAGTATTGTTTATGATTATTAAAGAAAAATTTCAAAATTTGTTGATCATTTTTCTTCAGCTGGTGGACATACAAATATTTGCAGCACCTCGCGTTGTTTTGAAACCTCTCGTGCCAACGTTCCCATGTTTTGGGAGCATAGTAGTGTCTTTGATGGAGAAGGTTAAGTGCTCAGCAAATTTGACTGAGTCGAGTCTATATGATGTCATGAACAGAAGATCTATAATTTTGAGTCTCATGTCCTTACAATGAAAATCTTATATTTGCAGCCACATGTAGACTTTGGACTAAATTTTCTGGGAGGGGATATTATGGCAATACCTAGTTTATATCAATATATTCAGGTTGGCTCTCTTTTTGGTTTGCAATAATCTGTTTTAAAGTTCTATGACATTTTAATATACTTGTTTATATATATATAAACAACATTATCATTAACTGAGCTCATTTTCAACTGCACAATCGGTTTGTATAAGATGCTGTAACAATTATAAGATTGGCTTCAAAATTTCAATCCCTTTATATAAACTATTCCAAGTCATGTTTATTAAAATTATCATTTATTAGGCTCAATTTTTGAGGGAAAACAGCTAACATGACTATAACCTTAGAATAGATAAAGTACATCGTTTTAAACTAATAATTTAAACTTACCCATAAAAGGTACAGAAATCCTTACTACCAGTCTATTCCTCTGTGTATTCAGTTGACTTTCATATGGTTCTAACACACTACAAGGAACTAAGGATGTATTAAATAATTTTCTTTTGTCAGTATTCTTCGAAAAGAAAGCTGTGTTAAGTACTTGCTTGGGCACAATTGGCTGGGGGCGGTGGAGGGGGGGATTGTTTGAATTGATTATACAGAAGAGTATCGATTAGAAATTGATTACTGATACCAGATGCTAATTTATCTTACTTCATTTTGGTAACCTTGTGAACCAAAGGGTAGATGAATGTGGCAAAACATAGCTACTCGTCAGCTCGTCTCCACATATGAGATCTTTTAATATTTAACTTACAGACAAGTATCACAGAGATTAACTTTATTATGATTAAGTAAAAATATAGAAATATGAGTTAAGATGAGGGCTCAAGATTTTAGTTGAACGTGAGAATGTGTGAGCTCTAATTATACTTAAGAGCCTAGAGGACATATAATTAATTTATGAATGCTTATAATTCGGATCAGCAGTCTTAAATATGAAAGGAAGGATACACATTCAAATATAGTTTTTCAATATGAAGGATTGAAGTGTATGTACTTCCAAAGTCTTGGGTAATCTTAAGTTTCAGAATCGATATTTTGCAACTACGATTTCCATAAAACGTAAGCTCATCATACTAGAATGTAATTATTTCTCTGTTGCTAGCAGGATACCATAAGAAAACGAGTTGCAAGCCTCTACCTCTGGCCCCAAACTTTTGAAATACAGATTCTTGCTGGTTCAGTGTAAGTTCACATATAGCACTGTAATGTTAAGGATGTATGACATCCCATGTAAACACTGTCATACGAAATTCAGTGATGTGTGGGTACTTTTAAGAGTGCAAGAGTTAAATTGCTTCCATGTGATTCCATATACGTTCTTGACTACCCTGCAGATCAGACTTGGTTGTGTAAATTTTAGGTGTGGTGATTACATTTGGCATTAATGGATCACTTATATATTATTGTCTATCTCAATAGAGGGACTATGAAGAAGCCTGTCGGCATACTACAGGTGAAGGTTGTACGAGCACTCAATCTCTTGAAGATGGACTTGTTGGGAACGTCTGATCCTTATGTCAAACTCAGCCTAAGTGGAGATAGGCTTCCGTCAAAAAAAACTTCTATCAAGATGAAGAACCTGAACCCCGAGTGGAATGAGGACTTCAAACTCACAGTAAAGGACCCACAGTGTCAAGTTCTCCAGTTACATGTCTATGACTGGGAGAAGGTTTTGTATTTTGTTCTGCTACTTATATTTTAGTGCCTCAATATCTAAACTTGTAGTGTCTTATAATGTCATCAACATAAGCAATAAACATATAAGTAATGTTAAATACAGTCATAAGATATGCAAGCCTCGCGTACTCATTTTAACAAAAAGTGGGACCCACAATTAAAAAGTAAATTTATTCTTGTGGGTCTTATATTTTCTCACTTTTTTTCAATGAGGGTATGATGCTTGCACACTTTATGACTGTACAAGTCATTTCTCTTTCCCTAAACACATACTTATGTTGATTTAAATTTGGTTATAATGGAATGACTGAACTAGAAATAAATCTTTGCGGCATTATTCATTATTATATTGAAAAACCTGCAAGGAGTAACACTTAATTTGGTCAAGAACATGAACCCTAGTAAAGCATGTCATTCTGAAAGGTAAAACTTATTGGTCCCCAGTGAAGACATCTGTTGGTTTTTCAGGTTGGGGCACATGACAAGTTGGGAATGCAAGTAGTTCCGCTGAGGTTGCTTAGCCCACATCAGACCAAAGGACTAACACTTCATTTGGTCAAGAACATGAACCCTAATGATCCACAAAACAAGAAATCGAGAGGGAAACTTGAGGTGGAGTTGACATTTAAACCTTTTAGAGAAGATAATGAACGATTTAGTGGACCTTTGAACAGAAATGGAATAAAAATAAATACGGTTGGAAAGGCATCAGAAGATGTTCCCTTACACAGAGCTGGTTTACTTCTTGTTTTTCTCCAAGGCGCTGAAGATGTCGAGGGGAAGCATCACAGCAACCCTTACGCTCTTGTCACTTTTGGAGGAGAACAGAAGAAAACCAAGGTGAATATTATTAAGCCCTCTTCAACTACTAATCCCTTAAAGTAATTTTCTTTTGTCAGCAGACATATACATGTTGCACTCTTATATCTAAGACTAGAAGCTGTACGTTTTGGGTGATTTATGAAACCCTCTCTGCTTAAATTATAGCATAGATGCACCTTGAGGTGACCTTCTGACTGTGGAATAATATATTTCATCTTATATTGTAATGTTGATTTGTCTAGCTGATCAAGAAAACCCGGGATCCATGCTGGAACGAAGAGTTCCAATTTGTGCTGGAACAGGCTCCTTTAAAGGAAAAGATCCATATAGAGGTTATGAGCAAACGAACAGACTTCTGTTTGCATCGAGGGGTTGGATCTTTATCTTTTCATGGTTCTTGCTTATTACCTCCATATATCTAACAATCTGCATTTTCTGCATTCTATAATTGATCTAGGAGTCATTGGGGCACGTGGATATCAATCTAGAAGACGTGGTATACAATGGACGCATCAATGAGAAGTATAATCTGATCAACTCAAGAAACGGAGTCATACATGTTGAAATTCGTTGGAGGGTGATTTGAGATGTGCCAACAATATAGATATTAAATTCTTTTGATTATTTTTATGTACATGGCATAGGCCTTTGAATCACAATATCAGGAAATGGCGTGCACAAAGTCAACCAAAAAGAATACAAAATCTTCAGTTTGGTTGGAACATTGTTTTCTTTGTTAATCTTTTACTCTCGTACACCAATAGAAGAAAGTCATTGATTTCTGCAATTCAAAACTTATATTATCCATGTTATCTGGTGTTCTGTCATGTGCGACAGTGATCATGATTTTAGCTGAACTAGGATTTTTCTATATCTTGTTGGCCTAGCCGGACACAGTTAAGTCGAGTTGTTTGTGTGATTTTTATAATATTTCTATGAACTCTGCCTTAGCTGTTTACGGCTTACACCCCACGAGCTTGTAGCAGATATGGCATAGTTCCAGCCGTTGCCTTAGCTGGAGATGTAACCCGGCTTTGTAAACGGCTCAGGCCTTTGATTTACGTGGTTTGGTTTAGGTTTTAAATAGACAGTTGACCTTTATCACATAAAATCTATATTTATTGGGGGATAATGGTGGATTGAGAACTGTTTTGGGGGGAAAATATACTAGGCCTAGCCCAAGACTCACTAAGCCCAAATCATCATTAGGGAGCTAAATGGGAGAAGAGAAAATGGATAAGGCCAGGAAAAAGCAAAAGAGAGAGGAAGAAAAAATGAAGAGGTAAAATAATTGTAAGAGAAAACAGAAAGGTGATAGGAAGTAGAAAAAAAAAAAAGAGAAACGAGAGGATATCAAGTTAGACACATGAGGGAAATGTGGCTTAAAGCTCATTTCCTCCTAAAAGCTCATTTCCTCATGTACCACTAACAAAGCCACAATAAAAATGGATTTGACATACGAGGGAAGGGGGAGACTTTGGGGCAACTATCATAAGAAGACGGAGGTCATCTTCAACCAAATAACAAGAGTTTTAGGATATTATCTTTTCCAGAGAAAGAGATTCCGACTTCCATTGTATAGAGAAAAATGAGGGATCATGATAGACTATAAAGTACTTATATTATGGGGAATTACCCTCCAAACTACCATTGCATATAGGTCGTGTGCCGAACGACGTAAATTTGTATCTCCATCTCCATCTCTATTTATATTTCCTGTATTTATTTTGATTCATTGTTATGGATATACGTAGGGCACTGTGCCACCGCTCTGAATTGCCATCATCGTGGGCTTCATATGAAAACAATCGATGTTCGGTCACCACTGTAGGTTGGAAATGACTATTTTTTTTGTTCTGGCTCATTATGTGATATTAACATTAACAAGAACATTTCTATTTTTTTTAATTTTGAAATTGATCTCCAAGTTTAATAACCGGGATAATGTTAGGGGCACGGGACAAACATGGACATTTTTGTAGATTCTAATGTGTCACTGCCATGCATTAGCGTGTGGTTGCCACATCAGCATGAATAGCACTTGCAATTATTACTATTCTTTTACAATTATAACGAGCTCTCTTATCCAACATTTCTTTTAAAGGGAGTTGCTATATTCATCCAAAATTCTCATATGATGTTGTAATTTTTTTTTCAAATATTTTTTAAAATCCTTAAATATTTAAAAAAAATAACAAAATCATTAAAAAACACTTCTTTAACCATTAAATAAAAAAAAAAAAAACCAATTGATAGCTTTTTCTGATAGCCATTGCATTTCCCTTTTTTAAATGTACATATTGCTCATTGGAGATTTTATAACATTGTTGTTAACATCTTATTTCACACACATTTGGGCCAGACTTTTAGCAACTCGGATTTTCCATCTTGGGCTTGCGCATACAGAGAAAACACAGAGAATAGGGCCTTGGTGGAGGCTGGACAGTCTCTGATGCCTAAGTTAGTATCCTCTTAATTTATTGTGTAAGTAAGTAGAGAGTTCAGAGAGAGTTCTTAATAACTGAGGATTGCTTTTATACTAGGTTTTTGGGGGCCAAATGCCTATATTTTGTGTCAGGGGATGTATCCCATTATCAGTTCCTTTAGTCAGATTCTATTAATGCGACGTGGCTTTTGGTTGGTGCAATTAATGTAGTGTGGCTCCCTATCCTTTCTATCTTGTAGGTGCATGCCATCAGGCTCCTCTTCCTTTGCTTGTAAGAAGATTAAGGGCTCCCTGCATTTCTCGCCCACTTGCTTGTACAGTGCTATCCAAGGCTAGGTATCGTAGGGGGATGCCGATGTGAGGTGTCGAGGTGAGGTGTCCCCTCCTCCATTGCGTTTTAGGGCTCTTCCTGCGTGATTATGACTATAGGCCGACCTCTGATGGGCCAAAGGGCCACCTAGTCGGGCTGGACTCCCCATGTTTAGGCTTGTCTTCTAGGCTTTCGGCCTAAGGAAAAAAAAATCCCCTTACAGTTACCCCTGCTAATTCCTATTGGACTAGTCTGAAGAAATTCATGAGAATTTCTTATTGCCTTTACCTCCATGTCTTTATGCGGCCGTTGTCGTTTGATATCCTCTCTCCTTGGAAGGGGTGACCTTTTCGCTTCTTAGTGCTTTCACGTATTGGGCACCAGGGCATCATTTTTTGGTCTTTTTATCATTTAATGCGACGTGCGACGATTCCCTTCCCGACTTTATTGGCACATTTTCTGATGGTTGGGTTCCAGCACTTGATTGGGCTCGTTCTGTCCCTTTTGCATTGATGGTTGTTAGGCAGCTCTTCCCAAGTCACGTTGTGTTGTGTATTTTGTGAGATTCAAACCGTTCCATATCTCATGTCTCGTTCGTAGGGGTGGAAAGCCAACCGTCTCTCTCCTATATAAGCTTCATCCCATCCTTCTCGTTCCTCCTTTACCATATTTGCATTCTCTCTCATTTGACTCCTTCATTCTTTCCGTCATCTTTCTTGTTCTCACCCTCAACGGCTTCCAAGAAGACTGTTCAACCCAAGATTCCTAGGGAGTTGGATGGGCTTGAGTCGGTGGCTTTTGAGGTCCCTGGGTTGCAGGAAGGAGCCATCAATGTCAAGGGTTTTGTCTTGTACATTGTGCTCTTCCTTAGTATGTTTTCCTATGGGTTGAGATTGCCCTTTCCTCGCCCCATTCACAACGTGTTGGACCATCTCATGTTGGCTCTCTCCTAACTTCATTCAAACGTTTGGAGGATTATGATGAGTTGCTGCATTCTATGGTGGTGTGCCTTGCTGAAGTCTGGCCTGGAGCATGCTGACCTGACTAGCCATGAATTCCTTTTGACTCACAACCTCATAAGGCGTGACAGGAATCTTTGTAGCTTTAGGGTAATGCAGGCCCTTGTTGTATTGGAATCGCACTACTGCAAGGTTAAGGATTGGACCAGTAAGTGTTTCTTCGTATTGGGCCGAGGATGGGAATTTTCTGTTTGGTAGATAAACCACAGAGAGTTCCCGGTTAGCGCATTATGGGAGGTTGTCACTGACAACAAGGCAGTGCGATCAAAGGCTTCTATCGATGATCGCCATTGTTAAGGAGTGGGTGAAGAACCATTAGGATGCTATCCTCTCAGAAGGCCCTCATCGGGGAGGAGAATATAATGGCGTATCTGCTTCCCCTCAGCCACATTGTCTTTGCTAATAGTAGCATCCCTATTCTGTCATTAGCCGTCTCGGCGAGGAAGCGTTCCCCCAGCCCTCCCCCTATAGTCAAGGGGAAGAAACCCCGCAGGGGGAAGGCCAGGGCTAACAACAGCCCCGAATCCCCTCCTCAATTTCCTCTGGGGCAGTCGTCAAAGGTGGTCAAGACACACCAACCGTCGCCTGTGATGCCTCCTTAGCAGAGGCAAAAGAGAGAGAGCCTTGCCATTCCCAACGTACCAACTGCTCCCCAGTCCATTGTTGCCTTAGTCATGGAGCCGCTGAAGGTCGTGGCTCCCGGGGGGCCAACTTGCTTTCATTGAACTTCTATAGGGCCCCCTGGAGTAGTCTCCCCGACAATCAACCTTGGTAGAGCCTCCTCCCGTGGTGGACTTAGAGATGATCCATTCTTTACCGTCTACTACACAATCCGCGATTGGGGACTAAGTCTTCGAGGGCGCTTCTGTGGATCACGCGAAAGGATCTAGCCCAAGTGCGTTGAGGGCCTTCAGTTGAGCCTCTTCGTGCTTAAACCCCTGAAAAGAGTTCTGTTCCTACTTTTGCTGTCGTCGAGCACGAGGTAGCTTTTGCCGAGGAGTCAGTCGAGAGGGCTTCTGGAGTAGAGTTGAGTTGAACTTGATTGCAGTCTCTGACCATGCAGTCGAGGTGCTAATTGCTCTAGTTTCTTCGCCGCTGGCCAACGACTCGACAGTTGCCGAGATGGAGGTGGCCATGTAGAAGAGGGCCGAGGAAGGTGGTATGCGCACTTCTGGCAAGGAGAGGGAGCACTCATTTCACAGGTTGTAATTTGGAAGTCCCAATATTTTATAAATATATAATTAATTTTAGATTTATTTTCTTGCCAAAAAAATAAAATAAAATATATTAAATTAATATATTTTTATAAAAATATTGTCATATTATAATATTATTATGAAATATATTAAAAAAATTGGATAGGTGATTTATAAATTATTTTTCCTCATATTTATAATTATATTTATAAATAAAACAAATCAATACAAACATTATGCAATCATTTATAGGACCCACATCTATCTCCTTTCTAAAGGGCTAGAACCATCCCATCTTAGGGTCTGTTTGGGGTTGCATTAGGAGTCTTAAAAAATATTTAAATATTTTTAAAAACTCTTTAATGAAAAATTAGGTCATTTGGGTGTTACATGGAGTACTTTTAATCTCAAATAAGCTAAAAAGTATTTTCTGAGAAAATTTTGATGCTTTTTCTCAAATATGCTGTTGCCCATATGACTAACATAAGAGGGGGGGTGAATTAAGTTGTATTTAAGAAAATAACAATTATAAATCAAATATACAATATAAAATATAAACAAAATATAAAATAGCAATAAATATAAAGAGTAAGGGTAAGAGAAGCAAACTCAGTATGTTAACGAGGTTCGGCCTCACTGCCTACGTTCTCGTCTCAATCTACTCTTTGAGGATCCCCGAATTCACTATTCAACCTAATTCAGGTGGAGATAGAAACCTATTACACCTTTAAACAATACCGCTACAAAGGATCTATGTAAAACACCCTCTACACTTGCAATCACCTCACACGTGATGATTCAACTATTCCCTGTGTAGAACACTTTCTACACGCACAAGGGTTATACACACCCTTTTACTGATACAAGAATTGATAGTGGGTAGAATATCAGAAAACATTTCTCAATGAGTGAAATAAGAACAATACAACACAAACTATATCTCTCAAAATGAACAAGGGTTAAGGCTCAATGTTTAGAGAAGAGAGAATGAAAGCTTTGAATGAATATTGTATGCTCTTAGTATTATAAATGTGAAGCTCTCAAATGATCTATTTATAGGCATATAAGACTTCATATTCAAATTTAAAAAGATTCACATGTCAAAGACATCATCATTCACTTTTCAAAAAATTCAAACCTATCTTTTTATTTTTTGCATGTGACAAAATGAGCACACTTTACTTTTTAAAAATTTCAAACCTAATCTTTTACTTTTTGCATATGACAAAAGGAGCACACTTTACTTTTTCAAAATTTTCAAACAAAGACATCTATCTTTTGCATAAGTCAAGAAAAGCATCATCACTTTTGAAAATATTCAAATAAAACATGCACATGTGAAAGATGACAATCAATCATCTTAATATTTTCAAAGTTCAAACCTTTAATCATGTCATGCACATGTGAAAGATGACAATCAATCATCTTTCAAAATTTTCAAATTTAATTTTCAAAATATTCATGCACATGTGGAAAATGTATTTTAATGCTTTATGATAAAATATTAATTTTGAGCCTTAATCTTAATTTCGAATTTTTAAGAGATTTACAACATTACTCTATGACTTTAATGTGAACTTGTTCCCTTCTTGCTCATGCTTGGTTCCTTGATGTACTTGATTCATTGTGTGGACAACTTGAACTTGAGACTCGTTTATTCTTTGAATTCATTTGTTATCATCAAAATCCATGTGTAGAATTATAATTACTGTTGCCCAGATGACTAACACAAGAGGGGGGGTGAATTGAGTTGTATTTAAAAAATAACAATTATAAATCAAATATACAATATAAAATATAAACAAAATATGAAAATAGCAATAAATATAAAGAGTAAGGGTAAGAGAGAAGCAAACTCAGTATGTTAACGAGGTTCGGCCCCACTGCCTACGTCCTCGCTCAAGCTACCCCTTGAGGATCCCGAATTCACTATTCAATCTCCTTCAGGTGGAGATAGAAACCTATTACACCTTTGAACAACACCGCTACAAAGGATCCGTGTAGAACACCCTCTACACTTGCAATCACCTTACACGTGGTGATTCAACGATTCCCTGTGTAGAACACTTTCTACACGCACAAGGGTTGTACACACCCTTTTACTGATACAAGAATTGATAGTGGGTAGGATATCAGAAAACACTCCTCAATGAGTGAAATAAGAACAATACAAGCACAAACTATATCTCTCAAAATGAACAAGGGTTAAGGCTCAATGCTTAGAGAAGAGAGAATGAAAGCTTTGAATGAGAGTTGTATGCTCTTGGTGTTGTGAATGTGAAGCTCTCAAATGATCTATTTATAGGCATATGAGACTTCATATTCAAATTTAAAAAGATTCACATGTCAAAAACATCATCATTCATTTTTCAAAAATTTCAAACCTAATCTTTTTACTTTTTGCATATGACAAAAGGAGCACACTTTGCTTTTCAAAAATTTCAAACCTAATTTTTTACTTTTTGCATATGACAAAAGGAGCACACTTTACTTTTCAAAAATTTCAAACCTAATTTTACTTTTTGCATATGACAAAAGGAGCACACTTTCTTTTCAAATTCAAACAAAGACATCTTCCTTTTGCATAAGTCAAGAAAAGCATCAATCACTTTTGAAATTATTCAAATAAAACATGCACATGTGAAAGATGACAATAATCATCTTTAATATTTTCAAAGTTCAAACCTTTAATCATGGCATGCACATGTGAAAGATGACAATCAATTATCTTTCAAAATATTCAAATTTAATTTTCAAAAATATTCATGCACATGTGGAAAATGTATTTTAATGCTTTATGATAAAATATTAATTTTGAGCCTTAATCCTAATTTCGAATTTTAAGAGATTTACAACATTACTCTATGACTTTAATGTGAACTTGTTCCCTTCTTGCTCATGCTTGGTTCCTTGATGTGCTTGACTCCATTGTGTGGACAACTTGAGCTTGAGACTCCTTATTCTTTGAATTCATTTGTTATCATCAAAATCCATGTGTAAATTATAATAAATTACTATCGAAACTTGAAACCTTGGGTTCAACACATGCTTTTCTGGATAATGCGGAACGTAATTCGAACTTAAAAAAAACTGTCAATGGACGAAAATATCATATAACTTTAAGATAATTACAAATTTCTAACTTTCAAGGATACGATCGTAATATTTAAAAATTCAAATAATTATCAGTTCTACCTCAGAAAGTACTTTTTAAATTTGTTTTTAAACAAACGTAACATGTTTGAAAGTGCATTAAACATATGGTTACCAAATAGTAAATAACTTTTTAATAGTAGAATTTATTACTTAAGTTATAAGTTATAAATTATATTTCTCATTGCAATTCCAAACATGCACTTACATCCAATTCAAACACACAAAATTTTAAAAAACTATCTCAACTCATCTCATTTTATCTCAACTCAATAATTATACTACTATTTACAAACCATATCAAATTATCTCATCACATTTTCTAATCCAAACGATATAGTAGCCTCCATTCATATTCCGTCAATGTAATTAAAAACAGTTTAAACACACGATACCCAAAAAGCCATGTTATACCAATTAACGAGCGACCTATCTGATAATATATAATAAAACTTAAAGAATATTTTAATGCCTAAAAACCATTTAAATTATAAAAATTCTGAAATTAGAATCCAAACAAAATTAACCAATAAAATAATTAAATAAAAACAGAAAAAAGTTTGTAAAAAAATGAGTGGCCATATATGGGGTGACCCACAGTGAACCATTCCATACATATGGTTGTGACTGAGATCAGGCCAGCCCTAACTTTGATTGGTTTTTTTATTTTTTATTTTTAAGTTATTTTGTGTATCTTCATTCTCTTTAGTTATACATCATAGCGGATGTTTCGTTTGGTTATACAGTTCAGATGAAATGAAATAAGATGTGATATTTTATTAAAAGTTGAATAAAGTATTATTATAATATAATTTTTAATATTAATTTTGTTTTAAAATTTAAAAAATTTGAAATGTTTATTATATTTTATATGAAAATTTGTAAAAGTATTAATAATTATATGAGATGAGATAGTTTAATTTTGTATAACCAAACTAGCCTTTAGATAATACTCAGTTCTAAATTTCTATTAATTTTAGGAATAATATGAGTATTAAAAGTGATAAAAGTATTACATTTTAAAATTTAGTTAAAAAAATAAATTCTAATATCGTTTTTAAATTTGATAATATGAAGAAGAAATGACAGAAGTTTCCGATATATGAAATCACTATGAGCCCAAAAGCAGCCCAAGAGGAGCCCAGGCTATGTTTTATTCGTATGTTTAGTCAATTTATGGATCGGCCCAATTTAAACATCGAGTCCAGTAGTCCGCCCCTTTCTCCATCCAAAAAACAAGATACATGAAAATTGAAACTGCCTTAAACCCTAGCCTCTCTGCCTCTCTGTCTCTCTGTGTTTTTAATTTTTTGTTGATGTAGATTGCGACGAGCACCATAGATTCAAACCCGAGACAGCCTCATTCGACAAACCCATTTCAGTGATTCGAACTTTCGAAGCATTATACTCAATGGCATTCATTACTGTATCTAAACCCCACCAATGGACGCTTAGGGTTTTTCCCAACATTCCAAGAACCTCAAATACTTCCACACTTAATCTACTCCGCTTCTTCTCCTCTACTGATGACACAATCTCCTCCGTTGATCAGAATCCAAACCCAGATCCCGAACCGGGTGCGCCTTCCGACCCAAAATTCGAAGTCGAAAACCCAAAGACGGCAGATGGAGAGCCGAAGGTCTCCCAGAGAACTCCACGAGGTAAGCGTCGGAATCCAGAAAAGATAGAGGATGTTATATGTAAGATGATGGCGAGCCGGGCTTGGACAACCCGGTTGCAGAACTCAATCCGGGCATTGGTGCCCGAATTCGACAACTCCCTCGTCTGGAATGTATTGCACAGTTCCACTAACTCGGAGCACGCGCTACAGTTCTTCCGGTGGGTCGAGCGGGCCGGGCTGGTCCATCACGACCGCGAGACCCATCTGAAAATGATCGAGATTTTAGGCCGCGCTTCGAAGATCAACCACGCCAGGTGCATACTATTGGATATGCCGAAGAAGGGCGTCGAGTGGGACGAGGACTTGTTTGTTGTGCTCATCGAGAGCTATGGTAAAGCCGGGATTGTTCAGGAGGCTGTTAAGATTTTTCAGAAAATGAAGGAATTGGGTGTGGAGAGGAGTGTCAAGTCGTACGATGCTTTGTTTAAGGTGATTTTGAGGCGGGGGCGGTATATGATGGCGAAGAGGTATTTTAATGCGATGCTGAATGAAGGGATTGAGCCTACTCGTCATACATTCAATCTTATGCTTTGGGGATTCTTTTTGTCGTTGAGGTTGGAGACGGCGAAAAGGTTTTACGAGGATATGAAGAGTAGAGGGATTTCTCCGGATGTGGTCACGTATAACTCTATGATTAATGGGTATTATCGGTTTAAGATGATGGATGAGGCAGAGAAGTTGTTTGACGAGTTGAAGGCGAGGAACATAGCTCCCACAGTTATAAGTTATACTACCATGATAAAAGGGTATGTTTCGGTTGGTCGAATCGATGACGGGTTGAGATTGTTGGATGAGATGAAGTCTTTTGGTGTTAAGCCCAATGCTGTCACATACTCGACTTTGTTGCCTGGGCTTTGTGATGCTGAGAAAATGTCTGAAGCTCGAATGATGTTGAAGGAGATGGTTGAGAGACATTTTGCGCCTAAGGATAGTTCCATCTTCATTAGACTGTTAACATGTCAGTGCAAATCTGGTGACTTGGATGCTGCTGCAGATGTGCTCAAAGCTATGATTCGGCTGAGCATACCTACCGAGGCTGGTCACTATGGGGTCTTAATTGAGAACTTTTGCAAGGCTGGTGTGTATGATCGGGCAATTAAGTTGTTGGATAAGCTGATTGAGAAGGAAATCATCTTGAGGCCACAGACTTCTTTGGAGATGGAGTCTACTGCTTATAACCCAATGGTTCAGTATCTGTGCGAGCATGGGCAGACGGGGAAAGCAGAAATATTTTTCCGTCAACTGATGAAAAAGGGTGTTCTGGATTCATTTGCTTTTAATAATTTGATCTGTGGGCATTCCAGAGAAGGGAATCCTGATTCTGCTTTTGAGATTCTAAGGATCATGGGTAGGAGAGGGGTTTCTAGAGATGCAGATTCCTTTAAATTGCTTATCAAGAGCTACTTGAACAGAGGTGAACCAGCTGATGCTAAAACAGCTTTGGATAGTATGATCGAAGTTGGGCATCTCCCAGATTCCTCACTCTTCAGGTCAGTGATGGAGAGCCTATTTGAAGATGGGAGGGTTCAAACTGCAAGTCGAGTGATGAAGAGCATGGTGGAGAAGGGGGTGAAGGAGAACATGGACTTGGTTGCTAAGATCTTGGAAGCCCTTCTCATGAGAGGTCACGTTGAGGAAACCCTGGGACGAATTGATCTACTCATGCACAGCGGGTGCTCGCCTGATTTTGATTCTCTTTTAACCGTTCTTTGTGAGAAGGGGAAAACTATTGCTGCTCTTAAGGTGTTAGATTTTGCATTGGAGAGAGACTATACTATAGACTTTTCAAGCTATGATAAAGTGTTGGATGCTCTCTTGGCAGCAGGGAAAACGCTAAATGCATATTCAATTTTGTGTAAAATTATGGAGAAAGGAGGGGCCATGGATTGGAGTAGTCGTGAGGCTCTGATCAAGAGCCTTAATCAGGAGGGCAACACAAAGCAGGCAGATATTCTTTCTAGAATGATTAAGGATGGGGAGAAATCCCATGCCGGCAAAAAAGGGAAAAAGCATGCTACTGTTGCTGCCTAATTTGCTGCCCTTCACTTTCCTTGTCACTTTGAGGTGAGAATTCAGGCTCGAATTTTACTTTTAGAACGAGGAGAAAAATCTCATCCTCATTGGAATAAGTTTTAAACATTGAAATGTTATCTGTTTGTATCTTTGTTACAATTTCAGGGATGTAATTCGTCTCGACAAATTTCCTGTTTTTTCTTCAATTTACTTTTGAGGTGGTAGTGGTACTAGGATGAGTAACTGACCATTTTGGTGACAGATAGGGTATTAGCTACATCATGCTTCTTATGGTTTACATATATAACTACATTTGGTTGGTCTGGTGCCTCCACATAGGATCCCCCTTGGTCCTTGCAGTCAAGTTTGCTGCTTTCACAGCCTTTTCGAGCTCGCTGAATATCAGCGGAAAGAGTACCTTGCTTCCGGTTTGTACTTTGGTGCCGTGCTGTACTTGGGAAACTTACTGTGAAGAAGACATAGCAAAGCATATAGCCCATTACCTGAGCCGTGATTACCTTTGCCTGCGGGTCATTGGATGATGCAAATGCTAATGTAATTTAACTTTTTCAAAAGAAATTTTTGTTTATCGTTATTGTTCTGATTGTCAGCAATCTTTAAATTGAGTTTATATTAAACTCAGCTCAATGCAGCCTTTATATCCAAACTTCTTCTGCTCGTGTATATGGATCTGACTTCTGAGCACTGCCCGTTGCAAAGGTTGAAATTTTGCTTCAAGATATCATTTCTTTATATCAGGCTTGCCTTTTCCTTTTGCCAGCCAAGGCGACACCCAATGCTGTTACTCCAACCTATGGAAATGCAAGTTTGTAATTAGTTGCATGTGTTCTAGATGTAGCTCAATTTGTGAAATAGTTGGAAGTTTCATGTTGAAAATCACACAACCATTACTAATCTCAGCATTTTGTAGGTATCAATCATATTGAGAATGGTTAACCTCTTGTCCCTTCCATTACCACCCTCTGCAAATCCCCCCTTCCTCTTCCCTCTCATCACCTTTCTACCCCCCATACCCCACGCGGCAGGTTCTTCCCTCCACCCGGCTCGTTTATGGTTTATTGGTAAAATCTACATTGACGATCAAATAAACAAAACAGCATCTCAAGAAGCCTTTCCAATCTTCCTTGGTGAGATGTGTCATTGAGCTGGAAGAACCTAACAGCCTAGTCGAATACGCCACCATCAATGCAGCATTGAAATTGGCAGGCGGATTTCATATTAAAGACTTGAGCAAAAACCACTACCTGTATTCGTTTACCAACCGAAGAATGAAGGAGCGAATGCTCAACGGAATTTCAAAGGTAGGGGAGTAAATAAACACAGGCTCTCGTGAATAGACCTGGGGAGATGGTCTGTAACACAAGCACGTCCGTAAGGGTAATCAAGTAAATAAAACTACCGTAAACATGCGTCTCCCGCCCATATGAAAAAAGGGAAAATACTGTTATACAAAATTAATTCTATAATTCGCACTACTTAAAATTTCAAAAACCTAGTGAGAATTTTATCTCCTCAATTTTCAGAAATCAACCCATATAGGGAGCTAGCTCATGCTTCATTTCTTCAGGTTCTCCCTCGCCATCGCGTCGTCGTAGCCAGACCACCACCACTCCACCACGCAGTCATCAGGTTAGTGTCTCTCACTCTTTGTCTGACCCCCTTTTTTGTTTTTGTTTTTGTTTTTTTCTTTCAATTTTTTGGTTCATCGTCACATTCCATTGTTGCTCTGCTATGTATTTCTCTTTCAAATGTTGCCTGTCATGGAACCATTGTGAACCTGTGAGTTCTCTCCCCTCTTTTGCTCTCTATCTCGTACATTCTTAAGGTTTCTAAGTTTTTATTTTCTTTTATTTAATTATTTGAGGATTTGGGCTTCGTTTTATTTTTTATATATTTCTCTACCAGGAAAAACTCTTTGGCCCACCCTTCTGCCTGTAGGGCGGATTGGTGTGAACTTAGCTGCACGCCGTGTGCAAGGGCAGAGGGATAGGGCTAGGCAAAATATACCGAGCAGTGGCGGGTAGCACCCCTAGGTTTGGGCTCGATTGGAATATGATCTTTAGTAAATTAGTTAAAATGGAATGCTAAAACAGATTTGATTATTAAACAACTCAAACTTGCCAAATCTTGATTCAGCCATGAACATAGTTTGGAAAAGCTCAACTCAACTCGTTTAGCTCATTTATATGTATTAGTGTATATGTGAATACAGCTCAATTTTCCTATAATGTATTTAGGTGTTCTTATGTATATTTCCTGTGTACATGGGCTATACCTATTGCATTCAGATCAATAATATTTATCTCTTACTTATCAAAAAAAGAAAAAGTGTATATGTGAATACAGACATATATTATATATATATATATACGTATGTAATTAGAAAACTTTTCTCCAAATTTCCTACTCTCAACCCAAACATCTTCACGTCAAAACAATTTCAATAGGCAAAACGTCTCACCTATTTTCTTAAGAAACTAAAACTAAAATAACTTCTACAAATTGAAAACAATAGCCTCCCACAAAAATTTCCTTCCCTTCATATTTTCAAGTCCACTTCTCAAATCCCAATAAACATATCTCTAAAACATTTTCTCAATCCAAACATATTTTTATGGGTCCCACTGCTTTTACAAAAACCCCATAAAACCCATCTTTAAAAGTTTTCTATCAAATTGCATAAATTGTTAAAAGAATATCTTACATCTGAACATCCCCATCAATAATTCACTGGAAAAATGGAAGAGGACTCCCGGTAAAGAATTAACTGGAAACTTCTAGCAAATCATCTATCACAATATCCCATTAATCTAAATAAAAATTTGACCCAAAACTATCTGATGCTGGGCTACCATCCATGAATGTCTTTCATAGCTTTCTTTAGTTCATCAATTGTTGGGGTTTTGCATAGACAATCATTTTTGTCTTCAGATATCATCAGGGAAATGATTGACTCAAAATTAAAATCAGATGTGTTTCCTCTGGAGGAAAGCATGTCTTTAAAGAACAAAACTGCAGTGTCATGAATTTTTTCGAAGAGTTCAATACTGTCCCATCCTCTGGTGTCATCAATTGTTGGAGTGTAGCATGGCATCTCCTTCATTGAGCCACTTTACCCGAGCTTTTTGTTTCATAACGATTTAGGCCTCGTTTGGTTACATAGATAAGATGAGATGAGATGAAAAATCTGTAAATGAAAGTGAGATAGTTTGTAAATAGTAGTGAAATGGTTTGAGTTAAGATGTTTTATGAGGTTTTGGATAAGGAGAAACTTTTTATAAGTAAAGTTTGGTGGAATTGTCTACACATGACAATTCCATTAAGTAGGCATAGCCCAAGTTCACAGTAAGTATACAAGATTGAACACCTAGTTACAAGCTAGGAGTTAGAAATAGATATAAGAAAATCATGAAAACTAGATCCATTAAAGACAATAGCGGAGGCCAATAGAATTAAGGTATGGATCTTCCAAATATCTTTTTTGGTCCTCAAAGAATAGACATAGCCAGGACAATACAAAGAATGCCCTAACTAAGTAGGCGCAATAGAGACAAGAAAGTCACGTAAATCCAGGCCATTAAAATCAATGGCAATGGACCAAGTACATAGAGTTCTAATAAAGAAAGCTTTTAGTTCCTCCATCGATCTCTCCTTGTCTTTAAACATCCGTTTATTGTGCTCCTGCCACAAACACCACATGATGCATATAGGGATCATCTTCCACACAACTTTAATCTTTTGAATGCTTCTTAGATTTGTCCAGCTAGCCAGAACTGCCACCATTGTCTTAGGCATAACCCAAGCCAAGTCTAGTCTACTGAACACCTCATTCCATAGCCCTTTAGCTCTCTCACAGTGTAGTAAGAGATGGTCCATAGATTCACCCTCATTTCTGCACATGCAACACCAATTTGTGATGATCACCCTACGTTTGCTCAAATTGTCGATTGTGAGGATCTTACCCAGGAAAACTGTCCGCACAAAGAACGCTGCTTTGGGAGGTGCCTTATGTCTCCAAAGCCTTTTCCATGGAAAATGAATACTGGGCTCTTGTGTGAGGGACTTATAAAAAGAGCGAATCGAGAAAGAGCCTTTACCTACAAGTAACCACCACAACATATCTTCTTGCAGGTTGCTCGGTTTTATGGAGTACAAAGGCTGAAAAAGGTTTCAAAGCTACTCATTTCCCAATCTTGTGCAGACCGACTAAAATTGATATTCCACTAAATTTGCTTCTCTGATATTACCATGACTTCCGCCAATGAAACATTTTTGGCACCTGCAACCTAGAAATAAATCCTTTAGAGCCTGTTACCACACCAAATATCACTTCAAAATTTAATACTGGAACCCTCCCCTGCCGAAATCTTGTGTGTCAAGTAAAGACCCCCCATCCTCTTCTTATGTGTTTCCACAACCCCTTTCCATACGACCCTCTCACTTCTTTAGTACACCATCTGGGGATAAGCCTCTATATTTGCTCTCAATCACCAACTTTTATAGGGCTTTTGATTTCTTATTATATCTCCACAACCATTTTCCCAAGTAACGCCCAATTAAAAATTCTCATATTTCTAATTCCTAAACCATCATTGGAGATAGGGCTACATACCTTCTCCCACTTGACTAGGTGGAATTTGAGCTCCTCACCCACTCCACTCCACTCCACTCCACTCCACTCACAAGAAATCACGTTGGAAGTTTCTCAATATGGAACGCCACACTTGCTAGGATAGGAAATAGAGACAAAATGTAAGTTGGTAGATTAGATAATGTACTCTTGATTAGGGTAATCCTACCACATTTCGACAGGTACTTTCTCTTTCATCTTGCCAGTCTACGCTCTACTTTCTCAATCACTGTGTCCCATAATGAAGACGCTCTTGAGGCAGCCCCAATGGGAGTCCAAAGTAAGTCATAGGAAGCGAGGCAATCTTACACCCCAGAGTGCTAGCCAACTATCTTATATGATGAACACCTCCAATTGGCACCATCTCTAATTTGTCAAAGTTCACTTTCAACCCGGATGCTGCTTCAGAGTTCACTGTCCATTCCTTTTAAGCCAAATGCACCACATGGGACATAAAGAAGTCATTTTCCACATGGCGGTGATATGGGGGTTACCCTAAATCTCAAACTAGCAAGGAGATCCACCACCCTCCTTTGCATCACCCATGAAATTCCAACCTATTAAAAACCTCATTCCTCAAAACCTTGCGACCCACAATGAAGTAATAAATGATCCACATATTCACCACTTTTCTTAAATATGTACCACCAGTCCCATGGTCAAGATCTTTCCATGGGAAGCAGTTTAGCCAAAGAAAGCCACTTTGGGAGGCACCTTATAGTTTAGGGGTGAAAGCCGGTCGGTCCGGATTAGAGAAACAGATTGGACTTGATCGAAGCTTGGACCGGTCGGTCTCGGTATAAGGATTTCTCATCTTTCGGTCTTCGGTCCGGTCCCGGGGTGGGGTTTCCTTGGACCGGACCAATCGAATTGGGAAAATATATATTTCTAATTTTTAAATATATTATATATTATTTTATATAATATTGTATAATTAATTATGTAATTTTCATCTAATTTATTATCATTGAAAATATAAAATATTTTTTTTAATGAGCTAGTTATATAATCCACATTAATAATTCCCTTAATTTTAATTTAGTAATTTAAATAAATTTTTTTATTAATTTATTTGAAAAAAAAGAAAAGAAGAATAATTGGACCGGACTAGATTGATAGCTACCAGTCCGGTTTGGAAAAAGTGATGGTCCATCACCCGGACCAGACCAGATCAACCAATTTACACCCCTACCTTAGTCCTACAAATACACTTTAAAAAAATGATCAAGGTTCTGACCTGATATAACCTTGTACATGGATCAGACTATCAACTTCTTGTTCCTAGGATGAATCCAGAGGATCCTATCCACCTCACCACAACCAATACCCGACACATACAACAAGATGAACAGTGCAGAAATATCACCCTTTTCCCTATCATGGGCAACTAAAAAAAAGCGAACATCCCACCATAAGGAGCCACTACAGCTATCCAAAAGGTCTGCCACCAAAGTCTCCTGTGCATGAGCAATCCGAAAAGGGAAGGAAATGCAAACTTAAGGGACATATCACCACACCAAATGTCTTGCCAAAATCTGACCCTGGATCCCTAGTTCAACCCAAATCTAAAGTGACAAACAACACACCCCACCCATTCCTAATATTTTTTCACAACTCTACACCATGCGCACCTCTCACTTCGATTAAGCACCAACCCCCCCCTCCCCCCCCCAAAAAAAAATAAAAAAAACTTACATATTTGGAATCAATAATAACCCTCCATTAAGACTCCCCTTCCTGATTATACCATCATAACCATGTCACAAGGGAAGCCTTATTAAAATTATTCAAATTTTGAACTGTCACCCTCCGCTTGAGATAGGGGAACAAAACTTATCCCAATTAAATCTATTTTTGGGTTTAGGAATCCCCACTTACAATCCAAGTTTCGTCAAGAATCTAAAGATGTTATAGGTCCTGCCACAACATTATCCTTTCTTTATAAGTACAGCTTTTATAGATAATTGATAGTACAAATACAAAGTCATGTTAAAATACCAGAAACAGATTGTGAGATGATCTGTAATGGATTAAATGACACTTAGGTTGCGTTTCGGTATTGAGGTGATCTCAAATATTTTGTGAATTGTAGGAAAATAGTGAAAAAGTAATGATAAAATATTAAATAGTTGTGAATAGTAGTACAATATATTAAAAAGTAGGTAAAAAGTAATGATAAAATAATGAATAGTAGTAAATATGCTGAGAATACTCCACTACCCAAACCGTTAGTTATCCCATAATAATCATATCTTCCTGTTTTCTACTTCATTTGAGTTGTAATTATCAAATGAAGCTTTTTGGCAATGTGCTTTCATAAATGATATAAAAGGTTCAAATAATTAAAGGACACTCAGTTATCCATAATAATCATATCTTCCCATTTTCTACTTCATTTTAGTTGTAATTATCAAATGAAGCTTTTGGCAATGGGCATTCATAAATGATATAAAAGGTTCTAATAATGTAATAATGAAAGGTTGATGTTTCTCATTATTTCCTTAACTTTCCAACTGGTGCCAAGTTTCCCACTGGGAAATCGTGAATGTACCAGTTTGATTGGGGGATGATTATTTCCAAGTGGTTTTAGACTTTTCTTTTTTAGCTCATTTCTCAACAAAATTATAAGTTTATCCAAATTAGATTCGTAATTCTTTTGTTTTCTGATAAAGGTTTGAAATAGATCTTGCTCATCGTATAGTCTTTAGAGAAGAGAAGGAATTTGATAAAGATAGGCCTTGTCACCTTTGTCTCTTGTGAAGCTTTCACCCCCATTACAGCCTCCTTTATCAAGTCCAACTTCTCATCCTCATCAGATATTTCTTCCACTGGATGTATTTTAAACTGAATGGAGTCCGAATTACAGCTTATGACATTTTCCAACGAAAAAAAATAATTACCCTCCCCTTTTCCCTCTCTTGCATGACACTGGGATGCTTTAGTATCCTTTCCTCAACCTTTAACCCCTCCCACGGCATTCCCTTTCCACTTGATCAGGGTTCTCCTGGACAGAATTACTTTTTTTTTTTTATAAGTAATAAGAAATTTTATTAAGGCAAGTAAATAGGTATAGCCCAAGTATACAGGGAGTATACAAGCTGAAACACCTAAATACGAGCTAGGGACTAGGAACTAGGAAATGCTAAAAGAAAATCATGTAGATTATCCCCATTTGATACAAGAACATTCGCCCAAAGACAGTTCAAAAGAAAGACTCTAAATTCTCCTGACGAGCGTTCTCTATCATCAAAACACCGCCCATTCCTTTCCAGCCATCATCAAACATGAATCATCTTCCAAATAGCAGCAATGTGGTGGCTACCCATAAATCCTTTCCAACAAGCTAAGCGATCCACCACCCTCTTGGGCATCACCCAAGCAATACCTGACTTGTTGAAAATCTCATCCCAAAAGTCTGTCACCTCAAAATGCAGAAATAAATCATCAACTGATTCATCATCTTTCTTACACAAATAACACCAGTCTAAGCAGATTATACCCTATTCCATGATAGGTTCATGAACTTGTACCACATGCACCATTTTAACACCCATCTTAACAGAATTAAGAATTCGTTTTCGTTTTCAGACTTTCCTCATCCCCTTGCTCCTTGGTCGTCTGTGGGCTTTCCCCTTTGTTAACTTCTATGCATTGGGCTCTTTGATCATGCTGACCATTACACCTTTCTTCTTGGTCTCCTTCGAATCAGCCTGCACTGTCTACTTCCTTTCTCCAACTCTTTCGCCCCATTGTGATTTAACCCCTTTGAGGCCAATTACAAACACTTGGGAGGTGCTGTTAGTGCTTGCTGACTTGCAGAAAAAGGGAACCCTTTTGTATACCACCCTTTGCCTAAATCCTTTGCTTTTCAAAATGCCAATCCAAAGTTTGTCAATTAAGGTTTATATATATCAACTTTGACACATCCAAGCACAACTAGTTTAGGTAACATTAATGGTCACTTTATCTGCTTTGAGGAAACTACCCATGGAACTTGTAAAAGCCTACAAAGATAATCTTAATTTATATAGATCATGCAAATTAATCAGATATAGTTGTGTCAAATACAAACACACGTTTTAATTTCAAATCTTCAACTTTTTCGTCTAATCATTAAAACTTCATTAAACTTCCAAACAAAATATAAAAACAATTCAACTTCTTCAAATCCTAAAACAAAAATAATATTAAAAAATTGTATTCTAACAATATTTTAACTTTATAATATTTTTATTCAATTTTTTCTCTCTCATTTCCCAAAACCCCATAAAACATCTTACTCAAACCATTTCACTACTATTCACAGATCTCTCATCTCATTCCCCAAGCATCCCCCTAGTTATTTACAATGCAAAACAGATTTGAGCTGCAGTGTCCAGGTAAATTAAACTGGACACTGTAGCTAAAGGTAAAGATAATTTATCATTTCTCTCTCTCTTCTCCTTAAACACTTAGCCCTTTTCATCTCTAATTCTCAGAGCCATCTATTTCATGAACAAACCCGTCCGCTACATCACAGATTCTCACCATTTGCAGTCCAGCGAGCTAACAACGCTGCACACACTTGCCAACCGTCAATTCTCCTCCATCTCCAGTTCTCTTCCATTGTTGAATCATGGGTAAATTTCCAGCCACCACTTTGTTTTTGGTTTTTGGTTCTGATTTTTATTTTGATTTCTTCTCCATCTCTGCCCGGTTGCACTGTCCGCCTTCTGGTTTCAGGTTTAAAGTTTGTGGTTTGTATTGTTCCTTTATAAATGACAAATGATGCGTTTAGTGTTCTGGGTTTATTTTGTGCATGTGTGTTCTTCTGACCAGGGGTACATTTGCAATTTTCCTGTGTGTTCTGTTAGAAGATGGGCTCATGATACACTGCCGCCACCACCTGAGGATTGTGATATCTTGCTCCTAGAGCCATTGGGCGGTTATGAGTTTCAGATTTACTTATTTTCCTTTTCTGCTCTTTTTGTGAGGTAGAGAAAATGTTTGATGTATGGTCTTAAAATAAATGACACTGACTATAGGCTAAGAAGAGTTTTGAACTTGTAGATGAATCTCACTAGCCTAATTGGTTTTTGTGTTATTGTTGATTTAGCGTTGTAGAAGAATTTATTGATTTTGTACACACATAGTTTTTATTGTTTAAGGCATTCCAATCCTATTCTAAGGCCAGTGTTTCCACTAACAAAACTCCTTTATTACACCCACCGAATGTCATTTTTTTTGGTTAATCATTCTTAAGCTCCTTTTGTCAAATGGTATATGGGTGCAGTTCACTGCTCTGAAACTATTGGATACCCAATCAATCTTAAGTTTCTTTTGTGACTATTGTGCTATTTTATGGCTTATTCTTTTGAGTTAAGTTTTAGGAAGACCTATGCATCAATATTCATGAAAACCTTATTTTAAATGAGTTATTTTGAAACCTTTTTTTTCTTACAAAAAAGAAAAAGAAAATAAAAGTAGCACAGTGCTTGATGTGAAGTACTACCTCATTTTGTACAAGAGTCAACACGATTATGCATGATGAACTCCCAGTGTTTGATATTATCGTGCAAGTCCATTTTCTTAAATTTTCAGGCTGAAATGCTCCCATTTCAAGGGTGGGGAGAATTTCTAATAACTGTGGGTGTTTTAACTTTTGGCTTAGTAAGCAAGTCTGAGACAAATGAGGATGGCATTCTCATAAATACATAAAAGAGAAATTATCCAAGATTGCACATATTGAACTCATGATTTTTATTTTATCATGCGGTCTTTTAAGATATTTGGACAATTCAGTAAGAACCATAGAAAACTAATGTTTGCAAAATGGTTTGTGTTTGTGTACTAGTGTGGTATCAGATATTTAGTGTACTGCTTTGTGGTATTAAATTCTTGACCCAACTATTATTGTCTTTGTTATACCCTCTCTGCTGATCTTTTTTTTTTTTTTTTCATTTCTATTATAACTTGTATTGATATTTATTTAAGGATGGATTCCCAGACGGGTAAAGATCCCTTCTCTACCACTCTCTTGCAAGAGGGTGAACATGGAATTAACAATGAAACTATGGGGACCTCTGCAAATCACAACGTATATGCCCAAGATACTCAAACCCAAGCACGTATAGGATCCACTAGAAAGAGATCTCATAGGGGTGGAAACTTCACAGTGGAAGAAGACAATCAACTTGTATCGGCTTGGCTCAATATTAGCTTAGATGTAATTCAAGGAAATGACCAAAGAGCCACACAATTGTGGAATAGAATTTATGAGTACTTCAACAAGTACAAGAAGCCATTTAGTCCCGAACGCTCTGTGGCCTCTTTAATGAATCGGTGGTCAACGATCCAAAAAAGTACCAAGAAGTTTTGTAGGTTCCTATTTCAGATTGAATCAATGCATCCAAGTGGTGTTGACGAGCAAGATAAGGTATAAATGAGTTACTATTGGTAGTGTTGAATTATTTAATTATTAGATACTATAAGAATCAATTATCATTATTTTGTCTATGTTTTCAGATTCAAAAGGCAAAGAATATGTATCGTGAAAACCAAAGGGCAACATTTCAATTTGATCATTGTTGGTATTTACTAAGACATCAACCAAAATGGCAGACACATATGGATCAATTGAGATCGAGGAGGAAATCAAAAAATATCACACATTCTCCTGATACTACTCTGGAGTCCATACATCTTGGGGAAGATCATTTCTCAGAGGATGTGTTTGTGGACTTGGAGAGACCACATGGTAAGAAGGCTGAGGAGGAGAAAAAAAGAAAGGCTCATGAAACTTCACTTGTAGAAATGTTGAGTGAATTGAAAGAAGAGAGGAAGATATTGAATGAGGAGAGGCGGGAAGCGCTTAGAATTGCAGAGGAAGATCGGCAAGAGTTGCTTCGCATCAAGAAAAGAAAGCTTGAGTTAGATATCATGCTGATAGATAAAAGCAAACTATCTCCTATGCAACAACAATATATTCATGAACGCCAATTGGAAATCCTTGCAAAGTATAGGACTACGTTGTCATAACAATTGGAAAACCTTTGTTTTGGAACATTTGCCATGGATGTTATTGCTTTCGAACAATTTTATTTTCTTTGGATGCTATTGTTTTCGAACATCTTTATTTTCTATGGAGGCTATTGCTAAGCAATTGTTCAGATATCATTTATCCATGTCAAGAAGTGAATACATCACACGCAAACTACATAATGGAATGACAAAATTCTAAATTCTAACGACCTCCTATGCATTTGGCTTAAATACTTGAAAAGGTTTGATTAGAGTCGAGTCTGAGTTTCCAGATCTCTAATGCGATGATGTCCTGAAGTTCATAAATTCAAGTTTGTACTCGCGTGACGTAAATTGGTTTAGGGGGAATTCTCTATGATTTGTACGAAAACAGAATTATATGCTCTAATGTATGAATGGTTCATGAATAATTGCAAATCATGTTTGGAACACTCAAAATGTGTGAGGAACTACCTACGCAAAAGGGGACAAACCATTCTTAGAGTTGAGTGGAAGGCAAAGATGAGAAAATACTCCACTGGTCTAAACCTCTAAGGAATTAGTAGCAAGTGTTGAAAAGTGCAGCAAGTCAAGCACATGAGTCAGCAAGCACCTTGCAAGTGCTCAATTGATGCGTCCTAGAGCAAGGTGGAGATAGGTGTATTGTTTCACTAAAGGTGAGCATGAGAAGGTCACTTACTAAGAAGGTGATAACAAGGAGCCGCGGAAACTAGTAATTTCAACAAAACGAAGAGTTACCCGCCAAGGCGAGTAGCAGCCTAGAAGAGACTATGTAAGTGAGGGAGCTTTTCAGAAGTACACGGAAGTGCTTAGAAGAGTGGTAGGACTGCACATAGAACCCCTAGTCCATCTAGAGTGGTTCTGCAATGAAAGGTGAAGGCTTAACGGGTCATGTCGTCTAAGCAGTATGACTCAAGCTACGATTGAAACCCTCTTTCGAGGAAAGTCAGAGGGCCAAGCATGCAGATCATGCTTGGTAGTCTTGCCTCTGTCATCCTACAGTATGATAGGGAAGAATTAATGAAAATCCTTACCTCAAATCCGAAGTCAGAGAGGAGTTAGAAAGGAGAGGAGTTAGAAAGGACATATGACAATCCTACCTTATTTAAAGAACCATGATGTGGAATGAGATCTCACTTTTGAGACCTTATTCATCAAAAAGCTAGTGAAGTCAACTTCTTCGGAAAGCAAGAAGTAGAGCGGTGACGAGAAGATTTTCAATGTAGGAAGGTAGGTTAGCTTTTAAGATAGTGTTGGAAAATGTGGAGTGAATATTATGAGTAAGAGATGTTGCATTTCTATAACTTCTCTCCCCCATTTTACAAGCATGAAGATATATTTCGATCATTATGTTTATACCTATATTTATGCATTGATTTCCAATATTTTGAGTGTCTGAATGTGTTAACTATTTTTAATACATGACTTTGAATACCTGTGTGGGAATTCAATATTCCTATGTAAGAATATCTATCTTTGTGTGAGAATGTCTATCTCTGTGAGAGAAGTCGGTAGTGTGAATCTATAATCATGGGACAGGACGGAGAATTACCCAAATCATTCCTGTGAAACGTTGTGACTTGCTTCACACGAGAAGGAGAATGCCTCGTGGGGATTAGGGGTGGAACAATGTCATATTTGACCTCACCTGATAGTCGGGATTTAGGATCCCAGCGTATCAAGTGTTGGTGTCTCCGAGTTGATTGGCCGGGTAGAAGCATCCCAGATGCAACAAGTATCTTTGTGTGAGAAGTTTGTATGATGAATATTTATGAGATGAGCACGTGTGGTAGAAGAATATTATTGGGGCTGAAATAGGCCGAATACTAATTTTTACAAGGTTTTCTACTTACATTGGAGACAGATTATTCTTTACCATATTAATACTAATGTGTTTATGTATTTTGTATAAGAGAAAAGGGCAACATTCCCAGAGAGTGATTCCTTATCATGCCTATGTATGTACATGTGCTATCTGAGAGGGTGATTCCTTATCATGTTTGAGGATGCATGTAGCTGTAAAAGTGAGGGTGATTTCTCACCACACATATGTATCCATCCAATCTTTTCATGAAAGTGTTCATAACATTTTTGGTAGCATCATCTTTTATTAACATCCTTGTCATAGCCACCTAGCCTACATATGGTTTCATTTTTGTAACCACAGATTTTGATGCAGACCTAGATCTTGGCGTGATGCTCGAGGAAGACTTCAAACCCGCTCGAATCTTGAGTATGGAGACCAGTAGCCCCGTCTTAATAACCCTGTACCTTTCGTTAGAAAATCAAAATGCTAAGTCAGGTGATTACTTGTAATCAGTCCACCACTTTGAGGCAACTAACTTTATATATATTTGGACAATGTAATATCTCTGGATTTAATGAAGGGCAATAAGCTCCTTTTGTTGTAATGATTAGTATTCTGATACTTAACAACTAGCATTGTCATTATAACATATTTTGCTTAAATTTTTGCTGTGATTACATAAGTATATATCTTTCATGTGTATTTACCTTAGAAAAATTATACGCCTATTTCAATTCCTTCTTGGGTATTGACCGTTGGCCAGCATCCTTGGCACCACGATCCTCACCCAGACCTTTCTTAAAAATGGATGCAACAAAATGCATACTAAGTCTTTTCATATTGACTCTTGAACTATAGCATAATATTTTTACTTATTTCTTTGTGTTATATAAATTGTTTTTATGAATGTTTTCTTGTTGATGTTATTAGGAAATCTTGATAAAAAAAAAAATGCATGTCATATGTAAAAATCATTTGACGCCATAACTTCCAAATAATTGTTAGTTCATGAATATAACAAGAAAATATATCTTTCCATGCAATTGGATTGGACAATTCTTCCATTTTCTAGAGCATTAAATCAATATTGTTCAACATCTCTAGAAATCCATGATTTCAGCTAGCAATCTAGCAATCTCATTGCTATTCAGTGACCTTAGTTGTGTAGTGCGTTCAACAATCCTCAGGTGTTTGTTAATAAGATTAGTTGTCACACTCTATAGGCAAGCATCTTAATTGTTGTGGTCATCTTTCAAAAGAAAGACAACCTAAACCTTCCAATTACAAATTTTTTTTGGATATTTGTTTTTAATACTCAACCACGTAGTGCTTTCACGGATCCTTAATTATTTGTCCATAAGATTAGTTATCACTCTCAAGCATCCTAATTGTTGTAGTTATCTTTTGAAGGAGAGACATCTTGAGGCTTTCACTATCATATATTTTTGGGACAAAGTATGGTTCGTAGACTTCTACTGTCAAATGAATATGGAGCAATAGTTCATGACTCATAAGCAACCTTCTCTAATATACATTGGGAGTATATACAGGTGGAAAAATAATAAAGAAAGACTTTGGTTTCCTCGAATAGAATTACAATGATGAATTGACAAGGTTGAACAGTGCTACGACGTGACGATAGTCCTCTTTCATTATTTAATTGTTCTTCTTTCACAATGAAAAATGAATTTATTTCCAATTCATCATTGGATGAGGAGTCCAATAGAAAACCATCAAGTTCAAGAAAATGATCCATGGAGATTAAACTAGTAGTAGGTTCATGTAAAAATAAAATAAGCAATGAATGAACATTAGACAAACTTGGGTTTGGGTAAATGAAACTAGAACAAAAATGGTAATATTGTTGAAAGAGTTAGATCATTAAATAAATAAACGATAAAAAAAAAAAACAATGTTTTAATGCTTTAGAGAAAGAAACAAAAGCTAATATATGTGGTAGAGCTGAAATGGATTAGGTAAAATAGCTAAAACATTGATTTTAGCTAGAGTTTTACTACTCATCATCTTCACATGTCACATAGATTTTTATTTAATTTTATTTGGTAGTTAGAGTTTTGCTACTAAATAAAAATAAGTAGTGTGTGATGTGAGGATAATGAATAGAATCTTTCTTTTAGCTAAACCAATATCCTTAATTAAAAGTGGGAATGATGATGGAGTTATCTTTGAACAAATGTCAATTAGGTTCTTATGCCTAGGAGTACAATCGGTCCGGTTTGAAGGGAAATTTTTGTTAAAGACCCAACCTACGGAAATCAGATAAAAATAAATTTGGTTGTATTTATTTCAGCCCAAGTAAAAAAATGAGCCCAAAGAATTTTCAATTTTGAAAATAACATATAATATATCAACTATTTTATTTTATTTGCGCATTTTGTTCTTAAAAGTTGCACAAAACAAAATTAGGAAAAATTAGTAATTAGCATTTTAGGGACTTATTCATAAAAAAAATGTTTTTAAAATACATTTAAACCATTTTTGTTCTATTAAAATATTTGCGCCATCACCATTTATCCATTCATAAAAGTTAGCAATCATCATAATCAAATTAAAAACAAAGAAATAGAGAAAAAGAAATTAATAAATGAAATATCCTAACTTCAAACTCCAAATAAAAAAGAAAAAAATAAGGAAAATATATTTAATAAAAATTGTTACAATACAAGCATCGCTAGCCATAAACCACCTATTTATAAAATAATAGTCCAAATTAATTCACCACTAAAATATGATGAAATATATCTAATTATATTGATATAACCCACCACAGCAAGGCCATAACTCTACAAAGCAAAAGACCCAATTAAATGTCTTTAGTGCAAAAATAAATATCAAATATTTTAGTTTCAATAATTTTTTTTTATGCTAACCAAATTATTTAGTATAATATTATATTCTTTTTGCCACAACCATCTTCAATAGCTGTGGACATTGTCTATGATGCAACTGCGGAAATTTTAGCCTCCCTAATAAACTAAATTATATAAACTCATATAACAGATAACTCATAAAAATATATAAAAAGAACTAAATTTTTCACGAGCCCATGTCAAGCTTTTCAAAATCCTTCCTATCATTCATTAAATATCTAAGGCTAATTGGAGCAAAGGAATAATGAAGTCAATTTTGTTTACAAATGAGAGTCTCTACCATAATTCAAGACAAACTATTTTAGAAGGGATCAAGTACATAATTTTCCGTTCTAAATGCGGATTTATAGGCCATTGTAGATATCGGTAGAATATCAAATTTTCCATATTTTTCCTCACAATTTTCATATAGGTATCTATCCACTTGACTTGTTTTACAAAAAATTTTCGGATTGTAACCGATACTTAAATTGAACAAATCTCAGTGCATTCCTATTCTCAACTCTACTACATGTACTAGTTACATCTTCAGTTGAGAAACTTGTGCGTTAATATTATGGACAAGAACTATGACCTTCTTCAAATTCAACGCATGCATCATATATACGGGTCAAAATACTTTTCACCTTCAAATTTAACTCAATTGCTCTTGTAAAATCTTGAGTATTCATTGTCTCCAACAAAAACCCAAGATATTGTAACTTGTATCGAGAACTAAGAACAATACCAAAATACAACAATATTTTCATATTATCAAAGCTACCCAATATTTGTCAGAATTTTTGTCTCATATTTATTGACATTAATCTCAATACATGTTCTTCTTCAGACTCTATGTCAATTGTGTCTTGAATTGTAACTAATTATGTAAAACAAAGTTGCAAGTTACATATTGACCACCTAAAAAATGCAATGTTGCATTATAAAGGAGTTTAAGAGATCTCATAAACAATCTTACATTATCTCAATAATCTTTTTTGGGAGGTCCTAACTTCTTTGACACTCTCCTCCTTATCCCATTATTATTATCGTCATCATCATCACGTTCCTCCTCTCCAATACTAGAAATGAGCCCCACATCTTCTTTCTCTAGTAGTTCAAAAGCCTTTCAAAATTCTTTAGCCCTCTTTAACAAAAGATAGGTAGAGTTCCATAACATCTTTCACCTTGGTAATAGACTCATCAAATGCTTTCAACCACTCAAGAACAATAAATTTTAAGATGTGGGCACATCTCATATGCAAGTATTCATGTTCCAAAATAATATCCTTTCTATGCTTGGTCTTCTTTTAAAAAAAATATAATTGCTCCATTATTCGAACTTACATTATCAAGAATGATTAAAAGTATTTTTGGTCATTCACAATTAATCAAGTACATCTATATTGTTGTACCAAGTATATAATGCTTGTGATTTTTGACTAAACAAAAAAAGATGATTATTTTGTATAATTTCAATCATTATCAATTAAAGATGTAGTTGAAATTTTGCACGGATGTCCACATATCTATGGTAAGAGAAATTCGTTGCCCTTAAAGAGTGCTTCTCAACTTATTCTTTTCCCTCGTATAACACTGTTCACACTATAACAATATTTGGAGGTGTGATTCCTAGGTTGAACAATAAGCATAGATCTTTTAAAACTCTCTCATTCAACAAACTTAAATGCCAACTCGTTAAGTATAATCATTTTTACTAGAGTTTGTCTACAAGCATCAATACTAAAGGCAATCAGAACCAGTGCATACTAGTAGTCCTTCCCTCATTGGGCTTCCAAACTAAGGTAGTTTGGATCTTATCCCTAGCATTATATGGATAAAATTTACATTAATGTTCAATGTAATACTTTATGGATTTTGTACCATTCACCTTCATATCACATGCATAATCCGCACAATAATTACTTGTAGCCCAAGGTTTAATTGGATCACTTTTTTATATTTTTATGAAGTGATCACAAACCATTAATCTAGTTCTATGCAGATCAATAGATTTCGTATTTACATTGGGTGGGGGTGGAGGAATGTCTTGCTCTTGTATTGTATCTTTAGTATTTCTCTTCTTAGAGTTGGGAGTCAAACAAACTATATATAAACAGTTCTTCTACAGGCAGTCAATAGATTACAATCGCCATTCAATCGGCTGATGTGGCATTGTACGAACTTTTAAAAAATAAATAGAAGGAAAATGAAATAAAATTGAAAAAAAAACATACAACATAACTTTTACAACTTTCGACTCCCCCTTTTGTCTCTTCAGCCCTTTCTCGCTCTCTCTCTCCATGGTTCTTTATTACCATTAATCTCTCTCCCTTTTCTCCAACAGGACTGCAGTCACTGCACATCGCAAATACTCGAAACACACAAATACATTTTTGAAACTTAGTTCTATGCAACACAAGCCGATCTTTTCTTTTCCTCCCTCTCTCAGAAACCCAGGGTGAAAAATCAAGGTGTCAAACAGATTATAGTAAGATTTTTGAAGGATTTGCACGTATTTGTGCGAGCTGGGGCACTTCACTTTGAAATAGAGCTTAGAGTGCTTGATGCTACACAGTGTTGAATTTTTTTGATTGGTAGGCTATGGAGCTGGTTTTATTGTTCAAAATAAATTGAGCTTGACCAAATTGGTTGGGAGGACTGGAATTGATGATTTCCATCTAAAGGTATTGTGAAGGGAAGAAGGGAGGTTTGTGATGAAGGAGAACAGAAGGAAGAAGTTGTTCTGGTCAAAATGGTGTGTTTTGTACATGTCAAACAAATAAAACACATCCACGTGGGCCACGATTGTGCGCCAACTCCCCCACCCAATTGCAGAAAGCATTTTTCATATATAAAATGACAATGTTCAAATCTAAATATTACAACATGCATTACATCCAAACAAAATGTGATTTACTATCTGTATAAGCATATGTTTTTTTAAGCATCTTTTTTCTTTTTACACATGTTTTTCTTCCTTTTTTTAACATCTGAATTGGAGCAGACAAATTTGAATTCACCACCCTAATTATAAAAGTTTTCATTTCTTTTTTCTTGTAATCTATTTCATTTTATAGATAATTAATCAACTAACATAAATGAAATTAAAATATAATAATTATTTGTAGTCTAAAAAGTGCATTCAATCTCAAGCACATCAACCATAATCTCAAACACATCAACTGATCAATTATAGTAGAACAAAAAAAATATTATGCAAATATAAAGAATATTAGCTCGAGATCGATCGGTACCTTAGAGCATTGGCATTGGTATCATCAAAAGCCAATGCAAATGCATAAATTGATGAATGTAAAAGAAATACCGCTGCATTGGTATCGGTAAATATAAAATCTGAAGTTTTGACCTACAGTATTTCATCCATTTCCTTCAAATTTGAAGAAGCACTGCACACTCATCTTTGTTTTATTTTATTCCATTTTTAATGCCCAACGGCTGATTTTATTTTCTCCGTCTCTTCCCTCTCTCATTTTTCCTCCCCGCGTTTTCTCTCCCCTGTGCCTCTCTTTTTCATTTTTCGCCATCGACGGAAACGAAATCTCACACATTCTTCACGCAGAACTCATGCGAGCTTCATCTCCGTAAATTCCTTCGATTCTTCACGCAGAATCATTCTTTCCCCAATACTTCCTCGCTCCAATCTTTTTCTGTGGGTATGATCCGTGAGATACCGGTATCGCTTTTTGTGTGTGTTTCTGTTTGGATACGATGATAAAATCAGCCCTGTGCATTCTTACCCTTCTCCTCTGCTACTGGAAGCCAAGGATCTTCACCGTACACAACTATCCACTACAAGATTTGCTTCCACTGTAACTTGCTCTTCCAGAGACCAAGCTTATATTCCGAAACTCCAACCCTTTAGCCGATCCAAGTTCGAACGGGTCGTCAAAGATCCCCCCTTGATCGAGAAGTGCGAAAATGAGCTTTCTGGTATTCTTTTATCTCTCAGAGCCGTATTTTGTTTATGAGTTTTATAAAGTTTTATTTTTTTATTTTTTTCCTTTCTGTAGATTTGAATGGTGGTTTTTTATTTCTTGGTTTTGTGTTTAACCCATTTGAAAGTCTTTGTTTACTTGGTTTATTTCTTCTTTATTGTTTTTGGAATTTGGTTATTTTGGGTAGTCATTTCCATGGCTTTTGGTTCTTTCAGATTATTGTTCGACGCTAGAAGGAGATGATTCTTATAGCTGTTGGAGGGCGTATTTCGAACTCAAAGATCTTGAAGTAAGCTTCTTCTATGAATATTGTTAGTTTCAAACATTGTAGAAATGAATATTGGTTAGATAAAATATTGACATAATATAATTGTTGAATGAACAAATTGTATATGGGTTTGTTGGTTCATTAAATTATTATATATATGATTGTTAGGTAGAAAAAGGGTTGACAAAATGTGTTTATTGGTAATTAGGTTGAGGAAAAAAATTAGTTGGAAATCAATAATTTAAATATCATATTAAATTATTAATGTACATATAGTTAGTTTAATTTTAAAATATGAAAAAAAATTATATTATTATTAAAATAATAATATTATATTATTATTTTGATGAATCAAATGGCTAATCCAATGTGGGATTATAGATAGGAATGTTTAGATTTAAGGAAAACTTGTACTTTTTCATCAAATTTTGAAGGTGGCTTTGATGAAGCCAATGCCAATGCTCTTAGAGTGAAAAGCCAAGAGATGGTAGGGTAGGACGTAGACAAGTGGGGATATAGTTTTCCAGTAGAAACCAATAATAGATGTGGTAGCGTGGGGCAGAGGGGCTCAGAGTTAGAAGATCGAGGGCGTGGGGTGAGGAGTTAGAGGTTGGAATTAGGGTTTGATTTTGAACAAGGGAAGAAATGAAGGGGAGAAGAGACGAGGTATCCAATTTTTACAAACCCTTATATTGAAATGACAGCTGTTTAGATTATTTTTCAATCTAAAGGGCGTCATTTCAAAATAAAGGTATTTCAAAAAAAATAAACCAACTTGTGTGAAAGGAGGTTTATTTTTGTAGCTAAACATACCGTTTAAATTCATATTCACTCTAAACTAAGCCATTTTCATATTAACTAGCACATATTTTTTATTTTATTTTCTTGAAAAATAAATCAAGAAAATCAATTAATAGATCAAAATTATATAAATTAGTAAAATAAAAATGAAGTGCGCTCTTTAACGTAGATTATCTAACTAACTCGTTAATTAAATTGTGGTTTTATTAACAGTGTTAGTAGCTAGTAACATAGTATTCAATAGTATGTGTATAAACTATGATAGTTAATGCATAATGACCTATTTTAATATTTTATATATGATTAATGAATAATTGTAATGGTTTATGGATACTTGAACCTTGGGTATCTTACAAAAAATGTACCTAACTATTTTAATTAAATATAGAGTATATGTCATTGTATATAATATAACGATTTACCATATAATGTATTAGTTAATTGTTATTAGTATATAAGTTAATTGTTAATAGTATATTTAATACTTTATACGGCCAATGGTCTTAATTAATTTAGATAAAAAATACATAATTAAATTATATGATAACTACTTAAAACTCATTATAAAATGCTATATGAAAAATTATTTAAAGACGTTTATATATTTAGTTCGGCTAATTCGGTCTGGGGTGGAAAAATCCTACCTTGAGACCGGACTAAAAATAGAAATTTTGGAATTTTTGAAATCGAGACCAACCGAAAAAGTTATTGATCTGGGTTGGATTGACCAAAATTATCTAGTTTGATCGAGTTTTTCAGTCCGAGTCAATAACCTTACAACCTTACTCACGCCCAATGACATATAATCATCTTATTTTTTTAGGAGCATCTCAGCCCATATTAGAAAAGAGGGGTAGATACAGTTAGGAGTTATGTAAGTGTTGTGCATTATTTTAAAAAAAGAATGGAATCAATTATTAAAAATTAATTTTTTTAAGTGGATCCTACATTTACTTTCCCTTTTTAGAAGTATTGCGCAACACTTCTGTACTTTATGTCTATAAATATCATTTCTTCTAAGTGTAGAGAAACAAAGAGCAATAGGGTTTTTTTTTGTTTTGATTAATGCTATATATTATTGACCGGACTAGAAAAATCGACCGGACCGAACTCTAGACCGATTGGTATCGGTTCTAAAAAGTGTGGATCGAATGGTCTTCGGTCTGGTCCTGGGGTCTATAAATTTTGAACGGGATCGGATTGAACTCCTATATATATTTTAAAAATATTTTTAAAAATTTAATATATTATTTTTATATAGTAACTATATAAGTTAATTATGTAATTTTTATCTAATTTATTATTATTGATCATATAAAATATTTTTTTAATAAATTAGTTACATAATCTATATTAATAATTCACTTAATTTTAATTTAGTAATTTAAATAATTTTTTTAATAATTTATTTGAAAAAAAAAGATGAGAAAAAGAAAATAATAATTGGACTCGACTAAATGGACCGACTAAACCAGTCCCAATAGATGTTCGGTCTAGTCCAATCTAGAAAAAATAATGGACCAAAAATTCACCCTAGAGCAGACCGGATATGACCGATTTATACCCTATTTAGAGCATTGTTAATGGATTAGCTATATTAAAAAATAAAGTAACTTTTTAATTAGAGATAAAATTGGCTTGCAACGGATTAGTCATATTCAAATTCTTTAACTTTTAGCTCCAGTAACTGTAAAGATAAAACCAAATTTGATTATTACTGTACTGAAAGCAAATCTTTATTTTATTGTTTTTATATAACTCTCCCTCTCTCATTTGGATATTTTCAAAACTTTTGGTAGAATAAAATATGGTTAAATTGAAAAATGAAATACATATAGTTGAAAAATATAATTTTTTTAATAATTTAATTATAATATGATTACTGATCAACATATAATAGGTAGAATAATAAAATATGATAAAATAAAATATTTAATTTTTTTAATTATTAATTATTCATTATTATAAAACAAATAAATTGATAATTAAATATAGAGATTTAATGTGAATAATTAAAATTAAATTTATCTTATATTATTTTATTATTATATAATAAAAAATAATTATTTTAATATAAAAACTAATGTAAATAAAATAACTAAAATTTAAATTTATTTTAGTTATAACTAAAATTTAAATTTATTTTACATTCATACAAAATATTCTTTATATATGCATAATGTTAGCACGGCGTCATTTATGAAGATTCGCATACATGATGCTGCGTCAAAAACCAAGGTGGTGTTATCCTTTTGTCAGGGAAATATCTCCAACCTTTTGTCCTTTAAGATGGAGGAGGTGAAGTAAACTACGTGCCTCCTCCATCGCCCTTTCAAATTTGACGGTCTTGATCAAACAGCTCATCTGTAATTTTATACAATGCCAGGGGTCATTGTTATCAAAACCTAATTGGATATTTCTACTCACACTTCTCGCTCTCCCATAAATATCTTTAGGTTATAAACGAGAGAGCGTCCATCTTCTCCTTTGAACCTTATCTGTTGGAAGTTGGAGCTAGAGCAAGGAGACCAGCCATGTCTGCCACCGCTTCTTCCCTTGCACTCCCATCTCTCACACCCAAGACCCTTTTCCTCTGCAATTCCAAACCCACTTCCCTCTCTCTGTTCTCTCTTTCCCCTTCTCCTCTCATCCTTCGTTGTAAGCCCATTTCCGTTTCCGCTTCCTTTCTTCGCTCTGCGCCTGTCTTCCACACCCGGCCATCCCGGTTCGTCCGGAACGTCACCCTTTCGTCCGAGTTTGACCAAGAAGAGGAGGTCGAGGAAAGAGGCTTCTCCCCTGACCTCAAACTCTTCGTGGGTAATCTTCCTTTCAGTGTTGACAGTGCTCAGCTCGCCGGGTTGTTCGAAAGCGCTGGAAATGTTGAAATGGTCGAGGTATTATATTTTTTCCAGACTTTATTTTTCCACTCCAAGTATGTGTATGCTATAAAGGTTGGTTGTTTACTTAAATTTTTTTTTTGATAAGTTGGTTGTTTACTTAAAAATAAAAGGTTGGTTTTTAATTTTTGATTTCTTGTGTGTGTCAGATTCAGTGGTCTGCGTTTGTTTTCTTTTGGATTAAATTGTTTCTCGAAATATTGGCTGTGGGAAAAGCAAAATATATTCTCGGGATTCTAACATAAGAAACCTGCTTATAGTTAGATGTGCTGAAGTCTTTGTTATTATAGGTGATTTATGACAAGACTACTGGAAGAAGCAGAGGATTTGGTTTTGTGACCATGTCTACGGTTGAGGAAACTGAAGCTGCTGCTCAACAGTTCAATGGCTATGTAAGCACATGTTCCATGTACTTGGTTTTATTAGGCGTTCTATTTCTTTGGTTTTGAGTCGTATTTGGTGTGAAGCAGGCTCTTTCAGAAGTTTCATCGAAGTAATTGCTGAGTATCAAATTTCCGGTTTACTTGTCTTGTTTTATATTTCTTGAGCACTGGGTGTATGGGTTTATTGCATCTGAGCAAAACTTCCTGACATTTGACAGGAACTCGATGGAAGACCATTGAGGGTGAATGCTGGACCTCCTCCACCTAGGAGGGAGGATTCCTCCTTTAGAGGTACCAGAGGTGGGTCAAGTTTTGGTGGTGGGTCAAGTTTTGGTGGTGGCCAAGGTGGCCCCAGCTCTGGTGGTGGCTACCGTGTTCATGTGGGTAACCTTGCATGGGGTGTTGATGATTTGGCGCTTCAGAGTTTGTTTAGTGAGCAAGGAAAGGTTGTTGAAGCAAGGGTGATTTACGACAGGGAGAGTGGCAGATCAAGAGGTTTTGGTTTTGTAACCTTCAGCTCTTCCGCAGAGGTCAACAATGCTATTGAATCCTTGGATGGCGTTGTAAGTATAGTAGCACCTTTTCTATTGTTATATTTCATATGATGGGTGAATCTGTTGTTTGATGTATGTGCGAGTTTCTTTTTATTTTTGAGTTACATTGAAATGGTTGGTTGATCATTAACATAAATTATCAATTTTGCTCGGTTCTTTTCGGTCCCTTTTTGTCCATTGTTAATCAACATTTACCAAATCATATCGTAGTGTATAATTGAAATTAGTTGGTCAGGATACACTGATAATTTACAGTTGTCATAACTTATCACCTGAAGTTTGGTTGTATCGGGCACACGATTGATTAAAGTTCCTTGTAAGTAGTAGTTCTGTAAACAAAAAGTGTGTGGTTAATATATTTTTTTGGATCTCATTCATCTGTCTGGACGGATTGGAAGATTCATTGATTTCGCGTTGTATGCTTGTAAATCTTGGAAAACAAGTCCTGTTTTTTATTATGTGAGTTTATATTATGAGTAGCCAGATTAATTAAAAGAATTTTTTATGAGAACTCCTGTCACATCAATAGATAACCACTAATGTTGTTTGGCATATTAATCTGGGTATGAAAACTTGTTTGTTTGACACGTGCATTGCTCATTGATCATCATTTATGTAATATTTATGTGTGTGTATGCACGCATGTATGTATGAATGCATCTATTTATATCTATATCTATGGAGTACGTATAGTCAGAATCACGAATGTCACTCATTCCTTGAGAGTGAAGTTCTCAGAGTTTTGAGCCATTTTTGACATATCTTTTAATATTTTAAAGATAGTGAATAAATCCAAAAGTCCCAAATCAGGATCTCATTTTCTTGCCAAGTCAAATCACCAATCTTGACTTGATTTGGATTTGGTGCTTTCAGCTATATAGTATCACAATAAATTGTATACATTTTCTATCCAACTATATTTACAATTTTTCATTGTGAAAATTTGTTGGTGTAGGACTTAAATGGCAGAGCACTACGTGTGAGTGCAGCGGAAGCAAGGCCAAGACGTCAATTTTGAGTTTTGAATCTTTTACAAGTCCTCAACCAATGAAAAAACAGGGTATGCTCTTTAACTTATTGGAATATAATTTGGATCTCTAAAATTATTCTGATAACCATTCCACTTCATCATTCATCCCAAGTGTTTGTTTGGATATGGTAAGCATCTGTTGGAGATATTTTGTTTTATTTTTATTCCTTCTTTAGCTGCACAGTTCCTCAGATACTCACGGCAATCCGCAAATCTTTGTCTCAGGGACTTGGGAGTTGTGCAAGCTGTGGAGCCAACTGCTGTTCATCAAGAATTTACAGAAACAAAGAACTTCCTTAAACTTATTAGTTTTTGGGCCTACAGATGGACGTGAGCTGATAAACGTGCTCTGAAGGATTGTTAATTTTGTATGTTCTGAATGCCTTAATCCAGACAGGAAACTGATGTGTTGAAACATCTTTTTGTCACATTTGGTAGATCCAGTACAAGGGAATATGTTATTTGGCTTTCCGGAATGCGATTGAGTTGTGGATTTTAACAGGTTATTATTCAATCCTGGAAAATCGTAAACTTTTACAGGCCAAGCATGAAACTGTTTATTGATTCACAACTTCCTTTCAGGCTTTTCGGCTTGAAGAAATGACCATTAACTAGTTATCTGTTTCTGGTCCGGTATACTGGTTTTAATGTATTATAATATAATATATTATAGTATATAATATTATATTATAGTGATAATATATTGTAATATATTATAATATATATTATAATTACATTATAGACTATATTGATATATTTTAATGTATAATATAGTGATATATTATAGTATATTATAATATATAGTGATATAGCATTAGTATAACTAGGAATATACAATATATAATATTAGGATAATTATTAATACAATAAACAAAATGATATAAGATTTTAAAATATAATATTATATTAATTAATAATTTATCATATAATATAAAATTATTTTATATATAAAAGTTATATACAATAAAAAAAATTAAAATGTGTATATAACCGGTTCGGTTCGGTTTGATTTTAGAAAAAGAAAAATCGAAACTAGATCGATTTTAACCGGTTCTAAGAAAAATAAAACTGGTTTTGTACCTAACCAAATTCAGGATTGCTGATCTCACCGGTTTAGTCCGGTCTAGTCAAGTTTACCTGTTCATCAATTATTCTTTTACACCCCTATCCCTTCCCCTTCGATGCTTTTTTTTTTATTCAATTCAATTGTGTGTCGACTTTTATTTATGTCTTGCAGAGCACAAGCCTCGTATGACTTTTGATTAACAGAAGTCAACGCGCTGATGAAGCGAAACCAGATTTTTACGTCGAGTGAAATAAATAGAATTTATAAATAGTAACATTTTAGTGTAAAATATAGAAATTTTAGTATCTAATTAAAATATTAATGAAATTAGTTAAAATATTCCATATTTTACAGTAATTAGATATTATCCATTTCACTTGAAATAAGAATTCGTTTGTAGATAAAAATATAATAAATGAGCATATGGTTTTCAAAGCAATTTCCATTTTAACAAAGAGTAATTCTTTTCTTCATTAGTTTCCAACCATCGAATAATTGTCCTTTCACTTAAATCTCATATCTAAACATATAAACATAAAATTTATCTTATTCAGATTTTTAAAACAACAAAAATTAGTGCAATGGTAGGATTCCATTGCCTAGTTAGGGTTTTTTGGCTCTTAAGGATGGTTTTGAGTTCTGTTACATATAGTCATTTTTGCATACTTATTGTGTATTCTATAAATGTGATTAATTAAAATAGTTATTTTATATTAAACGTCCAATCATATTAGTGAAGTGCGTAAAGAAATACGTAAAAGTGATTGCACATAAAATTTATATATATATAAATATTTTTGTACTATTCATCAAATCCTTTAAAACTGTACAACCATTCACAAACACACCTCTACAATCTCTACTATTCATAATCATATCTACCATCTAGACATCATATTCTAAGCGTATTAAATGTAACAAATGATTAGGAGGGACTTATTTTTTGCTATTTTTAAGTAGGAGGAACATCTTGTACATGAGACAAATTATTCAAGTGTCCCACATGAGTACTAACGTGTTAATTAATAATACTAGATGACATTATTGTGAACATATACACCTTTTTTTTTTTGAAAGATATACACTTCTTAATCTTATTGTTCTCGGGAGATTATCAACGTTTAAATTGCATGCAATTTTTAGGATCATGCTATTGGGCATAGAATGATGCTACATCTGTTGAGGGTGTAGCTTGAGAATGGTCCCGATAAGGTCAAGAGCTTTTTTTCTTTTTTTTTTTGACTTTTTTTAATTCATTTTTTTTATATTTTTAAATATTGAAAAAATAATTCATAATATTATTTAAAAACAGTTTCTTAATCACTAAGTTTAAAAAAAAGTTATGGGGTCTATCATCGGGACCCAACTCTTAGTGATTTTAGCTTTTCTTTATATATAATATAAGATCATGCTATTGGGCATAGAATGATGCTACATTTACCGAGGGTTTAGCTCGAGGATGAGTCCAAATAAGGGCAAGTGCTTTTTTACTTTTTATTTTATTTTATTTTTTAACCTTTTTAATTCATTTTTTATATTTTTAAATATTAAAAAAAATTCATAAAATTATATAAAAACATTTTCTTAACCTTGTTCACTTTTACAAAACTCTCATCTTATCTCATCTCATTTTAATCATTATAACTTTTTCAAATCCTCATACAAAATAAAATAAAAAATTCAACTTTTTCAAATCTCAATACAACTTTTTCAAATCTCAATATAAAAATAATATATTATAATAATATTTTATTTAACTTATCTTATCTTATCTCATCCCTAAAAACAAACGAGGCCGAATCATCAGACCCAACTCTCGGTGATTTTAGCTTTTTCTTTGGACATAATACTTGACAACCTTCTAATGGAATTTGTCGATTTTATTTTATTTTTATGTTTTAAAAATTCCGGATTTTTTGAGGAGAGAAGTTTGTTAGATAATATTTCTATTTCACAAATCGCACAAAATAAAATTTAAAAATTAAAAATTCGGCAAAAGAAGTTTTCAATTATATGCTTATAACTCGAATTGTCAATTATTATGCCAACTTTCATTTTTCGATTTTTATTTATATATCCAAGTAACATTTTCTTAAATTATCGATCGAGTTATTAGCCAATTAGTATATTCTTTCTTTGTAGTAATAGACGGGAGCATTCGAGTCTAATATAATTAAAAAAATGGGAACGATATTCTCACAAAGGAATATTACTTAGGTCCGTTTGGTTACACAGATGAGATGAGATGAGATGAGATATTTTAAATAGTAATGAATAAAATATTGTTATACTATAATTTTGTAATATTAATTTTGTAATATTAATTTTGTATTGGGATTTGAAAAAGTGAAATTATTTATTATATTTTGTATGAGGATTTGAAAAAGTTGTAATGGCGAGTTGAGATGAGATGAGATGAGTTTTTTGATTTTGTGTAAACAAACAGAGCCCGAAGTCACCGATTGTAATTTTTTTTAAATAATTAAGAAAATATTTTTTAATGAGTTTGTAACTTTTTTTTTAAATAAATGATTAAGGGGTTTAAAAAAAATCTTTAAAAAACCAAAAATAAAAATATTATAACAAAAATATTTTATAATTTGATGTAACATATTAAGTCATATAAGATTATAAATTTATTTTTATAAAATTTATGTATAAACCAAACATTTGTCTAAAAAATATTATTATGAGAGCTTTTAAATACATCATGAAAAATAAAGATAATCTAAATAACTCATTCAAATTTAGTGCATTAATGGAGTGGAGTCGTCGTCTAGAAGAGATGAGGAGTCGCAATACATCAAGATACGATTCAACGGAGCCCAGTAACCAATATTTGGAGATGAGATAGTTGTCAACGAGCCGCGACACGTCTTCTTTTCTTTTCGAAGCACGATTCACTCGTCTGTCTGTATAGGAAAATGATAAAATAACTACTCATTTACAATTTCTTTACAACTTTCTGAAAATATAATATTATTTTAAACATTGATTTTAATTTGATGTGTTTAAAATTAAAAAAAATATTATTTTATTAATAAATTGTATACGAATTGTAGATAAATTGTAAGGCTATCATCTTGTAAATAGTGACAACTGAAAATAATGTCCTCAATTCGACAGCTCCTCTCTTGCTTCTCAGTTTTGTCAAATTTTATCAGGAAAATGCTAGGTCTACCCGATGGGTGCTTTTTTGTTTTTTCTTGGTTTTAAACATTGAGGACTTGTTTGGAGAGTTAGATGAGATAAAATAATTTTAGATAAAAATTAAATTAAATATTATTTTTTAATATTATTATTGTTATTATTATTTTGAGATATGAAAAAGTTGAATTATTTATTATATTTTGTGTGAGAATTTGATAAACTTATTATGATGAGATGAGATGATTTTTCAATCCAAACGATCCTTAAGAAATTGATTGAGGTGAGAAATTTGTGATAATTTATAAATAGCAGTGAAATTGTATGATTTAAGATTTTATAGAGTTTTGAAAAAATAGAGAGAAAAATTTGTATAAAAAAATTATAAAGTTAAAAGAGAGTTATAATATAATTTTTTAATATAATTTTTGTTTTGAAATTTGAAAAAATTGAGTTATTTTTTGTGTTTTAATTGGAAGTTTGGAAAAATTGTAGTAATTAAATAATGATTAGATGAAAAAGTTAAAAAGTTAAAAATTGAAATATTGAAATATATTTATATTTGAATGATATTTAAATATTGAGATGAGACAAGATGAATGGTTTGAAAGGTTTGTAAAATCAAATCAGCCTGACTCTCTCTAGTTCGGGAAAAATTAAAGTTTAAATTAGTACATCCTGACTAATGCTTCTTTCATTTTTCTTAGGGATGTGGCTACTATGCCGCCTAGAATGTATTGATGGGCGTCTCACCCAGTTGTTTTTTTTTTTAAATTTTTTAATCACTTTCACTTTCTTAATCATTAAGTAAAAAGGAAAAATACATCGATATATTTAAAATCACTTTCTTAATCACTAAGTAATTTTTTTTTGAGCGATATACTTGTGTAGCACTGCTCAAGCGGAACATGGGCTTTTCTCTTTTCTTAAGGATGCGGCTACTATGCCGCCTGGAGTACACCAATAGGCATAAAGCCCAGTCATTTTTTTATTTTATTTTTTTTTAAATTTTTAATTTTTTTTTACATTTTTCTAATCACTAAGTTATAAAAAAAAATACATCAATATAATTAAAATCATTTCATTAATTATTAAATATTTTGTTTTCCTTGAGTGGTACACTTGGGTGGTACCGCCCAGGAGCTTTTTTCTCTTTTCGTAAGGATGCAGCTACTATGCTGCCTGTAGTATACAGATGGGGTACCGTCCAGTTAATTTTTTTTTTTAAATTTTCTTTTCACATTTTTTTTAATCATTTTCTTATTCGTTAAGGTTTAAAAAGAAAAAAAAAAAAAACTTAACGGCTAATAATATGGAAAGATGTCGTGTTCTACAGTCGGCAGTTTATGTCGTGTTCTCATGGAGGATGCTAAAAGATGGAAACTTTTCAAACGCAGGAACGGTTTATAATATACGAACACTATACTTTCATGAAGTGTGCCTTCCAATCCAATATGCCTTTTATCTGTTTTTCTTTTTCTTTTGGTTCTTCATACACAACTATAAAATTCCATGAGCTTTACATTCTCTTAACTTCAGTCTTTTGGCTGAGACGGAGATACACACAGAATTTTCTTCATACCGCGATCGTAAGTTTTCACTTCTTTCTTCTTGAATTTCTCTGTGGATCTTGTGTTTTGTTCCCTTCATCATTGTCTTTTCTGTTTTCTGTAATTGGTCACCACCCTCCTCACTAAATGAGTTTTTCTGAACTTTTGTTTGACTGAATTCAACACCGTACAGCTCTCTTGAGTTTCTATTTTGTTATTTTTTTGGCACTAAATGATGTAATGAAACTCACATGTTCACAAGCAATTTCTAAATGAAACAAGACATTCCTTTTAGCTTTTGCAAAAATTTGTTACACTTTTCTTTTCGAATGATTATTAAGAAGACTGTATGGAAGAAGTTGAGTTCTCTAATCCATGCTTTTGACTTTTGTTGCGATTAACTACGTGATAAATGCGGTGCTTTGGTATGTATTCAGGGCAGAAGAATCCCACTGATTGAAAGCACATTTCTGATATGTTTCCCAAATGCCATGGCTTAGCTGGGTAGATCAAGATATGCAGTAAGGTTTGTCTACCAAATCCTCTAGCACGAGTCATGACATTCAATGCATTTAGTGTTCATAAATTGTAGAGAATCGGCCATCAATATGTGGATAATTCTCCTCATAATTCTTTAACAATTTTGTGCTGAAAAATTTCTTACTTCCCTGAATTTTCAGAGTACATGATCTTCTCAAAACTGCAAATCTCCACACCGCAAAAAAATAGTCTTTTGATGCGAATCTACACGATCAATGGTAAACGGACACCTGATTTGAGGCTGATGGGGACTATGAAGGATTCAACAGGAAAGCCCTTTGGTGGAAGAGTGCTCTCTAGCGTCTTCTTAGTAGAGAAGATGGTAGTACTGGATCCGAGAGGAACTTTTGTGGATATATGGAACAAAATCTTTTTACTGGCTTGCTTGATTTCACTTTTTGTCGACCCCTTATTTTTTTACCTACCGGTGGCTTATGAAGAAGCATGCATTGATGTTAGTGTGTCCCTTGAAGTGACCCTCACAGTTATTCGGTCCCTGGTTGATGCATTTTACATTGTTCAGATTGTTGTTCGGTTTCGAACTGCATATGTTGCTCCGTCCTCTCGAGTCTTTGGGAGAGGAGAGCTTGTTATTGATCCTTCAAAGATTGCTTCAAGATATCTTCATAAAGACTTTTGGCTTCACCTTATTGCGGCTGTACCCCTTCCGCAGGTATGTAGGCAGTTATAGGTAAATTTTATGTTTGGTTGATACTCCTTTGATTTCAAGAATTATCAGTGTAAATAAAACATTTTAATTCAGGTTCACCTTCTTGTTTAGTTTGAGTAAAGTTTTAATCTTTGCTGCTTCATAAATTAATTGCTTCAACTTCTCTTAGCTTTTTGCACGCCATGCTTATAATCCACTTCATTGCCTGAAATAGAAAGAGAACATACAGAACTTGGAATTTACAGAAGTTATACTTCAACCCAAACCTGTTATTTTTCACTAGTCTGAGAATTCGTTTCCTCTTCTACTTATGTTCCTTTGCAATCTGAAGGTACATAAAGGCCCATTTGTTTGTAGGGAAATCTCTCCCGAAAGTGGGGATCGGATGATAGGCTATTCTAGTCTATGAAACGGAAATTATGAGTCCACTTCTAATTAGATTGTATAGGTTTTTGAGAATTTATTGCCTCTCCTTCCATTTTCCAAGTTAAGCTTAAGATGCAACCATCAGAGAATGCTTTCTAGATTTGTAACTCCCCGATGTGAACTTGAATTATTTAAATTTTCATATTATGGCAGGTGTTGATTTGGGCTGCAATCCCAAGCATAAGAGATTCGGAAATGACCGTTTCAAGTGTTGTTCTTCGTTTCCTTATCATTTTCCAGTACCTTCTGAGGCTATATCTTATCTTTCTCCTCTCATACCAAATTGTCATGGCCAATGGGGTTGTGATGGAAACAGCATGGGTTGGAGCAGCATGTAATCTGATGCTCTATATGTTGGCAAGTCATGTAAGTTACTTCTATAAATCCATATCTGGACAGAAACTTGTCATCCAATACTTTCTCCTGGACGTACTGAAAATGTTTTAGCAATTCTCCATTATCTGAAATATCATCCTACAAAAACCTTACCATGCTTTATGTTTCTTACTTTGGGGATTTTTACAAGCTTGATTGTCTGTTATATGAGAAGCAATCAGAACTAACTTGTAATTCTTTGTTTCCTTTCTATCTTTCTGGCTCTTTGGTTGTAGTTGCTATTGATTTGTTCAAGCAGTGGATAATTTGATTTCACTTCTTATTATTGTTTTTGAAAAGGTTTTAGGATCTTTTTGGTACCTATTATCCCTTCAACGACAACATGAATGTTGGGAGAAAGTCTGTAGTCTTCAACAAGAAGATTGCAAAGAGTGGTTTTTCTATTGCCGTGCAGTGAATGAAACAAGTAGAAATGCCTGGTTTAAGAACAGCAACATCTCAATTCTTTGTGGTGCAAGTAATGACTTTTTTCAGTTTGGTATTTATTCCGACGCATTGACTGTTGGAGTTACAGCCACGAGTTTTTTAAACAAGTACTACTACTGTCTTTGGTGGGGCCTGAGGAATCTCAGGTAAGCCTGGACTACACTTTACTGTGTGAAACAGGAAAACTGTTCCATGATGATGTGAATCCCTATCATTTGAAGGCACTACTATTCTTCCAAAAGGAACTATCACAAAAAAGTGAAAACAGAAAAAATGGGACTATCATGACAGTGAATCAATGCCAATCGAGATAATAGAATTCTAAAAATATCATTTTTTTGAAGTTCTTAGGTTGAATTGGAGATTTTTTACTAATAGATTCATCTAACAAGGTATTAGAAACAAGATAAATCTAAATTTATATGCCATGCAATGCAATGTGGAATGCAGGTAAATATATATCTGGTCTCTCTTCTAAATCATTGACTCATTATTTAAATGCTCTCAGAAAATGAATTTTACACTCCTTTTTTTCATTGTCTAACTATCAAATGTTGCAGCTCTTTGGGACAGAATCTCTTCACCAGCACTTTTATTGGAGAGATTAATTTTGCTGTTATCATTGCAATCCTTGGATTGGTGTTTTTTGCTCTGCTTATAGGTAACATGCAGGTACGTGTAGCTGGTAGAGGACTTTCTGCTGGCCCTAGAAAATCATCTCTAGAATAAGCTTTGAGATGTTTGTGTTAGGCCTCATAAAAGTTTGATAACTAGATACAGTTCTATGTTTCTGTTGGAGGTCCATATGAGTTCCTAGAAGATGCTCTATTCAGATCATTCGAAGTTTTCTTTGGTTTTCTATTGAGTCACTATAGCATAAGCTTTCTCAACCATAATCTATTTAAAATTTTCATTAAGCTGTTGGACTTAAGTTTCTCGAAATCATTCTTTATGGTGGTTAGGATTCATGTCCTCCTTTGTTGTTATTCGGGCACGTTCTATTTAAAAAATTCTGAAATCCTCCTGTACCTTTTATCTACTCAACAGTTGTACCTCCAGTCCACCAAGGTAAGACTGGAAGAGTGGAGGAGTAGGAGAACAGATGCAGAAGAGTGGATGCGTTACAGGCAACTACCACACAGTTTGAAGCAGCGTGTGCGAAGGTACGAACAATACAAATGGGTTGCAACTCGTGGAGTTGATGGGGAAGCTGTTCTTAAAGGCCTTCCAATGGATCTCAGGCGAGATATTAAACGCCATCTCTGTCTTGATCTAGTTCGACAAGTAGGTTTTCATTTCTTCTCTTTTTTCTATGAATGAATCAATTTTGTGAGCTTCCCAATTAGTTCCTTGATTGCAAGTCTCTTTTCTCAAGTACTTTCTAGTAATTTGCTAATGTTTGTGGACTGTAAAAATTGTGCTAATTTTCTTGTCAGAGTATAGGCATGCCTTCAGATTCACTTCGACTCCTTGGATGTTTTTCTTGCTTCAGATAATACCTAAATACCATATCCTCACAATTTCCGTGGAGGGATCCCTTTTACTCTTCCTTTTCTGTTTTATGGATCAAATGGGTCATTGTGAACTCATAATACTGAACAAAATAACCATTAGATCTAGTTCTGACTCTGAACTTATTATAAATGTAAAACAGGTACCACTCTTTGATCAGATGGATGAGAGGATGCTAGATGCCATATGTGAAAGGCTGAAACCTTACCTATGCACTCCTGGAACTTGCCTAGTTCGTGAGGGTGATCCTGTCATTGAGATGCTTTTCATTGTCCGAGGTCGCTTAAATTCTTACACCACCAATGGTGGCCGCACAGGGTTCTTCAACTCATGCTGCATTGGTGCAGGCGAATTTTGTGGTGAGGAATTGCTAACCTGTGCCCTGGACCCTCGTCCAAATGTTGTGCTTCCCTTGTCTACACGAACTGTGGAAGCTATCACTGAAGTTGAAGCTTTTGCTCTCATTTCTGAGGATTTGAAGTTTGTGGCAGCCCAATTCCGAAGGCTACATAGCAAGCAAATCAGGCACACATTTAGGTTCTACTCGCACCAATGGAGAACATGGGCTGCCTGCTTTATTCAGGCAACTTGGTTTCGATATAAAAGACATAAAGAAGCAGCTGAGCTCAAGAAAAGGGAGATTCTAAAGACCTCTGTGCCCAAATCTGCGGTAGAAGAGAGTACATCATTGCCCCCACACTGCTCAGGGTTTACCATATATGCAGCAAAACTGGCAGCAAGCACTAGGAGAGGTGGAAGCATGCGGCGTGCCTCAGAATTTGACATTCTAAGCTCATTACAGAAGCCGGTTGAACCTGACTTTACCATTGAAGATAGGTAAAGAAAAATCCTCCTACATCAGTACGCACTGGTATCTGTGTAATTGTATTTAGATATGTTGCATAATATCTTACCATTCTGCAGGTTAGAGAACATGAAATTTTGGCAAAGCCTCAATAGTGAAGTTTTTCCATTGATCATTTGTATGTAAACTTTGTCTTTAGGATTTTGGCCCAAGCTAGTAGTTCATTTGCAGCACGATTTCATGTATGCTCCAGGACTAGCTTACAGCTGCAATTAAGGTATTAAGATCACACATCCATGAATGTAAAACTAAGTGTGCAATAATATACAAAATTTGATTTGATCAGTTATGTGGCTGTAAAATGTGATTGTTGATGCCAGAAAGACAATCAATTGACGAAGAAAATAACTTTTCACTCGGTTTCTGAATCTACATCGGATTTTGACATATATTTCCACAGGACAATAATGACTTTCCATTATGGCAATTCTTTGATTGTCGTGGTCTCTAGATGGAAAGGAAGGGACTGATCATTCCCTTTGACTAGGCAACCGAAGTTCCCAATGAGCTGTGTGGTTGATTCAAGTAACTCACCAAACCCAAAACTATAAACGGATAGAATTGTCTATATTTTCAAAACCTTTTTTCTGTTTATAAATTACATATCAAATATATAATTTCTAAACTATTCACAACTATAATTCAATGATCCTCAAAAATCAATTCACAAGTTTGGCTAGAGCCATTAAATTCTAAATAATTATAATATAGATACTTCAACAAAAACTGTTAAATAATCAAAATATGACTATAAGAAAACTGTCTGTACAACCGAAACTATGTTCAAGCAACAAAATCATCAAGCCCCAAAATTTCAAACCTCAAGTGACTAAACCAAGTTCACTTTGGAATCTTGGGCTCAAAAGCTATCACTTCAAAGGAAAGAACTTCTTACAACTTTGAAAAATATGTAAAATGAAGTGGTGAGTTGCCACGTATTCAGTAAGTAGTAATTTAATGGAGGTGTGGGAGTTGGCAATTTTCTTGACTATAAGAGAGTAAATAAATTTCTAATAAAATAATGTGAGCAATACAATTTTATTTCAACAAATATATTTAGTCAAATATTATATTTAAAGCCACATGATAATAGTGAAATCACCAATATACTACAAAGATATCATGCCCTGAAGACATCATGCCGTGAGGGACGTCAAACATGTCACAAAGACATTCATATTATGGGCTCAAGAATAAGTAACATGCTGACATTTATATTTCAAATTTAAAAAGCCACATAACATTTCTCAAACATCCAACTGTTACAAAATTTGCAAGTCAAAATAGTATAAGAATGTGCACAAATTCAAAATTTACCTAAGTTTAAAACATAATACCTAAGTGCACAATTCCAAATAAAACCAACAGTTCTTTTATTAAAAACTCATTGTTAAGGTAAGTGGGGAAATATTTCAGTTGAACAATTTTGTTTATTATTTGTTCATTTATTAATTATTATATTATTTTTTTATTTCGACACTTGTAACCAACCACTTAGCTCTTAATTATTATTTTGCCCAACGTCTTATTACTATTATATTTCGCTAAGGAAAAATCTAGTTGTAAGTAATTCTGCGCACTAATATGCGCAAGTCAAAGTTTAATGAAAATGATGTCAATTTAAATTTTGAATATCAAGGAAGTAGCATTGGTATGCAAATCGGTATGCAAATTTATTTATATGTAACAAAACTCACTTGCTAACTACTAATTATCATTTTGATTTATCAAGTTCATTTTTTTAGCTGTGTCTATCTAGGTCACTGTTATTTCGTTAAATTATGTTTGCAATTATTGATTTATTTATTTTTGATACTAACAATTTGATTATGACCTTGCTACAGTCACAGAGAAAGGTCACCGAACATGCTATTTTTTTTTACTTTTTTTTTCTTACATTTTATTTATATCTTAAATATATATATATTTTAAATTCACAATATCATTTAAAAACACTTCCTTAATTACTAAGTTAAAAAAAGAAGAAGGAATTGGTAGCCACCATCAGTGGCTTTTCTATGTGGATAAAGCACTATCCATTTAATTAACCATGTATTGTTATTCTTATTTTTTACATAGATGATTAACTATTTAAATAGGATTTTTGCTTTGGATTCATAACTAACTATTTAAATAAGAAGAATGATATTTTATTAAGATGAATGATATTCATAATCATAGAATGCACAAGCGTCACACACTTCTCTAGAAAAAAGTGAGTAAATATGAGATTTATATGAAAAAAATTAATTCTTTTTAATAATGGATCTCACTCTTTTTCAGAATGAGTGTACAATGCTTACATAACTCATGACTGTATCTAGCATTACTTATGAACTAATTATTACTTGTCATTCTGGCATTTGTCTTCTATTTATTTAATTAACTAAAAATGATTAAAATTGGCAAACTTGCATCTCTTTTTTCATCATTCATTAAGTTGCACATACTCGCACATATGACATTGTTTTAAGCATGTCTTTGTAACAAGCTAATGGAATTATGGTAACAGGATTGGTTAACTTTTTTGATTAAAAGGCTCAACTTATGTAACGTTCATGGTTCCTGCCATGAATTTTGAGTTTGTGCAATTTTTCTTGGAGTTGTTTTGATATGGCTATTGGCATTTCTATAAACAAGAACTTCTTCTTTGGCTGCTCTAAACAAGGTCATTGGATGTTTGAATTCCTTTCCATGGACTAAATCATTTCTTCTAAACCATAACATTTGAGCAGTTACAACAATTTCCACTAGTTCCTTCCTGCTGCAAGCAACTAGTCCATTGCATCCAAATGCCAACAAAGCAATCACTTTGGATGGCCATTTTCTGGATCTGAATACATGTCCTTAGTTTCAGAGGTTAATCCACAAACTGGGCATGAATCTTCCTCAATAACATTCATTCTCTTTAGATTGGCCAATGTAGGAATAGCTTTATTGCATGCTCTCTACATAAATACCTTGACACCATTCGGGATCTGCATACATATTGCTTTCCACCCTTCTTTTTGCCTTACTCCACTTGAGGTCTTAGCACCAGATTTGGATTCAATTTCTAATTTCTTTGTGCAAATGGTAAGCATTCCTTATTGAAAAAATGCCATTCTTCATGTGCAACTAAACCAACTTATCTTCTCTCCACCCCTTACTAACAGAAATGGATTGAATCAATTCAGCGCCATGTGGCTCAAACAGGCTATTGAAAGAGTTGACACTCCAAGATTTCAAATCATGATCAATTAAATCAGAAACAAATTGATAACTACCAGAAGAAACTTTAGGAGATAAGACCTTATGAGCATAGCATCTTGGTATCCAATTATCATCCCCAATCCTCACCCTCTTCTCATCACCAATTCTCCAAAACAACCATTTCTTGATCAATTTTAAACTAGCAAATAAGCTCCTCCATTCATATGAGGCACAATAACCTATCTTTGCCTCCGGCAAATTACTATCTCAAAAGTATTTTTGTTCAAAAACTTTGGCCATAAGAGATGATGAATACTGAAACAATATCTAAATTTGTTTAGAGAGCATAGCCACATTGAAGAATCTGAAATCTCTAAAACCCAGTCTACCTTTCACCTTAGATGGGCTAACAAGATCCCACCTCACCCATTTGATCTTGGATTGATCCTCATTGTAGCCCTACTAGAATTTCTTCAAGATTCTATTAAGTTTTTGGGTAATTGAATGAGGCAGTAGAAAAATACCCATTGCATAAGTAGGAATAGTTGAAGAATAGCTTTAATAAGAACTTCTTTGCCTGCAGCAAATAGCACATTAGTATTCAAACTAGAAATTGTTGTCCAAGTCTTGTCAATGAGTGAAAAGCATCACATTTAGATCTACCAATCATAGCAGTAAGTCCAAGATACTTTTCAAATGATCCAATAGATTTAATCCCAGCTATGCTCAAGATGGATCTTTGAGTGAGTTTTGAAGTAATCTTGCTGAACTATATTGAAGTCTTATCTTTGTTAAGGGCTTGACCAGAAGCTTGTTCATATATATTAGTTAATTGATATTAGTTAATTAATAATTATCTATTTTATATCGTTAATAATCATAGGTTAAATGCAAATTACATAATTTACTTTTATAACTACTATATAAAATAATATATATAATTTATAGAAAATATTTAAAAATATATATTTATAGTTTGGTCGGTTTGGTCCGATCCTAGGGGAAAAAATCCCACCCTGGAACTGGACTGAAACCCATTCGGTCCCACAAATGGAGGACCGAATCAACCAAATAAGTTTTCAGTCTGATCAGGTCTAGACCAAACCATTCGGTCCCGTTGGTTTTTCTGGTCCTGACCGAAAATCTCACACCCCTAATTCGTACCATAAGCAAACTCCACAAGATCTAGTGGAAGTGTTTGTATCCAAGTGAGTTACATGGAAAGCGAATTTCTCACACAACGGGGACAAAGTTTGCAGGTGAAAAGGCTTTGCAAAGGGATGCAAAGATAGCAGAAGAGAAGAGAGGAAGTCGGTTATGATTTGGAATACAAGTCAACGAACTGCGACTCTCTTTTCTTTTCAATGCACGATTCCCTTGTCTGTCTATAAATAGTGAAAAAGATGTCCTCAATTCAGCTGCTCTGGATTCTCAATACTGTCAAACTCCATGCCATACAGACAGTTACTTCCCTTTCTAGAAAGAAAGAAAAACCACGTATTCCCAATTTTATCATCCTCTGACCCAGAGCCTGACCAAAAGTTTAACGACATGTGTGGAAAGTCAACTCATGTGATGTCAAAACTTTTTATAATTTTTTTTAAACATTACTTAAATATAAAATAATTTTAATTTTTTTTATCTAATCATAACTTAATTATTATAATTTTTCTAGATTTTTCACAAAAAATAAAAAAATAAAATAAAATTTTTGAGCTTTGAGATGTTTGTGTTAGGCCACATAAAAGTTTGATGACTAGATGCTGTTCTATGTTTTATGTGGGAGGTCCATACGAGTTCCTAGCAGATGCTCTAATCATATCATTTCTAGTTTTCTTTGGTTTTCTGTTGAGTCCCTATAGCATAAGCTTTTTCAACCATAATATATTTAAAACTTCCATTTATAAGCTGTTGGACTTAAGTTTCTGGAAATCATTCTTTATGGTCGTTAGGAATTAGGATTCACCTCCCCCCATGTAGTTATTCAGGCATGTTCTATTTCAAAAATTCTGAAATTCTGCTGTACCTTTGCTCAATAGATGTACCTCCAATCCACCATGATATGACTGGAAGAGTGGAGGAGTAGAACAGATGCAGAAGAGTGGATGCGTCATAGGCAACTACCACAAGATTTGAAGCAGCGTGTGCGAAGGAATGAACAATTCAAATGGGCTGCAACTCGTGGAGTTGATGGGGAAGCTATTCTTAAAGGCCTTCCAATGGATCTCAGGCGAGATATTAAACGCCATCTCTGTCTTGATCTAGTTCGACAAATAGGTTTTCATCCTTCTCTTTTTTTCTATGAATGAATCAATTTTGTGAGCTTCCCAACTAGTTCCTTGATTGCAAGTCTCTTTTCTCAAGTACTTTCTAGTAATTTGATAATGTGTGGACCGTAAAAAAATATTCTAATTTTCTTGTCAGAGTATAGTGCAAGCCTTCAGATTCACTTCAACTCCTTGGATGTCTTTCCTGCTTCAGATAATGCCTAAATACGATATCCTCACAATTTTTGTGGAGGGATCCCTTTTACTCTTCCTTTTCTGTTTTATGGATCAAATGGATCACTGTGAGCTCATAATACTGAACAAAATAACCATTAGGTCTAGTTCTGATTCTGAACTTCTTATAAATGTACAACAGGTACCACTCTTTGATCAAATGGATGAGAGGATGCCAGATACCATATGTGAGAGGCTGAAACCTTACCTATGCACTCCTAGAACTTGCCTGGTTCGTGAGGGCGATCCCATCATTGAGATGCTTTTCATTGTCCGAGGTCGCTTAAATTCTTACACCACCAATGGTGGCCGCATAGGGTTCTTCAATTCATGCTGCATTGGCGTAGGCGATTTTTGTGGTGAGGAATTGCTAACCTAGGCCCCGGACCCTTGTCCAAATGTTGTGCTTCCCTCGTCTACACGAACTGTGGAAGCTGTCACTAAAGTAGAAGCTTTCACTCTCATTTATGAGGATTCGAAGTTTGTAGCAGTCCGATTCTGAAGGTTATACAGCAAGCAACTCAGGGCACATACATTTAGGTTCCACTCGCACTAATGGAGATCATGGCCTACCTGCTTTATTCAGGCAGCTTGGTTTCGATATAAAAGATAGAAAGAAGCAACTGAGCTCAAGAAAAGGGAGATTCTAAATGTTCAAGCCACTAATGCAATACCTGAAATGCAACGTACAAGTGATGCACAATCAGCAGCGGGCATGAAACCTACTCCAGCAATACCGGCATTACAAAATGCAGGAGACGCAGCATGCAGCATATAGCATGTGGTGTGCAGATAGCACACAATGCCAACTCTGTCCAAAATACTCTGCAGCAGCCAATAGCCAAAGCATCCTCCAGAATATTCTCCAGTCATCCCTTATAATCGTAGTAGCACTTTTGTTTTATTAGCTGTACTATTTCTGCTGTAAAGAATTCTTTGTATCTCTTTCATTAGTATAAATACAGAGGCACTGCCTCATTGTAAGTTGTGGGAAATCAATATACAAGAAACTTTTGTTTCTAGCATGGTATCAGAGCATACCAAGGACTAATTGTCTATTAATCTTCTTTCCTCTTCCTTCATCATGTTTGAATCCACAGACACTCTTTTCTCTTCATCAACACCTTCTTCTTCGCCCTCCCTTCTTCCATCCAATTTTTCTCACATACTTTCAGTAAAACTAACACCCGAGAACTACCTTCTTTGGAAAGTGCAACTTGTCCCTTACTTACGAGGCTAAGGTCTATACAAGTATGTTGATGGTTCTTCTTTAGTCCCTCCACCAATACTTCCCACTGGCGCACCTAATCCAGAGTATGAAACCTGGGCTCAACAAGACTAATTTGTCATGTCTGCAGTTATATCCTCATTATCTGAACCTATAATTGCACAAGTAATAGGTTGCTCATCTGCTCGAGAGGTATGGCTATCCTTAGCCTCTACATATGCATCCTCCTTTCAAGCATGTATTGTTCAAACACAGTTGCAGTTGGCCTCACTTAGGAAAGGAATAGACTCCATATTTGTTTACTTTCAACGTGCCAAATTGCTTGCTAATACAATGGTAGCAGCTGGACGTCCCTTACCCTCATCTGAATTTGTTCCATATCTGTTAGCTGGTCTTGGACCAAACTATGATGCTTTGGCCTCATTAGTCACTACACGGCTTGATCCCATACCCACTAAAACATTACTAGCACATCTCCTTGCACATGAGGCTAGGTTGTAACATTATGCATCAAATGCATCTGTGTTTTCTCCTGAAGCAAACTTTACTACTCGTGGCACTTCACGAGGTCGAGGTTTTCGTTGTCCAAACACTAATAGTGGTCACGGAGCTCGTAACAACAACAGGGGCCGAGGGTCCTCTTCTCCTAATGGCTTTACATGTGTACCTTCCTTTACTTCCCAAACTGACACAAGACCTATATGTCAAGTCTGCAACAGGGTGGGGCATATAGCCCTCACATGCATATATAGATTTAACCAAGCATACATCTCAGTAGCTCCTGCCTCAACCCATTACAGGGCCTCTACCTATCCCACCGATGCCATTTGGTATCCTGACACGATTGCAACAAACCACATCACGAGCAAGCTTACTAATCTCAATCTTCAATCTGCTGAGTACACTAGTGTAGAACAACTTCAAGTTGGCGACGAATCATCTGTCCCAATCTCCCATACTGGTTCAGCTCTTCTTCCACATTCTTCATCAAACTTTCTTTTAACCAAATTACTTTGTGTTCCATCATTCACTAAAAATCTCTTTTCAGTTAAACAGTTTTGTTCTGACAATAATATCATTTTCCAATTCTTTTCTAATCATTTTCATGTAAAGGACTGCAACACCGGGAACACACTGCTCCAAGGAACAACCCGTAATGGCCTTTACACTCTATCACCTCAATCTCCTTAGGTCAACACAAGCTCTCTCTCATCTATCTTAGAGTGGCATTCACATCTTGGCCACCCTTCTTTTAAAGTTGTTTGAATAGTTTTACTTCAGCATGGTCTCCCTTTTGAGAAAATGTCTTCAATGTATTTTTGTAATGCTTGTGCCATGGCCAAGCACCATCGTGTACCCGCATATACTAGAAATACGAAGTCTCATTCTCCTTTTGATTTAGTTTTTACTGATTTGTGGGGACCTGCACCATATGTCTCTCTCCTGATGGATTTAGATTTTATATTTCTTTTGTAGATGACCATTCTCGGTATGCATGGTTATTTCCTCTTCAAACCAAGTCCCAAGCTTTGTCAATTTTTCTGAAATTTAAGCCTTACATTGAATTACAATTCAACACTAAAATTAAGCAACTTCAAACGGACTAGGGTGAGGGATTTAGAACATTCACTGACATTCTTTCCACCGCCGACATCATTCATCATGTAACATGTCCCCATGCTCACACTCAAAATGGTAATGTGGAATGAAAGCATAGGCACATTGTTGAATCTGGCCTTGCGTTACTTGCACATGCTTCAATTCCTTTGACATTTTGGCCCTATGCTTTTCAACATGCCGCGCTGTTAATCAACATATTGCCATCCCCTTCTCTCAATCACACCTCGCCTTTCTTCATTCTTCACAAAAAGGAACCAGATTACAAGGCCTTGTTAGTTTTTGGTTTGGCCTGCTAGCCTTTAACCATGCCCTATAATAAACATAAGTTTGGTTATAGGGCTGTGGAGTGCGTGTACTTGGGCCTAAGCCCGGCTCACAAAGGCTCAATATGTTATCACATCCCTTCCAAAAGAATCTACATTTCCAAAGACATAAAATACAATGAAGCCCACTTCCCTTTCAAAGATACTCCCAACTTCACCACACTAAAACTACCTGAGCCCCCTAAAGCTGTCCTTCCCATTTTTGTTTCCCCTCACAGCACCCACAACAGGCCCAAAGTCTTTTAGGTCCAATTCCAACTTTTTCTTCAGAGCCTCCACCATAACCATCTATACCAGTCCCTGCACAACCAGCACACGCAATGCCAACTCGCTCAAGAATTGGTTCAATCCGACCATGTCAGTTTACTGATGTCACCATTCGGTGGCCACCTCCTCAAGCTAATCTCTCAAGCAACTCCTCTATCCTAGAAACACCCACATGCTTTTCTGTTGCACAACAGTTTAAGGAATGGAGAGAAGCCATGTCAAGAGAGTTTAACGCTTTCCTAGCAAATAATACTTGGTCACTTGTACCAGCCTTTGAAGCTCAAAATGCATGGGTATTCCGCACCAAACAACTTGCCGATGGTACCATAGAAAGGTGGAAGGCATGTTTAGTGGCAAAAGGATTTCTTCAACAATCTGGTTTAGATTGTGATCAAACATTCAGCCCCATGGTCAAAGCCACTACCATCAGACTTGTTCTAGCCTTTGCCGTGACAAATGGATTGCCTGTCCAACAATATGATGTTCAAAACGCTTTCCTCCATGGACTGTTATCTGAAATAATTTATATGAATCAACCACTTGGCTTCTCACATCCACAATTTCCTCATCATGTTTGCAAACCAAGGAAAGCCATCTATAGCCTGAAGCAATCACCAAGAGCTTGGTACTCTAGGCTAAGTCAGAAACTAAGTGATCTTGGGTTCAATATTTCATCTGCCGATAGCTCCTTATTTGTTCAAATTAATGGTTCTGCATGTCTCTATGTAGTAGTCTACGTAGATGATCTTCTTGTTATGGGATCCAACATGCAGCTCATTAATGACCTCATTCATGCATTACGGTCAGACTTTCCAATTACAAACCTCGGCAAGCTTCATTTCTTTTTAGGAATTGAAGTAACACATAACTCAGATGGTTCAATGTTATTGACTCAGAATAAATAATATATTGCTGACTTATTGGACAGGACAAACATGACACTAGCAAAACCAGTCAAAACCCCAATGGCCACTTTTGAAAAGCTTAGCATACATTTAGGCAACTTATTTGAAGCTGTCACTCTCTATCGAAGTACAGTAGGGTCTCTCCAATACTAGTCATTTACAAGGCCAGACTCAGCCTTTGCAGTAAGTAAAGTCTGCCAGTACATGCACTCTCCAAGAGTCCCTCACTAGTAAGCAATAAGTAAAAAGGATACTTAGGCACCTTAAGAACACATCCCAGCTTGGATTAAGCTTTTCTCATTCATCTTCTATGAATCTCATTGCATTTTTTGATTCGGATTGGGTAGGGTGCCCAGATGACAGAAGGTCAACAAGTGCCTACTATGTTTACGCTGGATGCAATCTAATCTCATGGTCCTCAAAGAAGCAGCAAACCAAAGCGAGGTCATCAACCGAGGTTGAGTTCAGATCAGTAGCTAACGCCACTGCTTATCTAGGTCCAACACCTATGTCGAGATCTCGGCATCAACCTAAATGCTACTCCAGTACTTTATTGTGACAACTTGGGGGCAATGTATTTATCATCCAATCCTGTCTTCCATGCTCGAACAAAGCATGTTGAAATTGATTTTCATTTTGTAAGAAACCGAGTTCTCAGCAAATCTTTGCAAGTTGCCTTAATTTCTGGAAAAGACTAGGTAGCAGATCTCCTAACAAAACCTTTGTCTTCTTCACTGTTTCAACACTTGTGTTCAAGTCTACGCTTGTCTTCATTGCCGCTTGACTTGAGGGGGTCTGTTCAAGCCACTAATGCAATACCTGACATGCAACGTACAAGTGATGCACAACCAGCAGTGAGCATGAAACCTGCTCTAGCAACACCTGCATTACAAAATGCAGGACACGCAGCATGTACCATATAGCATGTGGTGTGCAAACAACACACAATGCCAACTCTGTCCAAAATACTCTGTAGCAGATAATAGCCAAAGCATCCTCCAAAATATTCTCCAATCATCCCTTATAACTGTAGCAGCACTTTTGTTTTATTAGCTATAATTTTTCTGTTGTAAAGAATTCTTTGTATCTCTTTCATTAGTATAAATACAGAGGCACTGCCTCATTGTAAGTTGAGGGAAATCAATATACAAGAAACTTTTGTTTCTAGCACTAAACACCTCTGTGCCCAAATCTGCGGTGGAAGAGAGTGCATCATTGCCCCCACACTGCTTAGGGTTTACCATATATGCAGCAAAATTGGCAGCAAGCACTAGGAGAGGTGGAAGCATACGGCGTGCCTTAGAATTTGAAATTCTAACTTCATTAAAGAAGCTGGTTGAACTCGACTTTTCCATTGAAGATAGGTAAAGAAAAATCCTTCTACATCAGTAAGCCTGGTCAGGGTGTAAATGTATTTAGATATGTTGCATAATATCTTACCATTCTGCAGGTTAGAGAACTTGCAATTTTGGCGAAGCCTCAATAGTAAATAAAGTCTTTCCATTGATTTATTTTTTGTAAACTTTGTCTTTAGGCATTGTTCGATTATTATTCTTCTTTTCCTTATTTTGGGAGAATAGAAAACATAGCCAATAGCCTTAGTGTGGGAACATCTTTTCTTCTCCCATAATTATCTGAAATATATACTTTTTGAGGCTTAGATGACAGACATGGGAAACGACTCATGTTATGAGGTTCGTCCTTGTAAGAGACTTCACGTTGATTTAGGTTTAAGAGTTAGATTTGCAAGGATTGGCTAGGAATATATATATATATATATTCTCCCATTCATTTAGCTCCATAAAGATCTTGATCCAAGCTATAAGTTCATTAGTTGCCAAATTCCATGTATGCTCTAGGACAAGCTTATAGCTGCAATTAAGGTGTTAAGATTATACATCCATGAATGTAAAGTAGTCTACAATAATATCCAAGATTTGATTTTGATCAGTCATGTGATTGTGAAATGTAAAACAAGCAATTCATGAAGAAAAGAAATTTTCACTCTATTTTTGAATCTACATCGGATTTTGACATATATACACTGGACAAGAACGACTGACTTTCCTTACATTATAACAATTCTTTGTTTGTCGTGGCTTGTAGATGTAACGCCTCGTACCCGAGAGGGTAGGAGAATTTCTACCTGTCACTTATAATCAGGTCTCCCAATACAATTAAAATCTCCAAAGTTTTTACAACAATCATACATTCATCTTTCTCAACTTCATATAAAAAAGACATCAAAGCATAAGAAACAATTAACATAAATCCTTGTCTCCACAATCTTCCAATAACCTTAACATAATAAACTAATAATTTAATAAGTCTCAAATATCCAAATAACAGTAAAGACTCCAAATACTCATTTCAAACCCTTATAATGACATTGGTAACCATAAGTACTCGACCACCTATTACATAGCTAGCAAAGGTTTTTTAGATGCCATATCAAAAGAAAATAGATTACCAAAACATATTCAGATCATTCTCCTATTCTGAAAATAAAAGTAAGAGCATCTTTCTAAATCAATACACAATTTTTCAAATTTTCAATATCGCTCTTTTCACATTTCAAAGACAGCATGACAAAATATAGCTCATGTCTACACAATGCATGTCAGAAAATATTTTTCCCTTTTCATTCAAATTTCTTGAGTAATGCAAATAAATAACTGATGCTGTATTTTTCCCAAATTCTCATTTCATAACAAAAACATGCAAAATTTTCAGAAAGTCAACCTCAATCTCAATAATTTGTGTAAAACCTAGCATAGGAACCCCGATTTCCTAACTCGAATAGCGTATTATCTATACCTTGAAATTGACCACTAATAGTCTCGTCACCTATTCATAGAATAAAAGAAAATACATTATATGTTAATGATCAACAACACAACTTCGATCTAAAGAATTAAAACCCATAATTTTAAACCATATTTCAGCACATTAACGCAACTCAAGCAACTGCATAAAAACCCGAATAGCCCACACTTCAAATATACCAATTTCAATACTAACCTATACATCCACCAACCAACGTCAAACTCAAATAATCGAAATATCAACACCAACATAGTAGCCCATAACTTAAAACAACCACCAACTCAACCAAATAAGCAATACACACATCAAACTTTTCTCCGTTCACAACTCCACTTAAAAAAAAAAGGTCCAAAAATCCTTAATTATAATCCACACCCATTGAGATTCACTATTGTTTATTTCCAAAAAAAATTCATTCTAGCAATATTTCAATCATCTTGCACCTGTACTTAGTGAAAAACACAAGTTTGCAATAGCAAAAATTGGAAGTAAAAATTTACTCAACAGAGTTTAAACTGAAACATGGAATTTATAGAGGGAAAGAAAAAGATCAAAGCTTACCAATGAGAGAGTCTCGGCAACCCCAAAAACTGAAACTCTAACACTACTCGAAACACTAAAAAATACCAAGAAAAGAGAAGGACATGATAGAGGAAGAGAGACAAACAAGTCTACGTTCTACAGTGCTCGGCTACATCAACCGAAAATACTCCCAAGGGTTTCTAGTAAAACATACAAAAATCAACCCAAGTCTAGAAGGAAAACTTAAAGAGAAGAAATAGAGGAAAAAGGCGAAGAGAGAACCTACCGATGTGCAACTTGAACACGGAAGCAAATCTGAAAACTCCAAAAACAAATTGCAGCACCTAGAGATCACCGAAAATGGAGCAGCATGAGAGGGAGAGATGCATGATTTTTCCAATAGGTTTGAGAGCATGAAATGGTGAGAAATAACCGGAAAAATGAGTGAGAAGAGAAGGGATTTGGGGAGAGAAATAGGGGAGCTGTAAGCCAAAACAGAGGGAAAATTGGGGGAGGAAGAAACTGAAGAGGGAAGAAGAAACTTTCCAAAATGACGCCGTTCGTGGTCTCAAGGGCTGGGCTAAACTCTAGTCTAGGCCTCAGGCCTGGGCTTTACACTAGATGGAAAGGAAGGGACTGATCTTGAGTCTCTTTTACTGGCAACCAAAATTCATAATGAGCTGTATGGTTGATTACATCCATGTGTTTCCTGCATGTATTGTTTCAACAGGTGGATCTGCCACTCTAAACCCCCACGCTGCGCAAGCTAATGGGTGGATTACACACCGGATACTTGCCCTTGAAAAATTGAACCAAGCTGTTGCACACATGATATCTCAACTTCCCATTTTGTCACGAATAAAATGGTAATTCTCCTCAAATATTGGTCTGGTACATGCTTGAAATATAGGATTGGAAGCTAATGTCAATGCACTTTTATTTCATAGCATAGAATGAAAGGACAGGAATGTGAGACATGTAATGTAATTCATAATGTAGTATTTGGATCCAATAAAGTTTGACATATATAGTCAATTTCTTTATTTGCTCATTAGGACACTAAGCGATTAACAAGAAAAATACAAAATCTAGTGATGGATTTTAGATTATTTGGATGCCTCCCTAAATTAGCATCAATAGGCATGAAGGGAAATTGAAACTTTGGTATAAAGAAATCCAATATCAATAGACCTTCAAGATACCCTATGTTCTCGCAGTTTTCCTTAACGAAGTATTGGAATTCTCTTGTCTTCCTCGCCTATAATACGGTTAATCCAACTTGTTAGGCTAGCTAAAATCACTTCGAAGAGCAAGTTAGTCCTCTTGAAAGTTTAAGATAAGAGAACAATAAAGTACTCTAAGAAAAAATCATCAACCTTTCGCATGGGCCGGTCTGGTGGCATTTATAGGTGATTGAATGGTTGAATGGATGTGGGATAGTAGTTCTTTGTGACGCATGATATTGAAGGAAGACATTAAATGTTTCTCTATTTCTATAAGGTGTGGGTAGGCTACCGCCACTTGGCCATCCATGCTCCAGGATAGGGTGGTGTGCATCTCATTTAGTACTCATCAAGCTTTATGTTTTTGCCCATTTAGTGTGGGTAACTTCTCCCTAGCTGGATGCTTACTGAAACCTTTTCCCCTAGTATGTCAATAATTCTTGACCTCACTTGTGGGCATGAGAGGGGGGAGGGGAAGATTGCAAACACTTTTGCATCTCACAGAACTTTCTTGGAAAGCTTTACAACGAGCACTTCAATGATGAGCACCCACATGGGCAAGGACTCCTCTTTGTGGGGACTTCCTACAAGTGGGGTCTTCTTTTGGTGAGGATTACTCTCAGTAGACAGTTTTGGGGGCGAGGGATCCTCTTTCCAGGCACTCCTCTTGGTGGGCACTATTGGGGTGTGGACTTCTTTTAGAGGGGATTCATCTTGGTGTGTACTTTTGTGGGCGATGACTCCTCTTGGCAATACTTCTGGGGGCGAGGACTCCTCCTAGCAAGCAATTCTAGACAAGAGGACTCCTCTTAGTGCTCATTTTTGGAGGCGAGGACTTGGTTTTGGTTGCTCGATGGTCAATAGTGCGCATTTGGTACTTGGCCTTGAGAGATGAGTCTCGGGTTGGTTGAGCTTTCATTGGAAGATTTCCCCCTAACACCCTAGAACTTGCTTAGCTAATGTTTAATGAGCTGAGGTGGTTGAGTGCATGTGTTAGCATAGTTGATTGATAGAGTAGGCAATTTCAAGTTGAGTGACAAGGCAATATTGGGGAGCTTTAACAACATGACGTTGGAAAGCACCATCTTCAAGTGTTTTAACACCCAATCTTGAGAGTTGAGAGCCAAAGTAACCTAGCTTATGTTAAGACACAAGCCTAAATTTTAAGGCCCGAGCCCTCTGAAACCCTATTCTTTCCTCTATATTTTTTTCTTTCCCACTGATACCTTCTACACATGAGCCCCACCCTCCACACGTCTCAACTATCCCTCCTTCCCTGTGTTGCCAAGTCATTGCCGCAAGACTAGGTCGTCATCGTACATCACCCCTCTATATATCTTTTTCCCTTGTCACCTATATTTTTTGTCGCCGATTTTCAATGCCACGCCATGTCGGTAAGTCCACTCGTATCTCTCTTATGCTCTCATTTTTTTTTTCTATTTGTGCCTCACTCACTCACTCACTCTCTCTCTCTCTCTCTCTCTCTCTCTCTCATTTTAGCTTTCTATCGGCATCTCACCATGTCTCTGTGTTAGGATGTCCATGGCGACTGAAAAAGGTAACTGTAGCCAACATGCCACCTCACGCCACCTGATTATGCCCAACGAATAACCCATTAGTTGCAGCACAACTTTGGGGTGTCGATTCCACAGATAGACAAATTAAGCAGAAGGAATAAAGAAACTAAAAATTTAAGGAAACAAAAATCAAAGTAGCAATATAAGAGAAATCATTTCTGAAAAGAAATAAACTGAAGAGCCAAAATGTAATAATGAAAGGGTTTGATTAGAATTAATAGCAATAAAGTATCGGAAATCCCTTACTTGAACTTGATAATTCTATCTATATCAGATTCATTGGATATTCAATTAGAGATCATAGCACCAGACTCTCTAATTGGAAAATATATTTTTATAACCAATTTATTCAAATGTAATTCAATACTGTAGTAGAAAATCACACCAATAAAATCAACAACTAGATCAGAAACACCTCAACAATCTCATAAAGAAAGCATGACTGAATCTATGAAAAGTATTGGTTGTAAAATTATTCAAATACAAGGAAGCCTAATAAGAGATGATAAACAAGAATTCTATCAATAATAAAGTTTATTACATAAATTCGATAGAATTGAAATAATCATCATTCAAGTAAGTTCATCCCTGGACCCACCAATGAATTAGCTCCCTATTCAAAAGAAGAAATTTTTTTTTTTGGAAAATGAGTTTCTCCAAACCCTAACTTCTCTCTCCCAAAAACTAGAATGACCTTTTCTTTTCTACCCCTTAGCTCTTTATTTTCCTCCCTTTTCACAAGCTATCTCCAATATGGAACGAAAATCACGTGCAAACTCGGTAGGTAATACTCCATATTTCTATGTGCATATTGCAGGCCATTTTTTGCTTAGTAAATGGCCGAATTAGAAAATGTCTATTTTTAGAACAAATGTAGTCCATTGAGTTAGCTTTCTAACACATCTTCAATCGGATATCAGTAGAGAAAGATATGACCATAATACTAACAGATATTCAGAGAGGCTGCAGATTCTGAATATTTTTCATTAATTTCTTTTTCCTTCATTGTTTATGACTCGAATTTTTTTGACTTTGGATGTATGGAATTCTTCCTTATTAGCTAGACTACAGTTTAATCATTTTGAAATTTATTTCTGCAATAAAATCATTAGACAGTAAATCAAAACTTGGGCATTATGAAATTAAAGTTTCAATTGGAAAAACATAATCAAAATGCTTAAATAACACATATAATCTAGCAATCAACCTTGTCAAAGCAATATTCATAGTACACTTTCATGTGCTCATCACCACCACCAAGGTTTGCCTCAGTCTCCCTCACCAATTTAATCTCTATTTACTCCCTTTCTCTAAAACTCATGTCTCATTTTCACCATCCATATGCCTCTCTCTCACTCACCTCCCCATTTTATGTCACCCACCTCCTCATTTTATGTCGTAGCTCGTCACTGTCACTGCCTAAGCTTTGCGACACCGCCAATTATGACTTTGCACAAAATTGCCGATAAGTCTCTCTCTCTCTCTCTCTCTCAAAATAACTTTGTTTCTCCTTGCTAAGCTAGCCACCATTGGCGAAGGCTGCCGTACCACTTGCCTAGCCACATGATATCATTCAATTCTCGATGTTCCATCATTGAGTCTAGTTGAACATCGCTTCAGGCCTAGTGAGGTATCTTCTTTACCCGTGTACTTGTCATTTCAATTGTGGTCAATTTGGTCTTTGTTGATTAATTAGACTATTCTTGGAGGGTGTGGTGGAGTTGAATGTGCTGTTGGTTTTGTTATTGTCGTTGGTTGATTGATGGAAAGTTGAAGTATTGGAGGTTGGTCACGAGGGTATCCCAACAGAGGAAGAAGGAATCTGTTGGGTCATTTGCTATGGTTGTGCTAAATTGAAACAAAGAATTTGATCATGCATGTATCTAGTAGTAAAAAATTTAGGGTGGATGTTTAGAGCACTAAGATTAATTGTAATTGGTTAAAGGAGTGTATTTTGGCTCTTATTAAGCTATCATTTGGGTTATAGATTTTTGTTAGGTTGGTTTTGTATTGGTATGGGTTTTTAATGTTAGTGACATTTTCTAGATTAGGTCGTGATACTAGTTTTGTTCGAGTTAAAAGCTTACATAGTATAATGGAAAAATTATATAAGTGATGTTCCTATGCTAGCGTTTGCCTAAAATTAACTGGGGTTGATTTTATGAAAACCAGTATATTTTGTTATGAAAACAGTCTTGGTTATTTTATGCACCATTCTCTATTCTGAATTTTGAGATCAGATATTTTATCATGATTGGTGTAGGCATGAGCAATTTTTGTACTCAGTTTCTATACTGCATAAAATGTGGATATGAAGTTTGAAATATATGATCCAATTATACGATATTTATCTGCTCTGTACTCTGATATAATATTGCATTTGAAAAACTCTAAGGCACAAGATTATGTTTTGCTTTGGTTATGGCCCTACTACGGGTTATAGTAGTGGCCTCCAGCCCTGACACGAGTAATAGTAATGGCCTCTGGCCTTACCATAAGTTAAAGTAGTGGTTTGTATTTTGAGTGCAATCGCTTTGGTTACATGGTGATTTATCTTATGCATAGCGATTTGCAGAAAGCACAACCCTGTCATGGGGGTAAACACGGCCACTGTTTTGAGTACATCACTTGAGTGACAAAATAGTGATTTATGTTCTATTTAGCTAATAGCAAACATGCATAACTCTAGCATGGGGTAAACATGACCTTTGCTTCTATTTATGATATTTAATTATACTTGTGCATAAGGTCTTTTGTATATCTTATTATTGTAATAAATGTTTCTGAAATGTTGCTTTGTTATTTTGATATTCTATTTTTCTGCATTTTGTAACTAGCTCATATTTTGCACACTAGTATATGCTTGCTACTTATTTAGTTGTTGATAACTCACCCAATTATCTCCATTATTTTTTTAGATGATTTGGATGTTTCAACTAAGAATAAAAAATAGAAAGCATGTGCGAGATTAGTTTAGCGTAGTAGAATAAGTGCCAAAGGTTACAAGAGTCTATAAGAGGGTTTTATTCATGAAACTAGTCATTTTCTTTTGAGTATTATTTTGGGATATTGATGTTGTTATTGAGACTTTGTGATGTTCTTAGTTAATTATGTTGGAGTAGTACATTGATATTCTTGTAGAGCAACGTATATTTTGGTTTGAACCAATAAGTTTTATTTGTTATTGAGACTTTGGAGTTTATAGTTGTATTATGGGATGTGATTTTAAGTGATAGGAACTAAGTCCTTGACCCTCTATGTACGGGGTGTTACACAAAGACACATGGTACAGAGTATGCTTAGGTGTATGGACACAGTGTAAAAGGTCAATAATATATTTTTTTTCTTAACACAAATGAGGACCTATGGAGTTGCGATTGGATTGCACATCGAGAAAATATTTGAAGGATCTAAGATCCTTAAAAGCCAATTTTAGGCATGAAATAAAAGAAATGATAAGACTAACATTAGTGCTTGTGACTAAAATTGCTTCTACATAAATCAACATAATGAAGTGAGCATTGTTAGTTTCAAACATAAAGATAAAGGAACTGATCAAAGAAGTTGTGAAGAAGCACTAAAGACAAGCAATGGAACAAGGAATGAGGAGTTGGTTTTAGCCCATAAATGGCCCTTTGAAGATGGTGCAAATCCAAATTAATATGGGATATCATTTAATAATTTTTCTCTATGTTTTGGGTGATTCGCTTGTTCTCTTTCTTGTGGATTATTTGTTGAAACTAACCACCAGAATTTATCTAAATTTTGTCCAATGTCAGAAGATATAACAAACATGATCAATGATTTGGGTTCAAAAAAATCTTAAGGTTGTTTCATAAACACCTATTCACTTAGCATGTGATGAAAAATTGCCAATTGTGTAGGCGATCAAGCAAGGCCAAGTAAAAAAGGTTTAGGTAAGTCAAGGCTCACATCAGGAAAATGAGAGTAAGGGGAAGAGGGGGCAGCCCTCGCCCCGATCATCCAATTCGTTACAACAAATATGTGACGCCCATTGATTTTGCTTGGGATCGAATGAACATTTGAAGCGTCGGGACATGCAACACGTGGTTACCTGCCCCCATTCATGACATATAAGATGCAATATTCCTAACATGCATCTAGCATTATGTAATATTCGCAGCGGATAAATTTTTTTTCATGAGCAATACTATGCACCAAACTTATAATATCCCAAATAGTTAAATCGTAATCTAAGCATACTTAACAAAATAAACATCCACGATTTCAGTACGAGTTTTAGAAGATTGTAACCTCAAAAATATGGGAGACCAGACTCCATATTTACATTACCAAAATACACTATTGAGGAAATTCGTCAAGTAACTTGTGTAACTCGACTAACGAAACTAGAATACTGTCAAAAAACTAACTATGGAAGCTGTAAGCTCTGTGTCATGTCTGCGGCATCTAGTTAACCTCCTTCAGTCTACCAATGTCTGCTCCCTACTTTGATTCTGACACATCACCTACCATTCGGGGGGAATGGTAGTTGGGACTACCACAATGAGATTTGATTACAAATCTCAATAAGTTAACAGGAAACTCCCACACAGGTTAATGACGCATGCATGACAGTAAAAGCATGAATGCATAATTAAAGTCGTAAGTAAGTATAGTATAACTTGACATATAGCATGGCATAACTGAAATAACCTGAACTGAAATGTCAACTGAACTTGACATGAACTTGAACTTAAAATATAACATGGGCTAGCAACATAACATGAACGTGAACTTGAAACATAATATGGACTTGAATCATAGTATGAACGTGAACATACATAACATAAACATGAACTTGAATTTAACATAAACCTGAGCATAACATGACATAAACGTGAACTTGAACATAACATGTACGTGAATATAACATGACATGAACGTGAACTTGAAACATAACATGAACATGAACATAACATAACATGAACGTGAGTTTGAACATAACATAAATGTGAACATAACATGATATGAACATGAACTTGAAACTTAACGTGAACATGAACATAACATGTACGTGATCATAACATAACATAACATAACATGAACTTGATCTGAAACTTATTCTTATCTCATGGGGTCTCCATGATATTTTATTCTTAACTTCTTGACATAAACTTGGACTCTTGTTCAATTGACTTAATTAATAACGTGACCATATGGATGCTACACGGGTCCCCTTGAGTCATGTGTCCCTGCCGATTACCGCATCACAACACAGGTATCTATACTAGCTGTGAGTGCGTTAATATGTACTCCACAGTTGTTGTGGCTCCACATATTCTACGTGTCACAATTGCTGTGTCTCACGTAGTGTATGCTCCACAGTTGTTGTGGCCCCATACTTTATGTTCCACAGTTGTTGTGGCCCCATGAATTTGTTCATGCCACACTTGCTGTGAACACATGTAAAAATAAAATATGGCACCATCGGCGTTAGTACCTGGTGCGCTCTAATTAGGCCCCATTCACAACCTGTTGACTGTACTTCGTCAACCCAGAGAATTTCACACATATTTAGACACTCCAGCGTGAACAAAGGAGTTTCACTATGATATTACCTCATTCTAGCATTTAGGGTCGTGATTGACATGAATAACTTAACATGAACGTGATCTGAAACTTGACTTAACATGAACTTGATCTGACTTATTTACTTAACATGACATACTTGCAATGGTGAATATTATATAATATGACATACATGTAATATATGGCATACTTATAACATATAGCAATACATGACAGAATAGATTGTGTAACAGATAAATATTCATGACAGAATAAATCATGCATAACAGATAAACATGTAATAATGTGGCATGACATGACATATATAATAACATACATACATAAATTGTAGTTCCCTTACCCGTCATACATACACAGTAAACTGATAGTAAGTTAAAAGCTAACTTACCTCGATCGTCGCATTCTACGAGAATAAAGTACGAAACACGAGGAACTGTAAGAGGGTATTCTAAAAGTTAGAAATTTAATTATTAACAATTAGAAACATTAAAACAAACTAACTTAGAGTAAAATTACCATTTTACCCTCTACGTGTGGAAAAATGACCATCTTACCCCTAACTTAAGGATTTCACATCTTAATTCCAAAAATTTTCAAAATTTTCATTGCTCATGCAAATTTTGTCATAAACTCAAGTATCAACTTAGAAAAATTTAAAACAAAACACAACTATGGAAAACACACCATGGTTGAAATATCCGTAGGCCATTTCTCTTGATTTTTGTTGTAATTTCTTCCAACTTCAAAACTCATGCTTAAACCAAAATTTTACAACAAAGATATTAATATTCTAAGTTTACAACCATAATTAAAACATCCATTTAGAATAACCTAATAATCAACACCAAACTTTTTGTAAAAAGATCCAAACACTTAATCACAAGCTTTGATCCTAAATCAAAACATCTCCAAGAATTTGTAAAATCAAATCTTACTTCTAACATATTCATAACATAATTCTAAGATCAACCATGCTTTAAATCATCAAACTAAAGTCGCCAAAATCACAAAATAACACTTGGATATTTTGGTTTTACACTTAATCCAAAAACGGAAACTTTTTCTTCAACTAGTTTTGATAAATCTCTTGATCCATGGCTTACAAAGATGAGATCTTCAAACTAAAACATCACATGGTTTAAAAATGTTTCTTAAAGAAGATCCAACCATCAAACTTAAAATCACATGGCTAAAACTCAATAATACATGGATCTAACCCAAAAACATAAAATCTTAGGCATAACCGAAATCCTCTTGCATAGAAAAATCATATCTTTAAAAATAATACTAAATATATTTGAAATAACATTCTAACATGAAAATAAGAGACTTAGGATCATCATATAAAAATATCAAAGCCTTTATAGTAAGATCAAACCTCGAAATATTCAAACTTTCTCCTAATAAAAACTGTTTTGCCACTTCTAGTTTTCAAGTTTCTAGATCTAAGAAAATTTATCATCAAAAGCTTTAGTCATGCAACAAGACCTCAATGAAAAATCTTAAACACATGCTGAAAACACTCCATAAAATTTTCGAATCAAGATATATCCATTAGCTTGGTCAAAAACTCCAAAATATAACATACTCTCCAGATTCACGCCCAGAATGACCTTTCCATGGTTAAAAATATTTTTTACCAACCAAATGACCATGGAATGATACGAATAATATATATACGGAAACTATACTCAAATAGGAACAACTTTTATGAAGGAGTCATTGTGTGAAAATACTTAAAAAGGGTAAAAAATCTCCATGCAAAAATACCCAGAAATCTACCCGAGAGAGCTCTTTTGGGGTTCTCTCTAAGAACGGGGTGAAGAAGTGATTAAAAGGAAATAAGTGTGTCTTGAACGACTCTATACTTCTGGAGGGGAAGATATGGACTTGAATGACCATTGATTGGAGGTAGCTATGTGACATAAAGTGGAGAATAGAGAGGGGAAAGGACTGCCTGTAGAAGCTGTGAGGTATGAAGGTTGATGGGGTGGGTTTCTCCATTTCATCAAGTCACTGTTGAGTGCAGCCAAGGGCAGTGGATGGTCTACCATATGGGGGAGGAAATTTCTCCAAGAAGCCTTGCCAAGGTGACGCCGGACAGGATAGCGATTATCCTGCAGGCTAGTTCCAACAGATGATTCACAGGAGAAAATTCGCCCAAAACCAGAGAGAAAAGTCTCTAGGGTTTAACGGAATATTATAAAATCAAGCAATGATGAAAATCAGTCCACAATCCGGACTGTTATAGCCAAAAATCGTGTTTATCCGAATTTTGCCAAAAATAGCAAAATCTCAGAAATCACTCTAAATTGAAATTCGAAATAAAATAAGCAATCTGCAAAAAATCCGGCCCAAATCGGATTTAAAATGACTTCCTAACTGACAAGTGAAATATTACCATAAATAGTAAAAACTAACTAAAACTAGTGATTCGGAGGGGAAAACAGCAGAATTTGAGGTTGAGAAAAAGGCACATGGAACTATGCTCAATGTGGACAGCATGCGCGCTGAAAGGAGCTTTCCGAATTGGGGTCTTATGTGCGATTCCGACACCCGTAGCAAAAGTTATGGCCAAAAGACTGAAACGGGCACTCAAAACGGCCCCAATGAGGAACATATCACAATCAATTCCCGCATTTGCGCTGATCTGCCAACTCATGGTATCTCAGCGCCATCAAGGTGCAATCTGACATTTCAGCATCATCTGTCTCGGATCCTCCTGCATCACAAGGTGACCAAATGCGTGGGCCTTGGTGGGTCTCAACCAAGTGGGTTTCAATTTGGGGTTTAAAGGGGTTTGGTTAGGGTTTGAAATGCTATCAAGCTCAAATCCAATTTTTCTTGGCCCAATCAAATTTCCAAGGTTTAAAAAGTTGGATAATGATGTCATAACAAGAATTTGAGAAATTAATAGCATGTGAAAGTGATTTAATCAAGTGATTGAACACAATGCTAGAAATTGGATAAAAAAGGGTTTGAAGGCCAACTTTAGGGTTTGGGGAAACCGTTTAGGGTTTCAGTTTCAACCAAGTTTTTGGAATTTCAATTAGATTTCAACCATTTAGGATTTCACTAGGGTTGAAACCCTATTTGATTTGGCTCAATTTAGTTGATAAGATGAAAAGGGTTTTGCTTAGGTGGCATGATCTTATACCTTGATTTCCTTTACAAATCCATCTAATGGTTCCTCTTTGTGTCAAGTATCTAATACTATTCACTATGTGTGGCTAAGATCTTGCCAAGTGTCCAAATAAAACTTCCCTAACCTAATTTGGACATTCCACACTGTGATTTTGAAAACACTACACTTAGTACGCTCATCGAGGTTAGTATTCACTCCAAAAAAAGCGTAATAAACTTAGTACTAAAAAATTCTAAATATTCATATTAACCTACAGTAAAAACCGTTTACCAAAACTCAACCCTGAAGTGCCCCTATAAATAAATTCACAATTTCGAACAGTTGTTTCATCCGAAATTATGAAAATGAATTATTGCGCTATAAAATCCTAAATATTCAACTGAGTCTAGTGGAATAGACTATAACGTATTCTGACACTTCTAACTATCTCAAACAATTAAAATCGCATTTTTGATACCACAGTGAGTGATAACACTGATTATGGTGACAGACTAAAACTTTTGCGATTAACCGATTCATGAAAACTTATGGGGTTTTTACGAGGTTTCTAAAGTCTATAGAAATTCCACCATTGAATTTTTAGCAGGCTGTTACAAAATAGGCATGGTTTTGGAGTCAAAGGAACTTTGTCTCTTTCTTGTACCCATTAGACCACAGCCCTTTCAAAAGTTCCTTAAGTATTGATTCACCTTGCCTATATTGATTGAGCACAAGAACCTTTCTACTAGTAGGTGATTTTGTATTTCACAAAATTCCTCATTACTTATGCTAGCACTATCACTTATGACATTACCAAGTATTGTGAAAAAAGATTTCCTAAATTGATAGAACATCTCGTTCCTAACACTTAGAAAAGCAACTTTTAAGGTCTCGTCACCTTGGTAAATCACTTGAGCCTTGACCAGTGAGCTATTATACTTTCTTCAAAGGGTGGCTACTTCCAAGCCCAGCTCCTAGTTTTAATTGCTTGATCACTTCCTTTTCCTCTAATTGATCACTTAGGGACACTAGTGTATGATCTAGCTATTGAGTTTAGATCTTAGCATTGTAAAAGTTTATTTGTGCAAACAATATAGGCTTATATGCAGGGTTTCTCTAGGGTTCATAAGGCGAAATAGTGCCACCCTAGCCAACTTAGTCCCTATTGAAATATATTTGTAGAAAGCAATTTTGGTTGGCCTTTTATCCATAGTAAAAGTCATCCTAGGAAATACTAGAAGACTAATCAATGCTTGTTAGGGCTCTCTCCCTTATAAAAAATGGAAACAATCTCTCTATGTTTCTTTCTCTATCTATCTCTTGACCTTGTGTCTCTAACTCACCACTGCAGCATTGGCACTTGCAACTTTGTCGCATACCATCGTCGAAAATTGCCTTGTTCTTGCCACTACATCATGTTGCTAGCACAAAAATCCACATTACACCACATCCAATACAAGCCCTGCCTCTACACCACCCCAGTTTGATAAGATGAGACTTCTCATTATCCATCCCTACCTCTCTATTGGTCTCCCCTCTCACACTATTTTCCTTATTCCTTTGTTGTCACAACCATGGAAAAATGACATATCCACCATGCCACCATATAGCTTCAACATCACTTACCATGAAACTACTACCATTGGATAGTAGGTAAATTCCTAGACCTCGTTATGGATTGGTTTGATGTTGGTTTGAACAAATGTTAAGGGATAAAATGTTGGATTGTGAATAATTGGGAACTAAGTTTTTCTATGTCATGCAACCTATTAACAAAACACTCATATTCTTGACCAACCTTAACAATTCATTCCTTAAAAAGAGATATTCTTTCATATGCCCTTGAGGGTTCAACAAAAGATAATTAGGTCGAATATGACCAATTTTGCAACAATGATGGCAAGCAGAGACAAAACTTTGAGAAGGTTGTATTTTGGGAGGAGGTGTTTCTTTGGTTTCAAAAACAATAACCTTCTTTTCCTCATTAATAACACTATTATTTATATATATCACATTATTTTTAGAACATGTCTTTACATCGAAAGAGGAAAACAAAAAAAACCACTCATTCACAAAACCAAGATCAGATTTATAATGAACATGTTTTTTATTCAAATTTTTTTTAGAATCATGCAACTCTTACTCAAGTGATTTGTTCGATTCAAATAACATGGCATTCTCATATTTGAAAGAAGAAATCCAAGCATGTGAATCAGACAACTCAAAAACCAAGGATTACTTCTCATGTTCAACATCTTTTAGTAAATAAATCTCATATTTCAGATTATTATAAAGAGTAAATGAGTCATTCAATTTAATACGCAAACTCTTTTTTTCATGTTCAATGAGATTAAGTTTTTTCATTGTGTTGGACATTATTTCCTTGTGTTGTCTAATTTAACCCAATTTAATACTCAAATCTAATTTGATTGGAAATTCTTTCATTGTATTGTCTAGAGTCCCGCATCTCCTTTTTCTCCATCTTAGAAATATTGTTGGTCTTTTTACCAATTTTAAATTGAGTCTAGGGTAATACTCAGGAAACTAATCCAGAATGGTGTGTACCAACTGAAAATCAGTAGTTCAAATCCCAAATGCATGTAGAGGGAATGAATAAATATTTTTCAAAATTTATTAGACTATTTAAATTAGCAATCAATCAATCAAATAGAAAGATAATAAACATATCAATTTTGGTGATGAAGTGGAGACTCATTTAAAGAATATCTTCAAAATCTAAAATTACTCCGGGTGTAGATCAACACCTAAAGTCTACTAGAAAAATTAAGTTTATTACAACCAATTTAGAAACACTTGCAAGACCCTTGAAGTAATTAAATATGACTTGCAACACCATGAGTATCTCACCATGAGTATCTCACTTGATCTATGTACCCTAGTAATTCTAGACCACCGATCTTTCTATAGTTTCACCATGGACACAAACTCTTTCTCTGCACCCAGGCAGCTCCAGAAATCCTTCTGGCCAGCAAATATGTCCACACCAATGGAATCAACAGTACTTCATCATGAGCACAATATGATGGATGCTTATTAAACAAGATAATATTGATTTTTAATGCACATTGCATCTTTTTAAGATTTTCTAATCTCAAGAATAAACTAAATAGGGCAGCTCTATCCTCTCTCCACGACTTAGAAGTTGTATATGTTATTCTATATATACTTAGAGTTTGAGTAGGCCACTTAGAGAGTTGAAACCCTAGTTAAAAAATTATTTTTGGATTTTTCACTTGAGCAAAGGTGAAGCGGCTACCAAGCGAACTTTTTGTTTGTTTTTTAAGTCTTTAAAATTGTTGAACTATTTTGACATAGTAAATGTTGGAAATGGATGATCCTTGCGAGCATTAATTTGTAGATAATTGAGTTAGAGTTCTAACGCCACAAATCACACTTCAATTCAATGTGGGGAGAAAACTTTATGGCTAATTTACTCTAACTAGGTCGATCTCATCAAGTCTTGCGAACATGCAATCTTTCCACTTTTTGTTCCAATTGCAACTTAGACTCTACCAAACATATTTACAACTTAACTAGACTAAGTTTGATCATAATAACATGCCAACATATTATTTCTACACTAACAATCTCTAACACAAATATTAGGAAAATGTGCTTTATTGGTGGTGTATCTAACCTGACTCACGAAGGAATTTGTGCTTTTAACTTTCATAGAATTTGAAACAAACAAATGATTTGACTTTGGTACAAAGTATTTTACATTTTAACACGAGAGATAAAAGTTTCTTCTCCAATTCCTCAACCTTTCACTTTGCCTACACTCTGTTATTTGCTTTTTCATTCTTTCAGCACCAACTTTAATATGGTACCAGAGCTTTGAGCCAAACCAATTCCCAAACCAATAAACCATGCAAACCCCTCCCACTTAGTAAGCCAACCCCCAAAACAATACAAACATGCCAACCCCTCCCAATCTTGAGGGCAATCTGCATCATCCAGCAAGTCCATATTTCATTCAATCTGGTGAGGGTGCTTTTGCGCTGCTAGTTCTTGAACTCCTCACAACCGAAAACTATGTCACTTGGGCTCGAACAATTTGGCGTGCTCTCAACATAAAAAAAAGCTAGGATTCATTGATGGTAAACTTTTTAAACCCATTGATTCATCACATCCTCTCTTCACTGTGTGGGAATGCTGCAATGACATGATCATTGCTTGGATTCAACACTCTGTTAGCCTTGAACACAGATCCACCATTGCTCACGTTGATACTGCAGCAAACATATGGAATGACCTTCATTAACGCTTCTCCATCCAAAATGCTCCTTGCATTTTCCAACTCACTAAAGCCATTTCCTCTTTGGTTCAAGATGATGACTTTGTGAGCCTCTATTACAACAAACTGAAAGGCTATTAGGATGAACTTGAGATTTATGAACCAATTCCAATCTGCACTTGTGGCTCGGTAAAAACTTTGACGGACTACCACCATTGCAGCAAGGTGATGTAGTTTCTGATGGGACTGCAGGACTCCATTCGTGCCCAACTTTTGCTATATGATCCTCTTCTTACCTTGAATCGGATCCTTTCTTTAGTTCAACAAGAAGAACGACGCCGACATCTCCATTCCCTTCCAACTCCAGTCACAATGGCCACACGAGAATCTTCTCCACGAAATCAATCCTTTGCTCGCAAAGACCGCCTGTTTTGCTCTCACTACAACACCTCTGGACATTCCTTGGAACGGTGCTTCAAGGCGAATCCAAACCTTCCTATTTGTTCCCACTGTCGCATTCCAGGCCACACCAAAGAAAAATGCTATAAATTACATGGTTTCCCTCCTAGACACAAAAATAGTTTCAATTATAAATCCTATGCTAACAATATTTCTCTTGAGTAGGAGCAAGTTAACAATGGCTCACCTATTACTCAGGAGTAATACAGTCGGCTTCTTGCCTTACTACAGCCAACACCAGAGTCCCCTACTCCTGCTACGGTAATCACGTCCAAACCATCGTTTCTGACCAAACAGCTCCTTCCATGTTTGGTACACCACTTTGTTTATCGGCAGTTACATGCCACAACATGTATCGACAATCCACATCATGGATTATCAACATTGGTGCTACAGACCACATGGTTTGCAGCCCAAATTTTTTCACACACAACACCAAATGAGTCAATCATGTGGTCAAGTTGCCTAATGGCACCTCTACTGCCGCTACCCACATTGGCGATATTCTTCTTTTGCCCCATTTAATTCTCAAAAAGGTTCTATGTGTCCCAGATTTTTCTTTTAATCTTATCTCTGCCAAATCACAAACCAAACACTCTAATTGTTGTCTCATTTTTTTTTTGGACTCTTGTTACATCCACAACCTTTCCTCTTGGATGACGACTGGACAGGGTAAAGTGCATGATAGCCTGTATCAAACTTGTAGCTCCAGAAACTTGTCCCGACTGCTCTAAAATCTTTTTTTTTCTGCTTTATTTCCCTCAAAATATGTCAACACTGCTGTTAATAAAAAGTTTGATGACTTTACTTTGTGGCATTACCGGCTTGGGCATAGCTCCATGACTCAGCACGTTTTGAATGATATAAATGAAAATCATGTTAAGCTTTCGGCTAGCAAAAATTCTCCTTGTAGTATTTGTCCTTTAGCCAAACAACACAAATTATCTTTTCCTCAATCCATCACCAAAGTGAACAAACCTTTTGATCTTATATCAACTGATATGTGGGGTCTCAATCAAACATAGGCCAATGATGGCTCAAAATATTTCCTAAGCATTGTTGATCAGTTCACTAGGTGTACATGGATTTATTTATTGAAAGCTAAGTCTGAAGCATATATTTCTCTCCAAAATTTTTGTTCACTTATTGAAACCCAGTTTGAGACCACTGTTAAAATCATTAGGATTGACAATGGAGCTGAGTTTTAAATGCCTCTCTTTTATCAAAATAAAGGCATTCTACATCAGCTTACATGTGTTGCCACCCCACAACAAAACGCCTTAGCCGAAAGAAAGCACCAACACATTTTAAGCGTGGCGAGAGCATTAAAATTCCAATCCAGTCTTCCTATGAAATATTGGAACGGTTTTGTATTAGCAGCAGTTTATTTCATAAATCAAACACCAACACCACTTCTTGGTTACAAATCACCCTTTGAAGCCCTCTATCACACCAAACCTTCATATTCCCACTTGCACGTTTTCGGAAGTTTATGTTTTGCCTCAACTCTTAGCCATGCTCGCCAAAAATTTGACCCATGAGCTTGCAAGTGCTTATTCTTGGGCCATCCGTATGGTGTCAAAGGGTATAAATTGCTCGACTTAACCACCCACCAAATATTTATTTCCCGTGACGTCATGTTCCATGAGCACATTCTTCCACTGCAACGTTCCACCAACATCATTCCAGACTCCCTTCACAAATTTCCTTCACAAACACTTGAGATCTCCCCTGCCTCTCCCGAACCTCAGCCATTGCAAAACACGTTTTATTATTTAACAACAACCCCTGATACACCAATACAGCCAAATTCTCCCCCTAATATCGTAGAAAACAACCCAGACCTCCCTAACCCAATTTCCTCCTCTGAAAATCCTGAACCTCAAACCATTCCCCGTCGCTCAACTAGAACAAGACGTGCCCCTGCCTATTTACATGACTTTCATTGCCAACAAGCTACTACAGTTGCACCCCTCCAGTCGACATTCAAGCTGCAAGGTTCATCCTCTTCTTCGAGCACTTCACAAGTTTTATTTCCTTTATCTTCATCTCTATCTTATTATTCTCTTTCACCACAATTTAAAGCTTTCACTACTTCCATATCCACAAACACTGAGCTTGCATCTTACACCCAAGCCATCAAAGATCCCATTTGGCGTGAGGAAATGAAGCAAGAGCTCAATGCTCTTGAGCTTAATGAGACTTGAACCATTGTTGATTTACCCAATGAAAAGAGAACTGTTGACTGCAAGTGGATTTATAAATATAAATTCAAAGCGAACGGAACGTGAAGGCACCAAAGGATTTACACAACGTGAAGGCATCGACTTCCATGATATTTTTTCTCCGGTTGCTAAACTTGTATCCATTCTAGCGTGGTAGCTATAAAAGGATGGGTTCTCCAACAGCTTGATGTGAATAACGCTTTCCTATATGGCGAGCTCAATGAAGAAATTTACATGTGACCACCTCAAGGACATCCTGCCGCAAAGACCAATCAAGTGTGTCGTTTGAAGAAAAGCCTTTATGGGCTAAGAAAAGCTTCACGGTAGTGGAATGCCAAACTCATGTCTTCCTTGGCTGAATTCAGATTCATCCAATCCAAGGCCGATTACAGTTTATTCACCAAGTCTACATCAAACTGATTCATGGCGTTACTCGTATACGTAGATGACATAGTCTTGCTAAGCTTAGATAGCACGTATACTATTGCTGTGAAGAAGTTTTTGGAAACCAAGTTCAAAATCAAGGATCTAGGGAGCCTGAAATATTTCCTTGGAATGGAGGTGGGATGTTCAGAGAAGGGGATACAGCTATGTCAGCGAAAATATGCATTGGACATCCTTGCAGAAATTGGGATGTTGGCGTTAAAACCTTCTCGCTTGCCTATGGAGCCCAACGTGAAACTAAGCAAAGATGAAGGTGAAGCCTTCAAAGACCCTATTATGTATAGAAAGTTAGTCGGCAAGCTCCTTTACCTCACACATACACGGCCGAACTTAAGCCAAAGTGTGCACTTACTCAGTCAATTCATGGAAGCACCTCGTGTCCCTCACTATGATGCAATCCTTAGAGTAATCCGATATGTGAAAGGGACTCTAGGGCAGGGACTTTTCTTCCCTGCCAATTCTACACTTGAACTTATTGCTTATTCCGATGCGAGCTGGGCAAATTGTCCTGACACATGGAGATTGACTACCGGTTTTTGTGTTTTCTTAGGAAGTTCTCTTGTACCTTGGAAATCCAAGAAGCAAACAACCATGTCAAGATCCTCTGCTGAATCCGAGTATAGAGCGATGGCAACCGTGGTCTGTGAACTTACATGGCTCCGATACCTGCTTGATGATTTATGCATCAATATGTCGAGGCTTGCGACTTTATATTGTGATAATCTTGCAGCGATTCATATTGCGGCAAATCCCATCTTTCATGAACGCACAAAGCACATCGAACTAGATTGTCATCTGGTTTGAGACAAAATATCAAATGGACAAGTAATAATAGCCCATGTCCCTCCACATCTCCAAGTAGCAGACCTGCTCACTAAGCCTTTACATTCTCCTACATTCACTTGACTTTTGTCCAAGATGGGAGTTATTAACATATACTCTCCGTCTTGCGGGGGGATGTTGAAATTACCCCATGAAAAGCCTCAAGTTCCTACGGTTCCTCAAGACAAGAAATTTACGGACGACTCATGAGCACAGCAATAGAATATTTTTCCGTTTTAAGTTAGTTACAATGAGCTGTAAAGAATAATCTTTATTCTTTTTGTTGTTCTACTGCCTATAAAATGGCAAGACATATTGTACATTTTAACACGAGAGATAAAAGTTTCTTCTCCAATTCCTCAACCTTCCACTCTGCCTACACTTGTTATTTGCTTTTTCATTCTTTCAGCACCAACTTTAATACTAAGTGTAATAAGATATATAAACTATGCATCGTTTTCAATTTTTATCTAAACATTTATGAAATTCTAAATCATGAAATCAATACTAATAATAATTCATCACGCGAAATAAAGGCAATATCACTTCCTATGTTATATGCATTCGCAATCAATTTTTTTGTTTGATTTCAATGCCTTTAGAGTGCTTTAATTTTGACTTTCCATGATCTCCTTCCGATTTTAATTCTAGTTTTTATTTTAATTATAAATGCTTATTTATTTTGTATTTCTATATTTATTTTTGTGACACGTGGCATTTGAAATGAAATGCCACATCAACACTTTTTACAGTTAATTAATAGGGTGTAAATAGGAAGTTCGATTTGAAACTACCGTCGTCAAATTGAAATGACCAAGAATATTCTTGGACCCAGTTAGCTACCTATAATAATCCATAAACATAACCTGCATATGGTTAATTATGTGGTGAGAATTAGTGGAGTTATATGATTAAAGAGCAAGTTACTTTCTATCTCAAAACTCATCATCATTATACATACTTACTGACGTGGCATCCGATCAATGGGTGCGATTGAGGATAATAGAATTTAAAATAAAAAAAATATCATTTTTCTCAAAATTTATCATCTACACACAAGACTCATACCTGTTGCATGGCACATTTCAAGTGACTGTAAATTGTCCATTTATTTGATTGATATATCAATAAATATGAATCTTAGGGATGTAAATCGGTTTGGTCTGGTCTGCTCGGTCCATTCAGTCCGTTTTAATTATTTTTTTCTTCTTTTTTTTCTCAAATAAATTAATAATTTTTTTTATTTAAATTACTAAAATAAAATTAAGTGAATTATTAATGTAGATTATGTAATTAACTTATTAACAAAATATTTTATATGGTCAATGATAATAAATTAGATGAAATTACATCATTAACTTATATAATTACTATATATAAATAATATATTAAATTATTAAAAATATTTAAATATATGTATATATAGGGTTCGGTCTGGTCTAGTTCAAAATTTGTAGATTTCTAGACTGGACCGAATATCAGTCGGTCCTTACATTTTGGGATTGAGACCGACCGGCACTCCCAACTTTAGTTTGGTCCAGCCTGGACCAAACCACTCGGCTTGGTTGGTTTCTCTTGTTCGGATCAACTGGCTTACAACTCTAAATATGGTTGAGAATAATTAACTTAATGAGGAAAAAAATGATTGAGAATAATAAAATTTAAAATGACAAACGTCATTTTCTCGATTAAATTATGAATAATGAGTACTTTGGAGATATATATCTTGAACCCAATAAAAAGAGTACCTTGGAGCTAAATTAGAATCGAACTCTTATATCATCGAAATACTTGAAAAAAAATAAAAGCGAGACCCTTCTGGCCTGCTAGCTTTCTTTAGGTAAACTTAATATAGAAAGTAGCCGAAAAATAGTGAGTTGGCTTTGAAAGTCGAAGTATGCAGATGGTTATAAAGTAGATCTCTACATATCGTGTCTATCTCAAGCTCCATCGATTGGTTATAATTCATGTACGTACGGACTAAGCAAAGGTACGTATGATCCATGCATCCATATATATAATCCATCTGATGTAATTCATGGTTGCTCTCTCTCTCTCTCTCCTTTTGTTGTTTGTTATCTTCGTTGTCTTGATCACTTAGTACTCATATATATACTTCTGTTTATATATATTTATATATATATATTTATATATATGATTAACAGATAATGATCATCTACTTGTAGACGTTCAAATTAATAAGAGCCTAAACAACTTGTGAGTCTCGAGAGTTATATCTTTTAGGGAAAAAAAGCATATTGTTCACAAGAATGGCTCATCTTCTATACTTCTTATTTCCTACATATGTTTTTCTCGTTATACATTAAGTTGCTCCACTCCTCTAGTTAATTGTAATCTTACTACTTTTCCATTTATGTTTTTCTCTTAGATGGATAAGAGTTGGATGCATATCATTGATAGATTGAAATCCAAGGAATATGCCAAAGGCATTAAAGAGTTCATTACTTTCATTGGATCTCATAATTATTGGCTACTCATAAGCACAGTAGAACGTCATTTGTTCATTAAAGAGATTGATACAAATTACACGGCATGGATATTCCACGGTGATGAGGAAGCTTTATCTAGTAGTGATGATTATGATTTACATGAATTTGAACTCGATGATGAATATGTTGACAACACTGACGTCATGTTGGAAAACATTCAGACTAGGAAATTCGGAGATGTTATTTCAATTGAGTCATTCCATGTTGGGGTTTCCACGCTGGTGAAACCTTGTAAACGTGGGCGTGGACCAAGTAAGAGCACATCTTTTGACCAATTGAGAAAGCACGAAAAGATATCTTTGAAGATCAAGGATGGGGAGACAACAACTTATTGTGAAAACTGTGCAATGTTTACAACAAAGGTTATATGGATATTGAAGCATCATGCTGACTTGAGCCACCCAAACTGGCGCAAGATTCCAAATCACGAGAAGGAAAAATTAGTTACTCATGTTCAGGTGAGACTGCACAAACTCTGTTGCTTTAAATTCAAAGTTGAATAGAAGATGCCTTATTTTAATGTTGATTTCTAGATATGTTTGTGTACTAAAATTTGATATGCTTTATCTCTATGCTGACTTCATCCTAGATTGGTAAAAAAAGAATCTCAACAATGGTGAAGACACTTCGGCAAAGATTTAATGCAATTGAATATGATTTGCATAAAATCTACATGCAATACAATACTCATGAAGAAGCACTCACGAATGAGATAGAAATGGTGAACCCACAAATGTGGGAGAAGTTTTGTGTAAGATGGTCAAGCAAGGGCTTCAAGGTCAGGAGAGTTTTTGGATTCATAATATTGTGGGTCACTTGTAAATTATTTTGGTACTACTTCGTAATGTTGTGTTGAATATGATGATTGAATTAATACAATGATCTAATATTAGATTGTGCATTATGAGTTGCAGATGATATCTGATCGAAATAAATGTAATAGGTAAAAACAACAAACTAACCACACTACTTAAAGAGCCTCATTTGTGCGGTTACTAGAAATGAGGGTAAGAATTAAAGAGCATGCTGTTAGATATACATATTGTTCTTAACACTGTACATCTGTTATTTGGTTTTCTTATCTTTTTGTATTTTGCAGTATGAGACTGAGCCTAATCTGATTGATTTCTTTAAAGATGTTTAGTGGTCAAAGCAAAAAAGGGAAATTTGTGACTCCCAAGACTGAAGAGCATTATGTGACTGTATAGTAATTATGGTAAGAAATGAAGCCATTTAATTCCATTTAATGAATATTTCTAATCATGTTGGGGATTGGTTGAATAGAACTTCATGGTTGTAAAGTTATACTAGATAAAGCCTAAGAACCACACTAAGGAGGTGACGGTAGAAATTTTTAGTGAGATCTTGGACCAAAGGCAAAGGTATGTAAGGGGGTTGGGAGAGATGGTTATGCCTAAAGTCATCCAAAGATAATACTGAACAATGGATTACAAAATTAGTAGTAGCTGTAGAAAAGCATGAGAAAGATGCTCAGTATTACAAGAGCCAGCTAGATGGATTAAGGGGGGATATAAGGGTACTCTTGGAGAAGCAAACAGAGTACAATAAGTTTATGAGTACATACATGTCAAAAAAGCAAGGGTCATTGAGAAGCTGTGCAAAAGAAACAATGTTTTGCTATTTTGGGTTTGGTCCTGACCAAACTTGCATATACCATTATTCCTCAAAGATCTAACATATTGCTTGTAGTTAGATTGGTGTTGCAATTGAAAGTTAAACCTGATCAGCTTTGAGTTGGCTCAATATAGGTAAACAACATACCCCTTCCACCATGTTAGATGTATTACATTATACACCAATTGTTAGGACATAGACTTGACATGTTAGAGTAACTTATTGTTAGTACACAGACTAAGAATTAGTGCATAGACTTGTTTGGTTGATGTCTTTTAACATGGTAGATTAATTTATTTTTAGTGCCTAGACTTCTTCAAATGCTAAAAACACTGAAGGTTGAGGTGGATGTTTTTGGTGGGATATTACTCATTGCTCTATTTGGTTACTAGTTGTGACACCCCCAACTCCCACGTACGGACACGTGGAAATCGAGGCATTGAGATGATGACAACACGGGTCACACATCCCATCGCCAAGTGTCAAGTGTGTGTAAATGCAATATATGTACAACAAAAATAACGCAGTGGATAATAAAGTTAGTTAACTAAGTACCAGATTTTGTTTAAATACAAGCATCGCTTAAAAACAAGCGTACTAAAAATATTACAAGTTCCAATATCATCATAAAACCAAAATAGATAATTTAAAGACAAAGAGAATTTTCTAATAAATAACCAAAAGCACCAAATCAATTCTCCAGCAGAGCCATCTCCTCAGACTTAGCCTCCTCATAATCTGCATCCAAATCTACGGTACCAAAGACGGTACCGCATGTAAGTAATAATTTAAACCGCTCACAAGATAAAAATATATTAAGCAACAACAATATGCATGAATATGATGCCATATGCATGAAGTCTGAAAATCCACATTTTCCATGCACGCCTAAATCCCATTTTGGCCCAAAAACCCAATCCATTAAAACAACTGCCATTTTTCCAGAAAATGACCCACATATCCAAGTTTCACCATTTTTCCAGAAAATGGCCAAATAACCAACCATTAGAGTACTGTAGGCGGGACTCTACCACCATCCCTACGCGTGCACCGTAGGCGGGAATCACAAACGGGACTCTATCACCGTTCCTACTTACCACCATCCCTACAAGTCCGTCTGTAAGTGAGAATCGCAGGCAGAACTCTACCACCATCCCTACGCGTGCATTGTAGGCGGGAATCACAGGCCGGTCTCTACCACCGTCCATGCTAAACACCATCCCTACAGTACTTCTGACTCAAACCAGTCAATCCAATCATTCAAATATACCCAAAATCATTTTTCGCTTGAAAACTCAGTTTTCAAGTTCCAGCACATGTACATGCATGCAATGACACGATAACCCAGTTTTCCTTTCCAAACATGAACATGCATGCACTATGCAATGCTTATGACAAGATACCAAAAATAAACAACAATAACAATTTCCAACATCAATCAACATCAAACAATTATATACACAATTCCATCCTCCAATCCAACCGACCCCCAACTCCTCGGACTTAGTTCAGCACAACCAACCAAATCACAATTATTGTTAATGCAAAAATATATTTAAATTTTAAAAAAAGTTTGGAAAATACTTGCAACTCTATAAAATAATTTTTGGAAGATCAATGAGCTGCAAAAGGTGGTGGAAAAGCAACGTAATGGTGCAAAATGCACTGTGGCGTTGGGTCACAAAATACCCACTTTTGAATGAGGACAAACTAAGACTTGGAATTAATAGGGAATGGCTTAGAGGTGTTGGTGAAGCTAATGGAAGTGGCGGTGGAAGTAAAAAATGGCCCAAACGAAGTTTAGCTCATGGTGGTTGCTTCGGTGATGGATCGGAACTGAAAATTGGTGGGTTGGGTTGGCAATAGGTCGGTGATGAAGTGGTGAAAAAATGGTGGCCGGAGGTGGAACAATGGAGGCGCTAGAGCAAATAGATGTTGTGGCTTAGAGGGGCACGTGTGGCTTAACGGTGACTCTGTTGGGGTTGGAAATTGGTGGGTAGGTGCGCCGGCCGGTGGGGGACCGAATGGTGGGGGTGGTGAGAAGCACGACAGCGAGTAGAGGCGGTTGGGGGGGCATGAAAAAAAACGATGGGGGAGAGGGACGGGTTGGGTCGCACGGGAGGAGAGAGAAACCAGAGGAGAAAATGGGAAAGAAAAGAAAGAAGAAAGAGAAAAAGGAGAAAAGAAAAAGAGGAGAAAAGAAAAAAAAAGGAAAAAGAAAAAGGAATAAAAAGAAATGATGTCCAACCCTCACATCTTGGGTCAAGAAACTGATTCCACGAAAACTATTTTCAAAATAACAAGTTAAAATAATCCAAACGCAATGATTAAATAAAATAAAATAATAAAATCTAAAAAAAATACAATAATTTTAAATCCCAAAAACAACTAATTTAAATTAAAAATAAAATAAAATATAATATGATAATAAATAGCAAGAAAGCACGTTAAAATAATTTCACCACTTAAAACTCATAAAATAATATTGCAAAAATCACCTTTAATTTTAAAATAAGAAAATCACTAATTATAATAATTTTAACAAAATTACTTAATAAAAATACATGTAAAATGGGGATATCATACTAGTGGTTTTTACATGAATGTAACTAGCATAAGAATCCTTGGAGTGCTTCGTTTTATTAAAGGAGGCTGGTCTATTTTGTATCTTCAATTTAATGATATTACCATTTTTATTTGGTGTAGATATAGTGTTGATGATGGTTGATTGTTTAATATGATTGCTTAACTTTATGATATTTACCTTGTATTGCTTTGTAGTAACTAGCAGCATGCTTATCATTTGATGGACAAAGTAATGACTTTGGATGCTGTTGACATTTAAAGGTATGGAAAGAAATAACAACTTTGGTTGTAATATTCATGTTTAGAGTGACAGATTGGTTGGATTGATAAGCTTATATTTGTGACGTTATCATTTGTTGTGAAAACTGCCAATCGTAGCTAGTTATATTGTCATTTGTGTATTACACCAAGTTTACATGAGTAGTATTGGACCCAAAAGCGAAAAATAAAAATTCAGGGTATATAGATTAAATGAACTAATACTAAAGATAATGCTTGTTACTGTGTAGCACCATGCTTAAGGTTGACAAAGAAAGATATGCATATAATTACCATGGGGGGATTAGATTAAAGTGTGATTGCAACTGTATTTTGTGGCCTATGGTGTAGATGGTTTTATATCATAAAATGTACATGCTTTGAGATTTATTGGCATAGGCCATGTTTTGGATCAGTGGTACATGCATGGATTCATGATTGTTCATATCATACATGGATTTATTAAATATTGGTGGATCTTCACCAAGCAAGGACACATTTAATCAAAGAATAATGTACAAAACCAGATGTACGCAAGAAACTTATATTATTAATGTTACTGTGCCTATATCCATGAGTCTTTAAGAATGTAAAGTAAAATGTAGAGCTATAAAGATGCTGGTTTTAGATATTACATAAAGAATCTGTATGGGTTGTTTGACACTATTGAGAAGTATAGAAGATATGGACTAAATATGGATGAGCAGCATGGTTAGAAAGACATTGCATTGTATATGTGATCTTCTGTTGTGGCCATTTGGAAGATACTTTTGTGTACTTAGAATAAATTAGGTTGTATCTTGGGGACCTTTTTATGAATGAATGTTGTTACAAATAGTTTCAAGATGTTTAGAATATTTGTCAGTGTCATGAATGAATGCTGGTACATGGAGCGGCTAATTATTTATTGTTCCGTACAGGGACCCCCTTCTTCTGCCTCACTTTCGCACAACAAACCTGCAAGGCTGCAACTCCATTTGTCATTCGAATTGTCCTTCCACCCTGCCGTCTTCTGGAGTTCATCACAAAGGGTAAGCCACTCGACACTTACTGAGTCACTTAAGGCAGATCAATTTTTTTTTTTGGTAGAATTATAGGGTTCAAAGAACATTTAATTGTCACATTGTGGTTCAAGATTTGTGAAATGTGTATGATTTGTTGTTTGCATTTCAATGATTTCAGTTTTTAGGTTGTTAAATTTAGAATGAAGGGATTTAGGTTTTAGAAAAATCAGGTGTTTTTGTTCTTGACTATATTCGCTCGAGTGTGGCTCAGGCAAACATCCCACAAATTATTAGCTCAAGTCTTCGCTCAAGTGTGGCTCGAGCGGACGTTCATTTTTAGTGTTTTATTTATTTTTAAAATCACAAACACGACTAGACACATGTTTTTCTTTTTCAATGTGTTTCCAATTTTTAGATAATTTTTATAACATGTTAAATGACAGTTGTTTGTTAATTATTTTTGATTATTTGCATTGCAAATTATGGCTGCTACACCATCTTGTCGCGATTCTACACAAGAGGATGATGCACAGCCTTTGGCGTCACCAATAGGTACTTCGGGCTGTAGACCCTCATCTAGAGTAGCTACCTCTAGTGTAAGTAGTAGAGTCCCAATAGATCTAGAAGTCGTTTATATGCTTAATGAGGAGGAGTAGTTGATGAATGTTGAGGCCAACCCACTAGCACGACCTATTAAAAAAAGGTTGTGGATAGGGAAACACTTCACCAATGTTCCGGGTAATCGTAAGAACCTACAGGCTCGATGCCACTATTGTGGGCAACTATATCATTGTCATTTGAAGAAGTAAGGTAAGTTAGTAGTAATAGCACATCTTATGGGCTGCCAGTGATATAAGATACATAAAGGACTGAGAGCAACTAATCAGACGAAACTAAGTTACGAGACTTCTACGGCTACTGATGGCATGCAGATTAAGAAGCTATCAATCCCTCGATACAATGAGAAGATGTTGAGGGATGTTCTTGCAGAGATAATCATCACTGATAAGATGCCATGGTTGACGAGGCAAGCATTAGCAAATTTGTGCATAGTTTAGAGCCATGATTTTCCATGCCTTCATGGTATACTATGATGCGTGATTGTTGTAAGAGGCATGCCAAGGAGAAGGCAGAGATGAAGGAAATGTTTGTTGCCATTGATCAGAGAGTATCATTTACGACTGATACAAGGACCTCCATACAGAGCGTGAGCTACACGTGTATTACAACCCACTTTATTGATAGTGAGTGGACGTTATACAAGTAGATTATCAATTTCAAAGAAATTGTTGATCACAATGGTTCATCCATTGGCAAGGAGATGGATGACTATATAAGAGATTAAGGAATCAGAAAAGTGCTTTATATCATGGTTGACCATGCAAGTGCAAATGAGACTGCCATTGATTGGTTCAGACAGAATACGACGATAAAGGAGGATATCATTCATGAGAACTAGTTTATCCATATTCGATGTTGTGCTCATATTATCAACCTTATAGTTTCTTAGGGGTTTAAGGAGGTTGATGATTCCAATATTAGAGTCAGGAACCTTGTGAGATATGTGAAGGCTTCCCTCCAACAGCTTTGCAAGTTTAAAGCAATAGCCGAACAACTTGAGATCCCATCTTCTAATATGTTGCAATTGGACATTCTAACTTAATGGAACTCTACATACATGATGCTAGATGTAGAACAAAAGTACCAAACAACGTTTGAGTGGATAGAGGTTGAGGATGGAAGCATGAGGTATGCTTTGCTAGAGTCAGTTAGGGGGAGAAGAGGTCTTGAAATGGCAGACATAGTTGATTGGGCCAATGTTAGGTATTTTGTTCAATTTTTGTAGTTATTTTATGACATAACTATCCGAATATCTAGGACAAAATATCCTATTACGAACATGTACTTTGAGGAGCTTTCGGGACTTTATGACCACTTGCAATAGAGTTATGCTGAAAGTGTAGATTTGTTGAATGCAATGGCTATGAGGATGAAATACAAATATAATAAATATTGAGAGATGTAGAGAATATAAATAAATTATTATTTGTGATTGCGATCCTTGACTCCCTATATAAGTTGGCGATTGTAGAAGATTGGATTAGGGACGTTCTCAATGATGAGGACACTTATTAGTTTATTAGATCGTTTAAATATGATATTGATGATTTATATAGCCATTACAATAACAATGGTCAGACTTCAATTGAAGGTGGTAGCTTTTCACCCCTGACCGACTCAACATCTTCTTGGGATGACACAAATGGACAAAGTTCAAATTTATAGTGGCTACAATGGTATCATCAAATCCATGCATTGGGAAATATTATGCAGTGTAACTTTGAGGTTGAGTATTACTTTTTTGAAGATGTCGAGGCACATAGTGATACATTCCAGATAGTAACTTGGTGTAAGGTGAATTCTCGCAAGTTTCTAGTCCTTTCCTGAATAGCTAGGGATGTACTAGTCATTCCTATCATTACGGTTGCTTCTGAGTTAGCTTTTAGCACCGGAAGTTGTGTCTTGGATGTTTATCGGAGTTCATTGTCTCCGAGAACTGTCGAGGCCTTCATTTGTACACATTACTGGTTAAGTTCAACACCTATTGAAGTAGATATCATTGATGTCGAGAGTTATAGGCTTGAATAAGGTAATTTTATGATTTTAAATGATTATTTACATAATTTTAATGTTTTGATTATTTAATTTATAATTTATATGATTTTGTAGACCTAACTATGAATCCTAGACTAGTTGTGGATGATTGAGACGGACGCACTGCGGATGACCCCTTTATTGGTGAGAAACTCAATACCATGATTACCATTATGCAAAATCCGTCAGAGTTAGAGTTGGAAGTGAGTTCCTAATGTGTCCTATTTTATGTCATATATCATTTGGTTGATGGTTTAGAAGTTTATAATTAAATGAATAAAGAGATAGAGTGCATCTGATCAATAAAACTTCTTGCAGAAAAATTAGAAATCACTATCAAGTCATCCACTCAAATGCATGGGCCGTCAAGACTGATGCGGGGGATTGTGGCTATTTCATATTTGAATGAAATCTATGACATTATTAATATTTTGGTGCAATAAATTTAAATTTATTTCGATTTGTAGTTTTAAATTTATATTTATCATTTGCGATTTGTAGTTTGATTTAGTCATTGTATTTAAATTTGAGCTTTTTAACTTATTTGTTACAATATTTATATTTTTTAACATTATTTTTGTTTTTTTTTTTTTTAATTTTTAAACAGAAGTGTCCCATTTAGATTGGGCCTGGGCTCAGGCCCAATTTTAGTAGGGAAACAGGGCTAGTCCACTTTAATTCCGATCGGACCTCCAAGCTTCGACTCCAAGCTCTGATTGAAGTCGAACTTTGACTCCAATCGGAGTTAGAGTCAAAGGCAGATTTTGACCTCCAACTCTAGTCAGAGTTGGACTCCGAGCCCACCCCTAATTACAATCGTTAGTGAAAATATGCAAACCCTGGTAATTCTTATTTTTGTGGCACATCTGTCATTTGCAATATAACCTTTCATCTAAACGCGGCGAAAAGTGCCAGAGGTATTTGCTGCTAAAACATATTAGCCTCGAAAGAAGGTTCGCTGCTTTATAATTTGCAATGATTTACTCGCTCTAAAATATATTTTGCTATATTTTGCAGCATCAAAAAATCGCCGATAATAATGCATTTTTGCGGTGACTGTTGCTCATCTAGGCACTACATTTGCGACTAATTCTGGACATATTTTCAGCAATATGGCCTAGTATTTAACCTTTTATCTAAATAGTTTTTCTATTCTTCTAAGAGAAATGATATTGTAAGATTAGTAAATCTAATTGGACAAAAGGAGTTAATTGCCAAAACTTTTAAAGGATTAACTTACTAAAATTGAAAATTGAGGGAGCTTTTTACAAATTAATACGCGAAAACTCGGAGACTAATATTACCTTTACAAACCAGGAGAGCTTGAATTTATCTTTTATTTTTTTAAAAAATAAAAACAGTATAATTAGTCGAATTTATTTTTCCAAAAACTCCAATTTTTATTTTTAAACAAAAATTAAGAGCTAGCTGCCTGATAAACCAACCTCCTTTCCCAAACTGAGTACTTTGATGCATGCATGCGGTGCTCGATTTGACTCATTGCCAAACCTAAATGATCCAATTAATTAGTTGCAATAACCCCATAACTAATAAACTAGGTAAATCCAAGAGTCAAGACATCATCACTTAGAAACTTTCTGCATGTGACAATATTCTTATCCAAAGCTCATCAATCTTTGTCGCTCCTTTTCATACCTATTGCTTAGTCAATGTTATTGAAGTGTGAAAATGGGAATGTCCATGCATGCAACAAAGTTGCTTTCCTTCAAAAGTCATCACTCAAATAGGGCATGCCATTGCCGACGTTTGTTAAATTCTTCCTAATTCATCGCGAGACTACCTTGGCATCTTTAAAGCAAATGACAACTTTTGACAAATCTAGAAAGGGTTTGTTTAATGAATTGACTGAGCGTGTTTTCCCCCCCATTTTCATTCAATTCTGCCTGGTTTAAACATCCTTTCAACATTCGCTTTCGCTACATGGCTTTTTCACATTTTAACCAATTTCAACCAAAAACTTTACAAAATTGACACCTCAACTACCCAAAACATCTCGCTCGATCATCATAAAATGTCGCCAAACACACAACAAACTGCTTGAGAAAACTGGGACCCAACAAAGTTAGCAAACTGTCCCAAGTTATCTATAGATAGCTCAAGACTTATCATCGATACCGCCTTTGTTCATGGGGTGACAAGTAGTGGCCCCAGCCCAACACAACACGTGTCATTGTCCCATTTGTCTGCAGAGGAGAGAGGGAACAGCATCTTTCCCCAAGGGACCAGAAAGAGACCCTTCTCTTCACCCAATTCAACCAACAACACTTGCCCCCCGGCCGGCCCGTTCCGTTATTGGTCGTTGGTTGGGTTTCTCTCTGTCTAAGCTTTTCAGCAAGCATGCCAGCACACAGGCACATGAGAACGTGGTTGGAGAAATTTGATGCCAGTAATTGGCCCTCCCCTTCATCTCTTCCTGCATTAATGACACTTAGCTTCTTCTAAGTGGACAATTGGGTCTCTCCTCCTCCTATATTTTATTTTATTTTATTTTTCCTCTTTTGGTTTTGGATAAGTAGATAGTGCACTTATATATAGCCACTCGTTAGAATAGTCAAAGTTAAATCTAAATTTTAACTAATATGAGATGAATTTACCTTTGTTTATTCCATTTACATCAAATCTCTACATTGAATTATATATTTATTTATTATATAATAATAAAATAATATTAATTTAATTTTTAATTTATTTAATTTTATTATATTTTACCATTCTACCAATTATATGTTAATTAGTAATCATATTCTAATTAGATTATTGGTTAAAAAATCATATTTTCAATGCTAACTATTGGTTAAATTAGTAATCAATGCTAATTTTTAATGGTCATTTGAGGTGTGATTTTGGTATTCTTTCCTCGCACAACAACCATTTAGAAACTGCCATGACAGAATACACAATTTTAATCACAGCCCAAAGGGTATCGGTCCTTTATACTAAAAGGTCCATTTGGGAAGCAACAGATCAACAATTTCTTATACCAAAAGCGGGTACCATTCATTCAAATTCACATTGCCCAGAATACAAGGCCTCAAACTTTGGCAATTTCAGTCAAACTGAATGTAGAGGGAGCTGATGGCCGATATTGATATTAACCACTAAACTGTTAACAGCTTATAGCCAGCAAGCAGCATCCTCCATTACTAATTTACCATGTCAACTTGACCCAGAGGAGAGAGAGTGTTCCAAAGAAATAATAAACTAAACATTTGTTTTATCTACAGTTACAAGTAAATTTGACTTTAATTTTGGATATATTGTAGTTAAAACTTGGTTTTTTAATTATTTACTTATACCTTTTTCCAATTGCCCATTTCTCTACTTTTCCCTTTTCGGGTTTTTTTTTTTTTTTTTGGGAGGGTGTTAAGAAATAAGAATGAAGAGAAAAACATAAGTGGCAAAGGCTAGTAATTAATCAGTTGATCATATAGTCAATTACCATTTTGAAGGGAAAAAGTTGAGAAGCCTATAATAGTGAACTACTTAGGATGAAATCAAAGTTCCGGAGTGAACAAAAAAAATGCTGAAGCTTCACATATTGTGGTCAATTGCAATAATTTACAAAAACAAGAAAATCGAAGTTCAAATAACAGAAATTGATCTTCTTCACATCTTCTTCTACCTCCAAAATTCCATCCACCTCCTGTTTAAGACAATTGTTCCCCACATCACCTGGAGAGGCCATAGCTTTGAGGGTAGCCAAGCTGCTCCGTCTCCCAGCTTGACTTTGAAGCAACTCCTTCATGACAGGGGACATACTCCTATGACAAGGAACAAGAAAGAAAGCATAAGATACTAAGTAATTATTCCTAGAAAAAACTTGGTCCTAGGAAACAATAAATTATTGTCCTCAATCTATAGAAGTGAAGCTGAATGTTATGAAAGATAAAGCAACTTATCAAAGGAAAGAAAAAAGTAGCAAGAAAAGCTTCCATGTATGCAATATACAGAGAGTGAGGGAACAGAAGATTTTGAGGCTCACTTGCATATCACTTATAGCAACAAACTACTTGCAGAAAACACTACGAAAAAAAAAGAAGAAAAGTAACCAAGAGGGTTCCTTTGCTTTAGGTACCTCCAATTTCTTCACCAACTCCTTTGGTGATGGTGCAGATACAATTATTTGGCGAGCACTGGGACTAACAAATCCTTCTTCCACTGCTTTGTCAATAAATGAAAGCAGCGAATTATAATATCCGTCAACATTCAGTAATCCCACCTGCAAATTGTGAAAATGTTTTAGTATCAGTCATCTGAATAAGTATAATGGAAAACAAATTAAGCAGTTTTAGAAGGATGTTACCAACAAAACTACCACAGATTAAAGGAGTTAAGTTCATCGGAGTAGGCAGAAAATGCACACAAGTATAATACCGGTTTATCGTGAATTCCAAGTTGAGCCCAGGTTATCACTTCAAGTAGCTCTTCCAGAGTTCCATAACCACCTACATGGAACACCACATGAACTTCTACTAAGACAAAGATGTAGGGCAAATCATCACTTCTACTAAGAAGTGCCCATTTGGAATATCTTCGAATGTTAATGATGCCCATTACGACGATTTCAGAGACATTAATAGCTAGTTTCTTTGATTCGAGAGGGGAAAGAATCAACAATTGTGTAATCCTCAGTATTACCCAAAAAAAAATAAACTGTTTAAGCTTCACCTTCAGACAGCTCATTTGAATTTCGAAGACCGGTTTTACTAGTTCTATTTTGATGGACATGGTTTTTTATTCATCCATTACTCATGAGCCTAATTAAGCCTATACGTTTTTTCAACTCTAGTATTTACTGTTCCTATTCTATGTTAAAAAAAAAAAGAAAAAAGAAAAAGATGTATAATCGTAAAACACCCTCATTATCTTAAGGGAGTGTTCTAGTCCTCGTTTCCACTATCTCCTAGGCAAAAGGTGTCCCCACTTGGTGGGAAAAAAAGAAAAAAGAAAAAAGAGGTGGGGGTGTTGGAAGGTGGGGGTTTCCCAAGCTAGAAAAAATGACTGTTATGCCCTACATGACCTCCTCCATTTTCACCTGCTGTATTTTCAGGCTCAGGAGTCGAGATGGATGATTAAGTTTTTAAAGGGTAAGCATCATTCCCTGTTAGGTGCAGGTACTAGTTGGCGAAACTATTTGGTGCAAGTGTGTCTTCATGTCCTTTTCAATTTCACCATACATGGCAGATAAAACTTTTTGCACAGTAAGAGCACTGGCTATGGGACTGATTAGAGAAACAAAGGATATTAACCACAGAAGCAGGGTTCCTCAGAGGCTTATAATTTTCAGTGTAAGATGTGGACGGGTCAATGATCAGGGTTTGAAACTCATCATGGGTCTTGGGGTTTGTGAGGGAAAGCTGAGAAATTTATGATAATTCAGGCTCCATCCAATTGCTTTCACACCATTTATCAATACCATATACAGCTGCATAAATCGACAGCCACAATAGGGAAATCTCGCGCAATTTTGGCACCTTCTTGTGAAGATCTCATTTTTCCACTCAACATAGCCTTAACATTAGACTGTGCGCGCTTCAGTAACGGTTTAGATTGAGGAGAAATAAAGTCATCCCTTCTATCACCTAATACGTCTAACCTGGGAATTAAAAGATTAAGCAAAGGTTCCTTAGTGATCTAACATAACAGAAGCATTGGCCTGGGAAACGAACCTAATTGTTCTCTTCCCCTCTAACATCTGTTTTTAATTTGAAAGAAAAGTAAATCATAAAGGCTGCAACTTTTTAAGGGGAAACATAAGCCAAATCATATGACTATGGGAACCTTTTTGACTTATGATTAGGAGACTATCAGTATCAGCTGTTCCTTTCCTTATTTCAGAGATAGTTTCTCGAGTACAAGAAGCAACTGAGAGATCGGATCATCAAACAAAGAGGGGGTCAGAAATTCTCAAAAGGACCAAAACATGAACATGATCAATCCTAAATGCTAAAATTAGCAAATTAAAGCCCTGTAAGACCTGAACTTTTCTTGACTTGAAAATTTGAAATCAACGCGTAAATAGAGAACTCTGCGGGGCTTATACTAACCAGGTAAGGCAATAAAGGCATCTGAATGCCTAGCCATCTCTGCCTTCCTTTGGTGCATATCTGCCACTGTCTTTAATTCCCCCACTGTTTCACCAGTGAGCTGCGAAAACAAGAGTCCCAGAAAAAAAAATATATAAATTCTAGAAATTAAATATCAGAGATAGAGAGAGATGTATTTGGAGTTTTGTGCAGTGATGCAATGATGTGTGTTGCAGGAACGGTGGACTTTCAACCCAGACACTCCCTAGCCAGTAATTTTAATATCTCATCATGCGGTGATAAAAAGAATTCGAACGTTAGAAGCAGACAAGAAGAAAAACACAAGAAAATATTCATTGCTCAACTGATCATATAAAGTTGATATAGTAAAAAAGAACCCAGAGAGAACAGCAACAGAGTCAGAGATATATACACAAAGGTCGGCAGTGTGAACAGCAGAAGTATTGTTATGGATAAGTCTGCCATTGCCAAGCATTCCTAACTTAAAAAATCTTGAGAACCATGGATAACGTAATACAAAGTACATCTTAAAAATAAAAGAAGACAAAAATAATAAATTTCAGACAAGACAAACCAATTGATTTAAAGATAAAAGAAAGAAGCTGAGAGCAAAAGATGATACTTGAAAAGAAAGAAAGTCTTAAGGGTAAGGCGAAAAAGAAATACTAAATAATAGAACTTTAAAAAAACAAGAAAAGGTTCAAGACTTTTCTTCTAGCTCATGTAGCAGACATACCTCTCGAGGCATGAGCGTCTTGGGAATAACCCTGCGGAGAGACAATAACATGACAAAAAAATCAGTTGCAATGGAGAACAAAACCGAGAATAACATCATCACCAGTTCACTGATTTTGTTTCTTAAACTATAATTCCCGTTATTCTTTCAGATGTGAGGAAGAGCAAAAGAATAACAGACTCACCCAATAACATGCCGACCACCGTCGTGAACCGCCTGTGAAACCAAACCCATTAAACCTATGCTGCCTCCTCCATAGACAAGATCAATGTTCCTCGCGACCTTTGAGAAACCATAAACAAATCAGCAAAAAGATACAGATGAGCAAAAAAAGCAGGTTTTTTTCCTTTATGTAGGTATATCATATATGGAACTCAGAAATGTATTCATGACGAACCCATTTAAAAGTAATTCTTTTTTTTTTTTTTTTTTTTTTTGGAGTACACCACTTTTTGAGAACTCCAGAGAGAGAAACAAGGATGGGAAGGGGTTCTACATGCTCATTCAGCATGAGAGTACTATTTTAGTATATTTGGCTCTCATCTTTTTAGCCGTATAAGGAACAGAAAGAGGTACAGAGGATAAGGTTAAATAAAAATAGTGACAGATAAATTTGGGAAAATGAAAGCAACCACGTATCTTGCACATTCATGGAAACATGGCACTAACTTTTCTATCTTTAGGAGAGCATATTTTAAATGTTGTTAGAGTTTCCTCATAAAGACATGACAGAGAGAGACGGAGACAGAAACAGAGACAGAGAGGCTGAGAGCAGTTGAATAAATTACCCAGCAGACAAACCCAAGAAAGAAGATGTGCCGGCTCATGTTTAAGAAATCAATCAAAATTTCAAAAATATAAAAGCCTACGAACCAAGTTACAAACAAGTTATAAACATGATGAGCGTAGCCGCTAAAAACAATGCAGAAACAAAGTCATTTCCTGAAAACTCCACAAATCAACAAAACCCATAATAAGAGGAAATCAAGCCAATATTTCCCAATGACACAGGTGCAAGACGCCTGCCAAAAGTAACATAACGAAATCAGAAGGGAAAAGAAAGGAAACCATGAATACCAATTCCTTGCCAAGCTCAATGGCGGCATCTTGATAGCTACTCTTCTTGCCTTGGCTACTCCCACAGAACACACAAATAGTCTTGAACTTTGATTGCCTCATCTCACTCTCTACTTCCATTGCTTCCACTCTCTTTCTCTTTTTGTTTTATTGCTTTCCCTACTCTCTTAAAGTCCTTCCGTATTTTCTTCTCACTCTGGTTCTTGTTGAGTTACAAACTGGGGTCCCTCTTAGAAAGAAGAAACTCCCTCCTCTGCTTTTCTCTGTCTCTTTGCTTCCTAACCTATAGAAGTATATCAGAGAACTGTGAGAGTAAGAAAGGAGACTCTTTACTCTCTCTAGTGTCATGCTTCTGCCTCTATATGTAAACCTCCTCCACACGTGACTATCTATGTTTGCACGCTCTCACCACTCACTCACACATACAATTTGTATTGGCACGCGTGGACCACTTGTTTTTATGTCACTCCCTCTCTACTTATTTCTTTATTATTATTTGGAGAAGAACAGAACGAACATGAGATCCCCGTAATAAAACATAATATTTTAAGAAAAATAAGGTTGTTTATTGACGTTTCGGATACATCACTAATGCAGTGGAAATCTTTTACATGAGCTAGTAGCATACAAAAGTATAAGAGGTTGTTTGAATAGTGAGATTAGATGTGATGATTTTAGATAAAAGTTAAAAATAGAAAAAAATATTATTAAAATATTATTTTTTAATATTTTTATTATTTTGAGATTTGAAAAAGTTAAATTATTTATTATATTTTATGTAAAAATTTAAAAAAATTATAATAATAAGAAATGATAAGACGGTTTGTTAATGTAAATGGCCCTTTAGTATTTCAATATATTCAATAAGAATAATAACTCCGACAACTATAATATATTTATGTACTGACTTGTAAGTAGTATAATTCATATTTTAAAGAAAGAAACTACAAAGTATGGCATAAATTCATAGGGATTTTTCTTTTTTTTTTTATTCTTTTTTCTTTTAATGGAGTTTATCTAGGCTCTTATCATGTAAATATTCTTTCTCACATAAACTCATAAGAGAGTAATTTGTTGTCACTAATTAAAATTAATCCCCATTTCAAAAGTTATGTATAGATCATTTGTTCTCTCTAAATGTATAATAGAGCATCTTTATCTAATGGACTTGTGCTCTTTTTTTGCAGGCAAACAAAAATAACATTGTTTGAACAATACAACTTTACAACACACCCAATAAAGCTTTTTATATGACATGATTTGAATTGAAAATGAAAATTTAAAAATTTTAAAAATCAAATATTGCCATATAAATGATGTAGATGAAATGTTCTACACGCCAACCCACAAACAGAAAGAACTCTCAAAATTTTTATCTCTTCATAAATTATTTTAATATTTTGATAAACTTTTACATAATGAAATTCGAATTCAAATTGAGCTTTGTGTATCAAACCTCCGCAACTAACCATCATTATTTTGAATAGAAATATATCACTACTAGAAAAATCGACTTTTACGACCAATTAATAGCAACAAAAAGAGTATTAGCAATCAAAATACCATTATATTAGTTAGCATTAAAACGTCTAAACCTTTTAATTGTGCATGAAAGACAATTTCATTAGGTGTGTTATCCGTACGTACCGACTTGTAAATAGAAATTTTATATTTTGATTAAATTAAGGATAACCGATTATAATGAGAATTTAAAAAAAAAAAATGATAAGCTTACAGCTCTTTTACAACCATGTTACAGTTCTATTGAATGGTAGTTTTGTAACATTAATAAAATTATTTTTAATGAAATAATACAATTACATTATAAACTGCTTAATTATAAGATGAGTCATTAAATTAATTTGCCCCTTATGCTTTTTAGGCCACATGGGCATCCACCTTCTATTATTATATCAGTAGCATTAGATAATTTAAGTCGAAGAAAGGAGGAAAATGTGCGTATGAAAGAGCTAGCAGTTTGTGTGTGTGTGTTTTTTTTTTAATAATTTAAGAGCTAGCAGTGGACATGTTGATCACTGCATGCAGTAAGTTTGTATTTTAAGGAGATCATGTCCACTTCCACTAACTCTAATCCACATTTATTTATGAGAAATCGTAAGATAAGCAAATAGAGATCAGAATCAAACATATATATCAAATGTTTAATTGGTATAGGTATCCGAACAGTACGCGCATGTCATGCATGCATTGTGCAGTGCTAGCGCAAGGAAGTTATAATCATGTTCACTTCAAATCTTGAAGATTTATCGTTAAGAGACATGGGGACTATAGTCCCAATATTAATGGCGCCTTTTGATGTTTGGTGAACAGAGTTGCGTGCGATGGTGCATGGACTCAGCTCATGTGGCCTTAATTAGCAATATATATATGATCGAAACTCTCAGACTCAGTACACGCTTATTTAAAAAGAACATTAATCATCTAATCCTGCAAATCAACAATCAAAGATGCTTCAAGTACTGGGGTCATTAATGTTGCTTGGATCAGATGTCCCGAACAAGGTATATTAGTGATCTTCTTCACCCTAGAATGGAAAAATAAAAGACAAAACTACTTGAAAAATAGAAACTCTAAGCCTTGCTATGGCATGTAGGATGGGGGAGATCGAAGATCAAGAGGTGCATGCTTGGGAGGAGGGAGGTGGCTAGGGAGGAATGGGTCCATAGAAAAAGTTGCAGTACTGTTGCCCTATAGATGAATAATATTAATGCTAGCTTGTGAAACTGGCATTCTCAAATAATTAATTAATAAATGAATTTTCATTTCCTTTTTATTAATATTTATTTTCAAAATTACAATTTAACTGATGAGCAAAGTATGGGTAAAATTATGCACAAGATTCATATAGGTAGGTGCCAGTGGTGATAATTTAGAGCACTGTGCATTGATGATTGAACGAAGAACATTAGTGGGTTATGGCCTATCACCCTGTACCCTCATCCACCTTCCCTTAGTCGACACACTTGTTGTATCCATAGGAAACATTTCATTTTTATTTCACGCGGCCCCCTCCCTTCCCCATATCCCCTCTTTCACCTCTCCAACTCCAACTCCAAGCATGCTGTCCCCAACTCTAATTGCATTGCCCCTCTCCTCCACCTGCACCCACTCATCCTTCTCCAATAAACCAAGCCCTTTCTTTATTACTTTCAACCATTTTTCTATGACCCCATTTGCCATTTTCTTATCATTTCTTCTGGGCTAGCTGCTACTGCTTGCTATAATTATTAACTTAGGGTTATATTTTATTGTTATTTACAATGCCAGGATTGCAGGAACTGAACCCTAACCTTAAACTAATGTGTATTAATCTATTGTTTTTGACACCCGCTGGCCTCCTCCTAATCCCCATAATTGGCCTTTTCTGATTGTTTTCTTTTTCTCTGCTATTCTCTTTTGCTTGTCTGCTTTCTGTCCATGCCCTATGTTTAGAGATTATAAACCCATAATTACTATTCTTAGATAGGGGATTGAGCGCGTACTAATATATTATTTCTTAACTCTTACATGCTTGCATGCGCATTTTGACTCATGTTTTTGCGTGTTTTTTGAGTGTTTGTGTGTGTGTGTGTGTGTTCTCGGGCATTAATTTGTAGGCTAATCCGTACAGTTCTTGTTCCTTGTTATAAATAGAAATATTCCTTTAGCCCTGCAAATATAGAAATAGCTGACTTAATTAACAAAAACAGATCAGGAGAAAATTGGGTAATTTTTTGCATGGCATCAATATGTTTTCGAGTTCTATAATAAATATAAATTGTATGGATTTTACGTGGGAGAGAGATACAGATGAAGTGAGTAAGACAACATTTATTAGCATATATGATAAAAATAAAATAAAATCATGCGAGTAATATTAAATATTATCAGGCTTACTTTATGTGTATATCTCTCTCTTAAAACTTATAAATTTAAACAATAACATCATAAGGATTAGATATTCATATGAATATTCTGATCGAATTACTTTATGTGTGTATCTCTCTCTTAAAACTAATAAATTTAAACGATAACATCACGAGGATTAAATATTCATAGGAATATTCTGATCGAATAATCCCCAAGCCTTCCTTCCATCAAAAGTGCAGAACACTCGACCAACAATCCATAGTTGAGATCAATCCCTCTTTCTTTTGCCTTCAAAAGGCCATTACAAGGAAACCAGTTGATGACAATATGTACTGCCTATCCTTTTTGACTTCCAAAATAAATGACGGACTGCACTTTTTGCAAAATATATGAAGCTACTGTAGCGCCAATGTCAAATATTCGATAAAGAAGAAACACAAGAACAAACAAAACCCTGTAAGTACTGTATGTATACGTCATTCTATCCACATATATATATATATATATATATATATATATATATATAATATGTATGACCTTGTTAGGTCATGACAGCTTATATAACATTTTAGACTAACAATATTAGATATAGTTTAGGATATATAAGCATTGCATACTCCATTTGAATAAATATGAGACCCTCATTTAAAAAATTAATTTTTATATTCGAATCTCAAATTGTCTATTTTTTTTTACATGAAATAGTGCGTGGGACTTGCATATATATATTATATATATATATCTTAAGACTGTACAAATCATTTAATCTCATTATAATTTTAATTTCCATTGCAAGCCAGCTTATATTAACAAATTAAAGAATGAAATCTATATTATTTATATAGATTTTGTACGTGCCCTAAACTATCAAGACTCACCCAAACATTGGACCCTTAAATTATTAAACGTTACAACATCCTACGCTACTCTTTGTTTGGATCTCAGCTAGCTAGCTAGGGTGGTATATATATATATTTGTTTTTCGAGTTTTGATAATTTGAGATGTAAAGTGTAAAATGCCTGCCAGTTGGCTGAGATCATGAAAAGTTACATAACTTGAAAGATTCTGATAGAAAGTTTGGGTAATTAATCAACAGACTTATAAATTACGGGCATAGATTTTTTGTGGCCTTTAGAATTAGTGTCTCATGCTCTCACCATAAAGAGATCGAATGTCTCACCAACACCAAAATGGCATGGTCGTGAAATTAAGACTAAATTAAGTTAAATGTTAACGTCTTTATTATGATCAAGAAGTGTACGTCATATGCCATTGTACATATATATCAATAAACCTTTATTTATTTATTTATTTTTTGGTTGTCTTACTAGCATATATAGGTAAAAGGAACACATGAATGTCTACGGCCTTCCCTTTTCCTTTCGAGCTAGCTAGGAGCTAGCGCTGTTGAACCGCACCAAACTCCCACACAATCCTTTAAGTTTTATTTTGTCAAGGAAGACTGTTATTGATTAAGTTAATGCATGGATCGCTGCAATCATTCCCATGGACATTAACACAAATTAGGAGAAGAGACAGCCAGAAAACCTTTATAATTCCCTCAATGCAATGCAGTCTGCATGTTTGTGGCCGGTATGGTCTTTATTATGTGCTTGCGGGATATTTCCATGAAACTCAATTTGTTTGCTTCTTGCACCCAACATGCAAGAAGTGACATGCGTCACCATTACGTACCCAATTGGCCAATATTTTTGCTTATTCAAGATGTTGCAACTCCTTTTTTATCTTTCTTTGCACGGTCTCAGAAAGATGGTGCAAGAGAAGAGTGGCTTTGTCCAACCCCCACAAAAAAACAAAGGTAAAAATTAAACAAACAAAAAGTGAACAAAACTTTTTCTCATGGGATTTCAAGCTATTGAAATGATTCATTTGCTTCTTTTTGACTTCATCCGGACCAATAAAACCCACAGCTTTAACTACCAATCAAAGTAAAACCAAATCATGTTGGCTTTTTTGTTTTCAAAAGCATTGGTAATCGCCTTGCAGCAAATGTTGTTGTTGATAGTAAAGAAGTTCCATGTGGGTTGTTGACCAGCAGTTATAAAGAAAACCTATTTATTATTTAATATAAATATTTAAATCAAAATCAATTATTTTGAAACATTTCTCTTATGTTGGAAAACAATAGAATAGAAGAAATCAATTAAGCAATTAGTTGTATACGAATTATGATATCCCATATTGATTGATAAGCGGTAAGGGTAATATCATATTGTATATGAGATTTCACATTGCTTAGAAAAAAATTGGTCGGTTTCAATGGACAGGACTTCATGAAATTGTAGGTAATATTATTGACTATTTATTTTGAAATATAAGTCCAAATAACCCTTAGAGGTTGGTTCAAGTGGTAAAAGCCTTGGGTTTGAGGATATGCTCTTCCTAGGTCTAAAGTTTAAATCCCCTTGAATGCAAATAATCTCTAAAGGCCATTGGACTGAGAGATTTTTTCCTTAAATTATTCGAAATGTACTTGCATGAAATTTCTTGCTGGGGCCTGTGCACCATTGGGATTAGTCAGGACGCTATTTCTGGACACCCAGGGTCAATAAAAAATTAAAAAAAAACGTATAGGTCCAAATATGGTTTAGGCCTCGATCCCTTGGAGCGTTACATATATAAATATGTGTATATATATATATCTGTATTCCCGATTTAATTGTTGTTCAAAAACATTCACATCTTTATTGAATACTTTAAATCTAATATTGTACGTAATTTACAAAAGTATAAATCCTATCAATTATAATGTTTGTAGAACCTGTAGAACTTTGAGCAGACCAATTTAATAATTGGATATACAGATGTTTAATACATGTTCGGTAAACTATGATCAAGTACAGGCCGGACGGTAAAAAATGAAAGACAGAAATGATAAGAAAATACACAATTATTACCAAGGCAAATAAACATGCATGTCCCCATTACTCATGTCCCCTGGTCCATCTAAGCCATTATATATCATGTACCATTTCACATGCAGTCTTTTCCACTAGACGAGGTACAATATTATTGGATGAGAAACAAATATTTTCACTAATATTTGTTAAAAATCCAACTTTTCAGATGAGAAAAAGGTAAATATTAATTGGAAAAAGATCAGTTTAATCTGATTTTCGTATTACATGAGCATATACACTTACAATATTTTAGGTTTTTAACAAATATTAAGGTTAATTTTGGAAAACTTCATTAATTTCTATGTACTTTCAATATTCTTAGAAGTTTGTTATATATTCATAATTATAACGATATTATGAAGAGTACTACTCTAATTTGCTAAAAACTATTTACAAATTCAATAAAATTAAAAAAAATATATATTATATATATAACAAAAATCTGTGATCGAGCGCTCTTTCACATTAATTAATTAGTGGTCAATATATAAAATCTAGGATTAATTATCATATATATATATATATATATAATCAACGAATTTCTAATACGACTGATCAATATCTTTATATATATAAAGTAGCTATCTAACAGAATTTTGTTGGTTTAACGGTTTTTGTTGTTTTACCGTTAAAATTAACACCGTTAGTTGTATGAATAAATTAATTAGGTGATTCTCTCTCTTCTTAAAAGTTCTTAATTTTTTAATCTCTCTCTCCCCAATCACTTATGAATAAATTCATAATTATTAAAATTCATGCAGCATGCATGATCTTGTAACTTACGCATTGATGATCATTTATTTAAGAGGTATATTAGATATATATATATATATATTCTATTATATATATCTATATAAATATATATTCTATATTCTATTATATATATATATGATATTTTATATAAATTATAATTTATATATAAATTTATTTATGTGATTTAAAATTTCTATTAATTCCTTATATAAACAAAGAGAAATGTAAAATAATTAAGTTTAAATCTATTTATCAACTATATTTACGAATACAATTATTCTAATAAAATATTATTTATTTATCAATTTAAATTCATTATGAAACATTAAAATCAAATAATAATATCTTATAAAAATCTTAGTATTTTATTTCTTTATAAAAATTATGTTACTTTTTAAAAATAATCACTTTATTAAATTAAGAAAATGTGCTATGCACGTTATTTTACTGTTAACAATTTATTTATTATGTTGCATATGTTTGGTTCAAGGTTCGTTTTTTTTAATTCTAAATACTTTAAATTAATTTAAGTCTATCTTACTATTTAATGTTAGAATTTATATATTTTTTTTCTAAAAGCATTACATTATCAATCAAAATTTTTTTCCTTAATAAAAACAATATTAATTCTTAAAAATAATATATCTATACACTAGACAAACATTCCTTGGACATTACCCAACTACTAGTATATCAATAATATCTCAATCATGATATGTAGATCATCATCTCGTCATGAATCTTTTTCATATTGAAACTCCTAAAAAATGCATATATATGAGAACTTCAACAGCTAGACAGATATATAGAGTATTAATTATCCGACATGTGGCCGCCAGCCGATCATGGTACTGCCTCTTTGCATTTGTTCAACTTTTTCTAAGAAATTCATATGGCAAAAGATCAAGCTGGCCGCGGTGGTACCCTAAAAAAAAATAAAAAAAAAGTGGGAAATTAATCATGTAGAATTAAGTTATATGTTGACCAATCTTCCTGGATTGATTAGATGCCAAAAAAGAATCGGTAAAAGAATGTTTGGTTCAACTGTCCATATATATATATATATACATACAGTACGGAGTGACAAGAGAAGTTGCATGATTTCTGTAGGTTATTCTGAGGGTGTCAATATTGATCAAGAATGTACATGATCATGATTTTAATCACAACTAGATCAGGTACATTGACAGATCTGATCTCTGATCTTTGGGAGAAAGAGCTAGGTAAGCTAAGATCGATAAGAAGAAATGGATACGGTCCTAGTACTTATCGAATATCGAAGCTAAGCTTTGCTGGCATTCAGGCATTCAAGAAGCATATATGCGAGAAAGATCGATGGTACTTACATATCTAGCTTCATATATAGTACGTACCGTGCTACTCGCGCGGATCGAGAGATTTATCAGATAAAAATGAACAATAAGTACAAATGTACTTTTTTATTTTTTTATTCTTTTTCTTTCAATTATTTTTTATATATTTTTAAACATTTTTGTTAAAAATATTAATTCACTTAATAATTAATTTCAATTAATTATTAATTAAATATAAAAAATATAAAAAAATTAAAAATTCAATCCATCACTTTTATCTATCTAACTATCATTTTTCGGATTCACAAGCCGCCAGATATATATGGGTGGTTGTGGACAGTCGAACCATAGGCCGTACATGACTACAAGAAATCTAATAAAGAAGAGTGTATGCCGTGTGGTGCTTAGATGCTCAAAAAGGACGGTGCCTGATCAGGCCACGGCCGCACTTTGTAATGATTCGTGGAATCTGTTGCATTTACACACATATATATATATAGACACACACACACTACTTGGTCGACATGGTGGGCTAGCTTGAGACAGCTGAGTGATCATGTGTATTAATGTGTTCTAAGCTCAATTTTTTAATTATTTTCATTTCAGAAAATTTAAGAATCTTTCCCATCTCAAACTCTCATGAGCCATGGGCCACTGCGCGCCTAGCTAGCTACAATATCTCTGACGGGATTCTTTTTAGTACACGTACCGTTCATGTTCCTGTTGCCATATGATCCCTAAGCATCCAACCTGCATCATTCATCGATCACTTTGAAGAATATTCTGCACTCACTCTAAGAGTCGGCCGTTTGTTTTTATTTAAGACAAATATTATTTGTTTCAGCAAATTAGTTTTCAAGGAAACATATATCTTTCTAGTAGTGTTTGGTTCTCACGCGAGAATATTTTCCTAAAGACGACTTTTTGTTGTTTGGTGTGCATAATTTTTAACGTAAATGGGGATTTTTTATGCGATTGATGTAATAAATACTAACGTGTCAACTTTAATTTGATTCTATAATAAACATTTTTATGTATTAAATAGATCAGTTGAATATAAAATTAGTCTATGTGGTCTGTCTTATAGTCAAATTGCTTGATCTATATATATATATGTGTGTGCGCGCGCGCGCATTTCAATTGAACATTTTACTCTCTGCATTTACAATTGTTTTAGTATGTCATTCGATAGATGAATTTCTTTAGAATTTAGAAACTTCATGAAATCTCTAAAGAATTTCATGAATTGAGCAATCGATTAGGTGATCTTAATCCGTTAGAGTATTTGGGTCCCAAGCCACTATGGAGATGGAATTACTTTTTTTATTTAATTGAGTCACTTAGGAATATAATTTTACGAAACGAATCACATCATTAGACTTCTATGAATAATTAGAATTTCACTGTGTAATAAAAAGTCTCGAGTTTTTTGGATGAATAGTAATATTTTGAGAGAGCACCACGTGGCATCTATTTTAAACAAATGTCAAATCTCTATGTAGCGTGTCCAAATTCACTTAGGATCACTAGAAAGCCTTTTTGGACACATGGTATAATCTTAGACATCCACTTGGAATCCTATAGACACTTGTCAAAAGGAATACAAGTGTTTAAGTGATGAAGTGTGAATCAAGTCTTATCATCATGTCTCTTATACCATTCACTATTCCATCTACTCAAACATAATTTGACTAACCAAAAGAGGGTTTCAACTCTCATGAAATTCCAAACCTAGCGGTGCAAACCCAAACCCCAAGTGGTTAGGGTAACCGAAACCCTAAAACCTCCTAACCCTAAACTAGTGGCCGATTTTGATAATATGAATTCCCACTTGGTTAAGCCACTTCCACAAGCAATCAACTATTCTAGTAAACACTCTTGCACATTGGTAATTTCATTTTGCCAAGAAAAATTAGAATTGGACCAAACCCTAACCGAAACTCCAATGAAACCGCAAATAGAGTCCATTCCCTCCCTTTAGTCCCACCAAAACCCATTGTTAATCAAAGCTTCTTCAACAAAATTTCCTCCTCTTACAAGGCCATACCTTGGCTTCCATTCCACCTCACTTTCAACTCCAAATAGTTCCATTTATGGCAAGTCAAACAAGCAACCACAAGCCCCCATTTCACCCATTCGACAACTAGCGGTAAAACAACAGCCCCTTTTGTAGTAAATTTTCTCCTTTTGCAAGCAACCCTCACTTCAATGTGTCATAGACTCAACCACCAAATCAACCCCTCTATACACTCCCACACTTTTGCATTTTCTTCATCCATTCAAAGAGAAAAAACGAGAGCCAGAGGTGAGAAATGTTTTGGCCAGCTTTGTATTTATTGTTCCAGCCCTTTGAAAGTTATTTTTCTTAGCTCAATTATCTTCTATTTTGTTCATTATTGAGTCTTGAATACTTGACAAAGTATTGGTTTAACTTTCTTGGAGGCCTAATGGATGAAAGTTGGTATGGAAGGGTTCGATTTGGATGATTGTTGATGAGCCTTGGAAGTTTTGTGATATTTTGATGAGAAGTTGTATAAATCTTGGTTTTATGAAATATTTATATGATTTTTGTGTAAGTTATGGTTTGATTCAAAGCATGTTAAGTTTTTATAAAATGGTTTTGCATGATCTATGGAGTGATAGAATCTGATTGGTCAAAATGAGTTTTTTGGTTGGTTTAGTTTGTAATTTTAGCTTTAGGATCTTGGATTCTTGATTCTATGGTTTTGATTTTTGTAAATGTTATTGTTAAAGCTGTGATCTATGGATTAATATTGCATTTTTTAAGATTTATGACTTAGGTCTTCATTCTATTGTTGACAAACATACAAGAGTCTGATTTTAAGCATGATTTAGAGGCTATCGGGTTGATGGTTGTTTTGATGGATTATTTGCTTTGGTATGTGTATTTGATGCTTAGATCAAGTTATAACTTTAATTTGTATTATTTCAAGATTTATTGCATATAAATTAAGGATTTAATCACTATGATTCAAGTCAAAAGAAATGTATGTTTCGATTTCAATGTTTTCCATGCAAATCGATTCTAAGTTATTGTGTTTTGTGATTTTTTAAGTTATTCAAGCATGCTATCACCTAGGTTTGATTGATGAACTTATTAGAAGTGATATTTATGTACTTTTAGAATCCTTGGAGTTGATATGAAAGTATTAGACCAAGGACACCAAGATTATGTTTGGTTTGACCTAATTATCTTGATATTTTGGATGTTTCCTTGAAGTAGGGAGTTTAATTTTTTGTTTTAATGTGTGATTTAGTGTCTTGACATGATTTTAGAACTAATGATGTGATTTTTGTAGGTTGAGAATTTCAGGCTAAGCATGCAAGTGTGTTAAATGGCCAAGCAGCAAACAAAATCACGTTTTTAGCCTATAAGTGAATTGGCCAATAAGGTTTTCATACTTGGGTTTATTTTTGAAAATTTCTAAAATTATATTTGGATTTAAGATGAAATTTCCATGAGTAATGTAAATTTTGATAAGTTTTGGAGTCGGTTTACAATTTTCCAAGATTTAAGTGGTAAATTTACAAATTTAGCCCAAAGTTAGTAATTCTATTTTTTATAAGGATTAAGTAAGAAATTCTAATCCTAGAAAATCTCTCATTTCAGCCTATGCTACTTTACACTACGCATGGAATTTTTAAAAGTTATTTTCAAACTTACTTATAGTATGTTAATGTATGTATGGTGGTAAGGTTCATGCAAGTTATGTTCATGTTTTCTTTAAGCTTATTAAATTGAATTATGTGACTTTGAATATGGCTGAAAATTACCAATTTTTCGGAGCCTTCCTAGAGAGAGAAGCTCATCATTCTCTCTAAGGAAAAAAGGGTTTTGAACCGTCTGAGGGGGGTGGGAGCTACGACTCCCCCCTCCCTCTGCCCAGTTTGTTTTAGTTTTGTTTGTCTTCCGTTTTTAATAAGCGACAGGTGGCGGAGATCATGGTGGCCGGATAGTGTTTTCACCACTTGGTCAAGGACATGGAAGCCGTTTACCAACTTTCTTTCAATCGGACGGGATGGAAGCGTTTTTACACGATGAAGATGGAGGGCTTTGACGTCGCTGGTCTAGGACTTTGAAGCCGTCTATCATTTTATTTCAATCGGACGGGATGAAGGCTTATTTACACGATGGAGGTGGAAGGATTCGATGTCATTGTTTTGGCAGTGAGTGGGTATTGGTTGAAAGAGGGACCACCATGGATAACCACGTAGCTGGGCGTGGTGGTATAGGGGAGGGTTTCAGTGTGTGTAGAGACATGGATTTGAGTTCAGAAGCTTTGGGTTGCATGTTGTTCTGGGGTGTTCTCCCGAGGGGTTCAGTGACTCTGTTTTATCCATGGAAAACAGAGGTGATTTTTGGGATGAACGGCTGGAATGCATGGGGGTTGATGGAGGTTTCTAGGTTGAAGTCCAAGTTGAACTCACGGTGGAGATTCTCTTGGTTGGTGGTCGGTTTGGGGGTGATGCACCGTTTCTTGTTTCTGGGTTTTTGCTTGCTAGTTGTTTCGTTTCCTGTTCTTCTGGGTTTTCTTGTTCTTAGTTTCGTTCTATGTTTGGTTTTATGTAAATAAGGCCCTCGTTGGCTCTGGGTAGTTTTTTTTTGGGTTAGAGTTCCTTCGCTATGGTTTGCGTGTAGCTGCGCTTCATACGGGAATGGTGGTTGGTCTGTTTGCAGCGTCTCATCCATGGGGAGCAGTTTTTGCAGCGTTTCATCACTGTTACTCCAGCAGTTTTTGCAGAGTTTTCATTTATATGCTCGCATGCTTGTAGGCTCGCAGAAACGAAGTCTGGCGGACGAGCTGTAGCAGATGGGCAGATGAGCTGGATGAGTAATCGAGAAGCAGGACATCACTGCGTTTGTAGGCAGTGCAGAAAGGTTGGAAAATGGTCAGTTCAGTGGAGTGCCTGCAGACGGGATGGGAACGGACAGTATAGTGTAGTGCTCTGCACGCTGTAGGTAATGCATGATGTTGGCAGTACAGTGTAGTGCCCTGCACGTTTGTACCCGAGTGAGTTTTTGTTTGGGGCCATTAGTGTCTAGTACTTGTGTGAGGGTTGAGCTAATAGGGTGGTCTGTTAGGGTGGTTGTGTTTTAGGTTAAATAAAACTTTTGATATAGGCTAGTCCCTCTCCTCTTTTGGGGATGAGGGTTGTGAGTCCTCTCCTCCTGTGGAGGGTGATGGTTGGGTAGTTCCTCTCCTCTCATGGAGGGTGGAGATATTTGGTGTTTGTTTTTTCTCGCAGACAAGCCGAGATGGATACTTATGTTTTAACAGAGTCTCGCATCTCAGTATGGTGTTGTCTTTAGAGAGTTCAGAAGTTTTAGACATTGCCTGGGGTAATGAAAATTGTGTGCGGGGGAGCGTACAACCGTTGGTTAGTTGGCTTGTAAGCGGGGCTTGTTACCTGTTTTTATTAGTTACAGCTGTAACTTCCTTCATTCAGTAATGAATTGGAGCCTTTTTCAAAAAAAAAAAAAAATTGAATTATGTGATGTCATATTATGTTATCCATATCAATCATGAAAATATATCACATGTCAAGACCATCATATCATGAATCAAGCAAGGATGAAATGAAATATTTGTAAGTTAAGCGGAGTTTGTGGTCACCACATTGTAGGACTTGGATGTTAACTCCATAATTTAAATCAGTTGGATTTCTCTTTTTGTAAGAGTAATGCTACATATATTTACAATTTTATATATAAGATTCATTTTATCAGTTTTCTTTTGAAATTCAAATTTTAGATTTTAAATTTCATAATGTTCAGCATATCAATAATTGACACGTAAAGAAGTAGGTATTTTGTAAGTTTTTCTTAAGCATAGTTAACATATCTCATTGAATCATTATGGTAATTTTGTAAATTAGTTCATCAAACACTCGTTTGATTTCTTTTATTTTTTCCCAGTCATTCTTCATTGATCTCCAATGTCAAATATACCATGCCACAATTTCCTTGACTCGATTAATAGATATGTCACATGCTTCAACCCCAAACTTGCGAGAGTAATTTTTTATCCATCTCACAATTCAATTAAGGTTGTGCGTCTAGGCCTTTTTTTTTTTCCTCGATTGGGTCCAAAATTTGAAAAACTAGACTCATCCGAGAGGGTATCCGAATTTTGTACTCGTCCTATCCAAATACGATTATAGTTATATAATGTAAGTACCAGGTTATTATTCGATACCTGTAACTGGATTCACATTTCAAAAACAATTTGTCTTATAGATGAAACTACATCCTTTTGATTTCAAAACGATGTTGTTTTGTATGTGTACTTATCTTCTTAAAAATGGTTTTTTTTTAAAATAAAAATTAGATATCCAGTTACAAATCTGAATTATTATAACGGGGTAAGGTCGGGTACCCCGCCACTCAGGTTATAACCAAGTTAACTTCACTACAAGAGAAGCGGGTTTTTGTGACTCAAATTTAGGCTCAAATTTAGTGACCAAAAGGACTATTTCCCATAAAAACCGTAGGAAATAATCATTTTGGTCACTAAAATTGAGCCACAAAAGCCCAGTTCTCTTGTAGTGCTTGGAGGTACCCGAACCGTATAATAAATTCAAATGTGGATCCAGATACTCGGTATCATGTAGCCGAGTATCTGGATCCACATCAATTATAATTAATCATAGCTTAAAATAAAAATAAATAATATAATAGACATGATATAAGGAAGCTGATTAATAAGCACAATTGCCTGTCTCTTGCATTATATTCATTTTATACTAATTAATATATATATATATATATATATGTATATATATGCGCACACTATGCCTAGCTACATATATAATATTCTTATATTGCATGAGACTTATAAATAGGCATGCATTATATATTTATATATTTTTGTTACTATATTTATATAATATAATAATATATTATAAGCGTAGTATAAAATATAGTGCATGCAGTATATAGTATCTGGATCCACTTCAATTATATATAATACATATAATTCATGATAAATACATCATATATTACACACTTGTCCAAAACGTAATTTTACCATATATTCATGGAATATTCCTCCTACCCTCTGTTACCATTTTGTCTGTATATTTAAGCTCGAATCGGTGGAGATTTACATGATTGAGTCAACCATGCAAGGCTGTAGGTTGTAGCAGCTCAACCATTCGATCGTCCATTAACATTCGTTATCGATGATAAAAATAAACGACCGATCTTCATTTCATTCGTCCTGAGTAAAGCCAAAATGTTGCAGTACTGAATATCCAAAAGTCCATGGATGCATATATATACATGGTCCCACCCTGTACTTTGAAACCGAACTTCACAGACAAATTGCAAACATCAACTACACACACTTGACACTACTACTACGTACCGCTTTCCGTCTTTCAAAAGGAAAGACAGAAAAAGAAAAAGAAAAAAGAAAAACTGATCTTTCGCTTTAAATTAATTTGCGTTTGCTGAAATCTGTGTAAGATTCAGTATATATGTGTAGTCACGTTTTGTCCCCTTAGCATATCATGTAGGTTTGTCTTCAACCTAGGCTTTTTAATTTTTCATGTTATAGTCGGCCAAAAATGTCATTCATGTTTCCTCCTTCAAGGATTCCACCCATTTCGGTCGTCTTACTCTGTTTCCTCCATACTTCTAGATCATAATTGCATGCGTTTGTCCTCTTCTAGTCAGACTCAATATTTAACATGATCTCGGCTTAATTAGTTACCTTCAAACCCTTAGTTTCACAAAGTACTGTATTCTTCACTACTTCAGCCAGCTGATCATTAATAAACACACACATATAAATTATACAGTTTAAAACAAGGGTTTCTCTTAGATCATAAATTCGATATATATGCTGTTTAAATGAGTTAACTCAGTTTTTTCTCATCGATTTAAGCTTCCGGGCGCGACAGATAACAATTTCACACACACACACACACACACACACACACACACACACATATATATATTAATCGTAAATATGTTCAACTCAGTTCATCATGTATGCATATATATAAATATATAAATATATATATATATATTTTATAGCTAGGAAGCATGCATGGGATTGTCATCGCGCAATATATCTGGCGAAAGATAAGGATTTTGAAAGTTGTTTGGCTACAAGTGGTTGTCATCTTGTGCAAGTAATCTTGGATGCTTTTGCGGTGGAAAAAGTAGACAAAACCCTGCTGCATTTTGTTGTGGTTTGAATTTCAGGACCTTATTTCATATATATATATATATATGGCACATATCTCAGTACTACTCCGTTGGAGATAAATTTGAAGAGACCCTAATTATGATATTGACTGTCATGTTCTTTTTAAAACATAAAACGAATATGGCTTGAACGATGTCTTATTGAAAGTATCATGAGTTATAGTCGATCGTAAATTGTCGTTTGTCAATAATACCGATAGAAAATGAGTCATGTTGACGTGATAATTAGCATCACTTGAATTTTGGTAAGGTAGAACGTCTACTGGCTTTTAAGCCTCTTGCTTTACCGTGTGTGTCACGCAAGCATGTATATATATATATGTGGTGGCATGCATCATATCCCAAATCACCAGCTTGTACAACACAAAATTAAAAATGATCATATAAAGCCTAATTTCTAGGGTTTTGACCATTGGCAAAAGTGCAGAAAAAGAGTGTAGATATGCTTTTGACCCATATATATTTTATCCTTGGCCAACCTTTCTTTGGATGGTTTTTCTGTTCTTTTCCTTTTCAGGAGATTTGAGAAGCTTTTTCCACGGCCAGTTTTATGGTTGCAGCCTCGCAGGATCAGACAAAGTCTCGGGCTATCTTTTAATTTTTGGAAACAAAATACAATAAAGATTGCACCGAAAATAAACACATTATTAATTAATACATGAATAGAGGTTGGGAAATTACAAGAAAAATGTTATGTACAGCAGACAGTACAAAAAGACCAACAAATAATTAAATATGGTCAATAAATCAATCCAACATGAGGGGAATATATAACTGAATAAGTAATTTTATATTTTGATTGATGGAGTCTTCAAATACAATTCGGGCCGTATTTAGAAAAGATCATTCCCTACACTACATACCAATATCTGATTTGTCATGTTGACTTGTATATATGCCGGTCATTTGGCTATGTACTCTTACGAATAACCAAAACTTCTATCTTTGAATTATAATAATATGGTATACATTGTGAAATTAATATTTATCTTAAAAGCTTAAACTCATAAAAAAATAAATGAATCCAACATATAAAATATTTAATTAATGTGTAAAGTGCATAGTCAAAATACGAAGTCAGGCTGTGTTATAATATCGTATGAAATCACTACTTATCTAAATATTTTAAATACATAAAAAATGTAAATTTAATCATTTATAGTCGTTTCAGACATGACTACTTACAACACCGCGCGCCGTCATTAACGGCCAATGGAATTCAATTGCAAAGGAAGAAACTCTAACTGAAATCTACCGAACCCATAAGCTTAATTGTTTCCGACAAGGTTTCGTGGAAAATGCGATGAACATTGAATGAATATGTCTGAATGACTAATAATGCTTGCCGACAGTAAACACTTCGATCCCATTCAATCATTCAGCATTGCCTCCTGTCGATATTCAATAACATTACAATTTTGTTGTATAAAATAGATGAAAAAGCTTAGCTCTTGATCAACATGATCATGGACTTTCACTTTCTTTCCCGGCCGGCCCCTTTCTCATGTTGTTAAGCTTTATACGAAGTTCCCTGATTTGAAGCAAGTGAGTTGATTGCAGTTGCTTTATAGAGAACAAACTTGAATAAAGCTCTTGGACCTCCCAAAATTCAATAAAAATGTCACTGACTTTTGAAAAAACTTGGGATTACAATGATTGTACAGAGCAGGGAATCGTATGGATCGACTTTTCTTAATTATAGATATGTTTTGATAGGCAGATTTGGAGAATCATATAGACAAGGATCACAATGCGCGCGCGCTAGCTCTTGAATCCTGAGGACGATCTTGATCATGAGTCCTTTTCTTTTTTTTCCTGCAACTTCTGGTGTATAACTAAATTAACCTTGGTTGGTTCATGTGGTTCTCACTCTTTTTTCTTTTCTATTTTTTTGTGTTATTTTTTTTTTATCTTGTAGCCTTGAACAGTACTGGGTTTCATGTCCTATGCTTAATTTTCTTCTTTCCTCTACATATAACGTACTTCTAATATTCAGTATGAAAAGAATTAAGACACATTTAACAAGTTCCACAATGAAGTTATAAACAAAATTAATTATAAATCATTTACCGGTTGCACGACTAGCTAGTAGTTAATGTTCACAGCTTGCACCATTGGCTCAATACAATCAGGGCCATGTAGCATTAGTTGTCCTTATTGTTTTTAGACATAGTTTATTATATGTATATATAATTTTGAGATTTTATTTTATTTTATTTTATTTTTCTAAACCCCAAAATTTAAATATGCATGATATTCATTAAACAGTGTGTTTTTACTTTAAATCCAAAATCTGGCACCAAAATGAATCTAAACTGCAAAAGATGCTCTTTAGGAAAACTCAAAACGTGTGGTTTTCGATATGCTCCCCAAAATTTCGCCATTTCCTCTCTCTCTCTCTCTCTCTCTCTCTCTCTCTCTCTCTCTCTCTCATTGACTTGATCTTTCTTCTTAGCTGGGAATGCAAAATCATTTTCTACAGGTATAAGTTTTTTTTTTTTTTTTTTTGATAACCATAATGCACTTTATTCAAATAAGCAAATATCAAGCATTACAAAGATAAATCTGCCCACATAGCTTGTGAAATACATTGTGGGACTGAATCCCACCAAACAACTATATCATTAAGATTCCATGCATATCTTGCCAAAGAATGAGCCACTCCATTTGCTTCCCTCCCTTTATGTTGCACTTTCCATGATGGGAATATGTTAAGTATAAGCTTTATATCATGGACAAGAGTACCCCACAAGGTTGAAGAGTAATCCTGTTTTTGCAGCTCCTGAACAACAAGTAAAGCATCTATTTCAATCTGTAATTCTGATATACCTAAAGGAATACACAATTGCAGGCCCCTTAACATAGCAATTAATTCAATTTCCATAGGATCAGCAAGTGCTTCTTCTGGTTTACTAGCTGCAAATAAGACCTGTCCTCTGTCATCTCTTAAAACCACTCCAATGCCTGACCTGCATTGATCACTAAAAAGAGCCCCATCTACATTAAGCTTTAGCATACCCGAGGGAGGTGGTTTCCATCTGCATTGATACCTCAAACCAACTTTTAACCCTGTTGTAGTTGCCTTATGCTCCTGATATAAAGATAAAGCATGCTCTATGACTTGGTTTGGTGTCAAAAATTTGTCATCATACATCCACTGATTTCGCCTATACCAGAAACCCCATGCCATTAAAAAGAGCTTCTCCAACTCACCCTTAGATTTTCTTCTTATGACAGATAGAACAAGTTGTAAAAAATCCTGTCTGTGAATAGATGTTTTGAGGGATGGAAAGAGTTGCATCCAACAATCTATAATTAAAGGGCAGTAAACCAGTGCATGGTTAACATCTTCCATTTCTTCTTGGCACCAAATGCATCTATCATCCACAAGTAACTTTCGACTTTTCAAATTGCTGAGAGTAGGGAGAATATTCTTACACACCCTCCATGCAAAAACTTTAATTCTATGAGGAATATGAAGCTTCCAAATATTCTTCCATATCAATTTCTGATCTGCTGCTGTTGAGCTCTCAGCTTCCTGTCTATTTTGCTCCACTTTAGTGAAAAAAAAGTATGCACTCTTAACACTATATATACCACTCTTCTCATGTTCCCACACAAGTTTATCTGCCACATTTTCAGAAGGAATTCTGATGCTAAGAACCTCAGTGGCCATTTGGACTGGTAGTAGACTTCTGACCTTGTTAGTGTCTCAACTTCTGTAATCATCCTGCATCAGGTAAGACACTGTATAATCTCTTAGTTGTTCCAAACCAGGTTGATGAGATATGAGCTGGTGATTTGGCAGCCAGTAATCAGACCATATTTTTATAGATAAGCCATTTCCCACACGCCATCTGCATCCATGAAGTAAGCTATTCTTTGCTTCCCAAATACCTCTCCAAACATAGGAAGGGGCACTCCCTAAAGAAGAATTCTGAAAACTAGATGTAGGGAAATATCTTGCCTTAAAAACCTTATGGAGAAGTGAATCTTCATTTGACAAAATTCTCCATCCCTGTTTTGCAAGGAGAGCTTTGTTAAAAATCAGTAAATTTTGACATCCCATACCACCTTCAGTTTTAGGATTACACATTTTATGCCAACTCACCCAACACAGCTTCCTTTCTTCTTTCCTTTGACCCCACCAAAAATTTGCCATCATGCCCTCTAGCTCAGAACAAAGGGATTTAGGTAGTTTAAAACAACTCATTGTGAAGGTGGGAATTGAAAGGGCCACTGCCTTCAACAGAACTTCTTTCCCTCCTTGAGACAGCAGCTTTTCTTTCCACCCTTGCAACTTTGACCAAACTCTATGCTTCAAAGCTGAGAAAGCTCTATATTTCCCTCTTCCAACCATAGGAGGGAGGCCTAGGTACTTTTCATATTGATGGTAATGTTGAACATCCCAAAACTGCATAATTGCCTCCCTTTGAGAAGATGGTACATTATGACTGAATACCATAGAAGTTTTCTCACAGTTGATCTTCTGACCTGAAGCTTGCTCATATATACCCAGCCTATGTTGAAGATTTAAACAGGTTTGCAAGTTTGCTTTATAGAAAATGTCACTATCATCTGCAAACAATAGATGATTCAATTTAGGAGCTCCTCTGCATACTCGGATACCTTCAACTTGTTGATAAGTGTTATCCTGATCCAACAAAGAAATAAGACCTTCTGTGCAAAGCAAAAAAAGATAGGGGGAAATAGGATCCCCTTGCCTCAACCCACGAGAAGGAACAATATGACCTTTTGGCTCTCTATTCACTAAAATAGAAAATGATACTGACTTTACACAAAGCATGATCAGATTCAACCATTTTTGACTAAAACCCATCTTCCTCATCACTTCTTCAAGAAAAGGCCATTCAATTCTGTCATAAGCTTTACTCATGTCCAACTTTAAAGACATAAACCCATCTCTTCCACTTCTCTTCCTTCTCAGAAAATGTATCACCTTATAAGCAACTAACACATTGTCAGTAATTAATCTTCCAGGAACAAAAACTGTTTGAGAGGAGGAAATGATAGAGGGCAATATCCTCTTGAGTCTATTAGCTAGTACCTTGGATATAAGCTTATAAATCACATTGCAGAGGCTGATAGGCCTAAAATCATAGACAAATTCAGGTTTGTTTTTCTTTGGGACAAGAGTAATGAAAGTATGATTTATCACAGCAGGGAAATGGCCAGAATTAAGTGCACAAAGAACATCATTTGTAACATCTTGACCAACAACTGACCAGAAATTCTGATAGAATAAAGGAGCCATACCATCTGGGCCAGGTGCCTTTGTAGGGTGCATTTCATCAAGGGCTCTTTTCACTTCCTCTTGTGCAAAGCTAGTATCCAGATTCTCCATCATAACTGGGGTTATTCTGCCTGTAAGTCCTTGTAAGAACTCCATATTACTAGATACTTCAGATGCTTTGAAAAGATTAGAAAAATACTCTATAATAACTTCATCTCTAGCCTCATTTGTCTGCCACGCCCCATTTAAGTCCTTTATACCCTTTATCCAATTCTTTTTCTTTCTTTGAGATGCTTTATGATGGAAAAATTTGGAATTTTTATCTCCTTGAGCTAGCCATATAGCCTTAGATCTTTGTCTCCACATAGTCTCATTTCTTTGTAGCCATTTCTGAACCTCTTCTCTTGCTTCTTGCAGCTTCTGTTTGTCATGAGAAAGAGGATCCATCTGATGAGCCAATTGCAATTTCTCCTGTGCTACTTTTAAACTTCTCTGCACATGCCCAAAGCTAGCTTTGTTCCATACAGTTAGCTTCTCTCCACAGTATTGAATCTTCTTCATTATAGTACCCAAATCTCTCCTACCATTAACTCCCCTCCAAGCTCTCTGAACAATCTGTTTACAATCTGGAGCTTCAACCCACATGGCCTCAAATCTGAACAATCTTCTCCCCACCTACCTTTGAACTCTTTCAGTCAGCTTTAGTATAATAGGCAAATGATCAGAATAAGCCACAATACCATGGAGCACAGTGGCCATTGGATAAAAGGAGTGCCACTTAAAATTCGAAAAAAACCTGTCTAACCTCTCACTTATAGTTTGTCCCCCCTCTCTCCTGTTGCACCAAGTAAAAGGATTTCCTTCAAAGCCTAGATCATGTAAGTGACATTCCTCAATAACATCTTTAAAAGCTTTCATCTGACTTTCAGATCTAACTCTACCCCCACTCTTTTCATTATTGCTCATTATCTCATTAAAATCACCCATTAATAACCATCCCTTATCACTAGGGACTTTGATAGATCTCAACAACTCCCATGACTCATGTCTCCTACTAACATCTGGTTGTCCATATACACCAGTCAACCACCAAGACTCACTATTCTCCCCCTCCTTAGTAACCTTTGCATGAACATGGAATCTGGAATAGCTTTGTATTTCTACTTTAAAATTGTTCCTCCAATATAGTGCTATCCCACCACTCCTACCTTCACAACTTACTGCTAAGCAACCATAGAACCCCAACTTAAACTTTAACTTATCCATAACTTTAGAATGAAGTCTTGTTTCTTGAAGAAATAAAAAATTAGGAGCTTGTTTTCTGACCAAGTCAGAAAGGGTTTGAATTCCCAGTGGGTTCCCAAGCCCACGGGAATTCCAACTTATAAAACTCATTGATTTCGGCAGGGCTGGTACACAGCCTCTGCCGATACCAAATCATTTGAAACCACCCCCTCTTGTTTACTCTTCTTAAAAGAAACAACATCATCACTAGGAAAGGCAGTAAATTTACCTCTCTTTTTACTACCTGCAGTAGCTTTGCCTCCTGAAATCTCCTCCACATCTCTTTTCTTCTTTGATACATCAGCAATAGAGTGGCATCTTGCTCTCTCCTTCCAAGTACTTCTAGTATTTCTACCTTGCTTCTGACCAACATGCAGGGATAATTTTGAATTTCCAGTACCTTGGGCTTGAAAAATAAGGCCTTGTCTTGTTTGTCTTTCTACAAGTCCAGAAATAGGCCCAGTAGTAGGCCCATGGGATGGCCCAGCAGTAATAGGACCAGCATTAGTAAGTCCAGCAGTAGGCCCCTCAAAACTCTTAAGTACTGACTCTTCCACAACATCACTAGCCAGTAAAGGATCATTACTGGCCATTAAAAGCTCATCATTAGTCGTTACCTCAAAATAGTCAGTAACTGCTTTGCTATGAAGATTCTCTATAACAGCAGCTGAACATATGCCTGAATTTAGTATCTTCTCATTGAATGATGAACCGTTACTCATCTTCTCCACCTGAGCAACTGCACCGTGACTCTCCATCTCCACCTGAGCAGCTTCACCGTGAACTTGACTCACCCCCTGAGCAGCTTCACCTAGACTCTTCCTCTCCACCTGCACAGTATCTTCATCAGATGTCACCATGTTCTGCCTCTCCCCAGTACTAGTTGATGTCTTCTTACTATACTCACTTGATGAGTCCCATTTCTTTTTAGCACTGGAAGCAGCCCTTAACCATGCACCATATTGAGGAGAAGAATCTGGGTTACTCTGGCAATCAACATTTTCATGAATAATTCGACCACATGTGAAACAAAAACGTGGGAGCTTTTCATACTGCACTGGACTCCAAACTTTTACTCCATTCAGAATACAAGTTCTGCCTCTAGCAAGAGGTTTCTTAATGTCCATCAGAATCTTTACTCATAAACTACTGCCCCACCCTACATTATCATCATCCACATCTACCTCTTGGACTTCACCTATTGAACTACCCAACCTTACACCCACTTCTCGATTCATTCCAAACAGGGGTAGATTATGAAATTGCACCCAGAAAGGTGCAGTATCCAACTTCAGATCATGTATTGGAGAAATGCCATCAAAAGGATTAATAACAAACAGCTGACCATCAAAGAACCATGGTCTCCCTTCAACGATCCTCTGCTTGTCAGCATGAGTTGCAAAGATCATTACATACATATTTCTCCCAACCTCCCTCAACGCTGCAGGTTTACTCAGGCGCCAAATCTTCTTCAAAGTAGACTCTACCACCTGTGTTGCCAATTGTCAATCAGACAATATTTTACCAATCAAACTAAGATCACCCTTCTTCTTTATCTCAGAAACTGCTTCTTCTTCAATCATAATAGACGTATCCTCTTCCTCATTCAACTGAAGATTGCTCCACAAACTATTAAGCTTATCCATTATAGATAGCTCAACAAAGAGATACTACATTGAATCAATACCAAAATGATGAAGAAAAACACCACCGTTCAAAAGAACATGGACATACCACCACCTCTATTTTCTCCAAGTGAAACTAGAGAGAAAACTAGAGAGGAGACTTGATTTACTTGTTTTTTTTAGTTGATTCTATAGGTATAAGTTGGGTATTCATGTTTGATTATTTATATCATGTGGCTTTGTTTTACTTTAGAATTTTTTCCTCTTACAATTAGTCAATGGCATTAGTTGTTCTAATTTTCTAGCTAAAGCTACAAAAGCAATTGAGAGTTTGGCCCCTTCCTCAGAACCCACACGGTCAGTTGATAGCCCAATATAAAAACAATGAAGGCAAGTGGGGTGAGGCAAGGCTCAAGGAGACCCTTCAGGTGTGGTGGCTGGACACGTCACCCTCCCACATAGCAACCCATGTCGCCCGGACAGCAAGCATGCCGCATTAAATGATTAGAGCAACCAGAATGCAATAAATGGACAAATGACCTCTCATCTCTGAGACAAGGTAGTGTGCGCACCTCTCACCTCTTACCTGCCACAGGGGATAGACTAGTGATCCATGCGTAATGTGGTAAGGCAACGACTGACATGACAGTGGAGGAAGTCTACCACCTACATAGTACCTTGTACACCCCTCCACGACCAACTAAGCAGAGGATGTAAGGGACCACCAAGGGCTATATTTATAAACATGGCCCATGCACAAGTATATCTCTCGGAACCCTTTTCTCTAGATGTTCCCACCCAGAGAGACAATTCTAACTTAGGCATCGGAGGTGGTGCTCACCACCTTGAGCCCTCACCCTTTGAGTCTTGTAGGTGCAACAATGGAACAGTGGAGTTACCTAGGCTGTAAAACATGATATCAACAGTGGCGTCGTTGGTAGGATTCATTATCCTTAGGTAACATGTCATTCATATGCCGGCGACGACACATTTGCAAACCACCCATGAACAAGGAGGACCTTCGAGAGATATGGAGACAAGGCTTGTCGAAATGGAGGAGGTGATAAAGAAGCTGATCACGGAGGTGCGAAGTCTTCGGCAAGAGAATGAGGTTCTATGGAGGCCAAATGACGAAACAATGGATGACGTTGGACCAAGCAAAAACTAGCCTGCTGAGTCATACAGCATGGCCGAGGTGGACGCCACAAATGTAAAGAGGAGGCAAATGCACCAGGAGTTGTGGGAGCTCACGGAAAAATATGCGGAGATGGCCAAGAGATGGGCACGTCGTCTTCCGTAAACCAACTTCTTACCAGCACTAACTTGCCATACAATGCAGAAATCATGGCGGCACCTCTCCCACCTAAGTTCAAAGTCCCTCAAATGGAGATGTACAATGGGTCTAAAGACCCTTTAGAGCACTTGGAAACTTTTAAATCTGACATGACCCTCCACAGATTCTCGAGTGAAATCGCTTTTCGGGCCTCCCCTCAAATCTTGACGAGGGCTGCTAGGGGGTGGTTTGGGTCATTGCGCCTGGGCTCGGACTATGGGTTCAGAGAATTGGCCCAACTGTTCTTGACACAATATATGGCAAGTAGGCGAAAGAGGTAGTGATAAAATGTTAGAAATGCATAATTAAGTAGTTTGAGTGAGTGATTTATCTCATCAAAAGAGTTGAGCACTTAATTATGTATAAGATTTTAAGTACTGGAGGCAATTAATTGCTGTCAATACTTTGCACATAAACATATAGGAAATTGTAGCTAGTAGAACAAAGTGCCATTTGACATTGTATGTACCCTTAAAATAATAAACAGATACACTCATATGTGCAGGGCAATTTTGGATGAGAAGAAAAATTCAACTAAAAAGGAATATTGTGTTGAGTGGGATGTGGGCAGCGAGGGGCTCTGGGACGTAAGGCAGTGGAAGTACTCTGGGACATGAGATGGAGAGTGAAGCATAAACGCATGAGATGGAGAGTGAAGCAGCAACGCATGAGATGGAGAGAGGCAGCCAATGCACGAATGAAAAGGGGACCGAGAGGGAATAAGAATTAATTTTTCATTGCGTTACTTTTGGTAGAGAGCATAACAGAGGGGAGTTTTTCTTCACTTTATCTTTGAACAGCAATGTTGATTTCATTAGCATTTTCAATTGATTTTACATTGAGTATGGAAGGCTAGTTTTATATAGCCTAAGCCGATGGAATAGCTTGAACTGGTTGTGGTTTCTTGTAATGAAAAATCGCCTCTGGCCTTATTCATTCTCATTTACTATCGTGTTGATGGATTTATGTTAGAAATGTCTTGAATCACTTGCTCAATATCTATTGTTGAAAAAAGGCACACCAGATGCTTGAAAGAATGCAAAGATTCAATGCTAACTCCAATTTCTATCTCCATTTATGCATTTCAAAAAAGCATGTTGAAAAACTTTGGAAATTAACTTCCAAAGTCAAATCCTTTGATTATAAGTACCTTGGCTGAATTAATAATTGAGAAAACTAAAAGGGATTGAGATTGCAAGAATCATAACCAGCTAAAACTAGACCGGGAGCTTAGGTGTTTGTTTCTTTGACAAAATCATAATTTATATGATCTTTGTTTCCTTTCTTTTGCTGCAAATTTCAGTTTTCATTTTACATTTCACATTAGCAAACGCCATCTTAGAATGGCACCTCTCATCTACAAATCCCAAACCCCTTTCTACCTTTGTACATAATCCATTTTACATTTTCTTTTCAAAAGTATTAAAAAACACAAAAACAATATTCATAGCAATTCTAACCAATACTCGACATAGATTCTTTGTCCCAGTGGAATACGATCTTGGACTTAACCTTGATACAACTTGACACTTCTACACTTGTATTTTTGGAGGAGTTAGCGAGGAAAACACCAACTACACTACGGGAGTTCATGGACTATGCAAACAACTTCATCAACGCAAAGGATACTCTACGATCCCTCATGGCCTCCAGGAAAACAGAGCTCGAGTAGGCTGACCAAAAGACTAACTTGGCATTGTCGGGCAAGGGTCGTGAAAAGCCCAAGAAGAACTAGTAGGACACAAGATGGGAACACAATGTGCCAGTTAGGATGCATGACAATAGGTAGGCCCACACCAGCCTAGCTATAGAAGAGGAACCCGTGTCAGCACCATGGAAAGTTGCCTGATTGAACCAAAAGAACCAGTGGTTCTACACCTATTACTAGACTGATCAACATCAAATTGAAGAATACTACACCTTGAAATGGAGGATGGAAGAACTAGATAGCTTGTTGTCTCGACACTACCATATGGACCCGTGAGGAGGACAGAGGCGAAGTAGGAGCCCTAAGAAAAGCAGGGTTGGGTGAGAGGTAGATAGGAGCCCACCCCGTCATGCCCCAGCTCGACCAGATAGTCCCATTTGGAGAAATCCACACTAAAACAAGTGGATACATAGGGGGCAGCCTGAACTAAGCCAGACAGAAAGCTCACGCCAGCCTACAAAGAGGTATTTACAGTCAGGAGCTCTCGACTGCTAGACAAAAGCAGCACCTAAGGAATACTGCTATCACATTCAATGAAGAAGACGAGGGGGGAGTATTCCATCCTCATGATGAAGCGAACTGGTGGTCACCATGCATGTTGCCAACTTCGTGACCAAGAGAATTCTAGTCAATAACGGTAGTTCTACTAACATCTTGTTTTGGGACGCCTTTACCAAAATGGGTATCAGCCCCAATGCCGCTAAAGGGATTTATTGGAGACAAAGTGCAACTAGTTGGCGCAATCACCTTGCTCGTCTTGGTTGGAAAGGCACCCAGAACCTCTGCCACAATGGTCGGCTTTCTTGTAGTAAAGTCCTTGTCATCGTACAATGCAATATTGGGACAACTGACCTTAAATAGCCTAAAATCAATAACGTCCACCTATCACTTAAAGATGAAGTCCCCTACTAGTGCTAGAGTTGGCGAGATCAAGGGTGAATAGGTGCTTGCTCAGGAGTGCTATTGATTACGCCCAAACTATTATGCGGTGTTGTAGTATAGTTCAGGGTGTTGATTCACAGGGAGTTGGAAGAAACTCTACAAGATATAAGCTTAAGCAAAAAGAATATGACAAGAATATGAAAATTCTACCTAAAGCACATAATTAAAATGAGATTAGGGCATGGATAAAGTGGTAAGTAAAGCTTTGGGCTTCAATCAATCGGATCCAATACTATGACTTTCAATCCAAACTATATACAAAATTAACAATTATAGCACTAAATTCCTAATTGGAAGATATGACGTTATGTTTATTTACTTTCTCAAATTTAATTGTAGAATCTATTCCACTCTTTACAAACCACAGTTTTAATATATAAAAATAAATATCAGATCTAGAGACGACACTATGTTCACAAATAATAGTGAAGCAATAGATCACATCAATGACATGAAAAACAACTGTTTAAGTCACAATCATATATTCATAATCCTATATTTTACAAAAAAAAACATAGCAATATTTAATTTAATTGTCTCAAACTTATAAAAATCCCAAAAAAAAAATAGAGGAATCAATCCTAAAATCTTAAACAATAAAACTTAATCTATGAATTGAAATAAAGTCAAAGTATTTTCACCAATCAATTTCTACCCTAAGTTTCACCCAAGACTTAGTTCTCCATAGGAGAACTTAAATAAAAATGATATTTTTTCTTCTCTTCACTATTCAGATCTGCTTCCCTCAAGGGCCAAGACAAATGAAGAAGAAAAGACAGCATTTATCATCGATCGATGACTCTACTACGACAGAGCCATGCCCTTCGGGTTAAAGAATGCTGGTGCTACGTACCAATGCCTAGTTAACAGAATGTTCAAAGAAAAGATTAGCTGAAGTATTCAGATATATGTGGATGACCTATTGGTCAAGAGCAAAAGGACGAGCAACACCTAGCTGTTCTACTAGAGGCCTTCGCAATACTACGACGCTACAAAGTGAAGTTTGACCCATTGATGTGCGCCTTCAGAGTAGAGTCGAGAAAGTTTTTGGGCTTCATGGTCTTTGAACAGGGAATCAAGGCTAACTCAAAAAAGGTTGAAGTAGTGTTAAGTATGCTCGCCCCATGAAATACCAACGAAGTACAAAGGCTTGCAGGGCAAGTGGCAACCTTAAACCGCTTCATCGCCTGATCAATCGACAAGTGCTTACACTTTTTTAGAATCCTAAAGAAAGCACAAAGTAGGGATGCTGATTGCAACTAGGCATTCAGCGAGCTCAAGGAGTACCTGATTCATCTAACTCTCTTTAGCCAAACCAAACCAGGTGAGGACTTGAGTGTGTACTTGTCAGTATTGCCACATGCCGTGTCGGCAACCCTGGTCTGAGACGAGAAAAGCAAGCAATAGCAAGCCTATTAAACCAATCGGGCATTTCATAGAGCTGAGGCTAGGTATTCAAGAGCAATTATGGTGGCATTTGCACTAGTGATTGCTGCCAAGAGACTACGACCATACTTCTAAGCCAACCTAATAAAGGTTTTCATTGACATGACTCTCAAGAAGATCTTGCAGAAACCTGACACCTCTGGCCTCCTGTTGAACTCGGCAATCGAACTAAGCGAGTTTGGCATAGAGTACCTTCCCCGCATGACAATCAAGGGGCAAGCACTAGTAAATTTCATGGCCGAATTCACTGACTTCCCAGAGGAAGTATTGGCTGCACCCCAAAGGAAACCCTAGTAGGTCTAAGTTAATGGCTCGCCCTGCCAAGCTGGAGGGGGTACAGGGGCTCGCCTTTAGGACAACCAACAATTAGACTGAGTACGAGGTGCTACTAGCGGGGATGTCAGTAGCCAGGCTATTAAGGCGATAAAAGTTGAAGTTAAGGCAGACTCCCAAGTGATTGTCAACCAGGTGCGTGGAGAGTTCGCCACAAAAGGCGAGAAGTTGAAGAAATACCTTCAGGGGGTGGGCGAAAAGTGCGACCTTTTTTGCTAATTATGCATCTAGCAGATACCAAGATAGGAACCAAAAGGTGGACCAATTTTCATGAGCCATTTCAAGACAAGAAGGTAACCCACCTGCCTAAACATACTGTAATTCAGACAGTTGACTTCCTAGCCATCGACACATAAATATCGGTGGTTATCACCGAGTAACCTGAGTGGGCCTTGGATATAACAAAGTACCTCAACACCAGTGAGGTGCCGAGCGATAAAGAAGAGGCACAAAAATTCAGGAATAGGGCATCACGTTTCACATTGGTAGATGGGATCTTGTACCAGTGAGGATTCTCATCCCTCCTCTTTAGGTGCGTCTCTTGTTAGGTGAGGCCCAATATATACTAGCTAAGGTGTATGAAGGGATCTACGGAAACCATTCTGGAGGCAGGGAACTGGCCATTGATTTGGGTACTATTGGCCCCGTTCCCTCCAGGATGTAGAGGGACCTGGTCTACCCTTTCCCGCAGGCATATGGGGAGTAAAGTTCACAGTGGTAGTAGTTGACTAGCTCATAAAATGGGTCGAGGCAGAAGCTTTGGCCACCATCACAGTCGTGACCATCATGAGATTCATGTGGAAATCTATCGTCTGCTGGTTCGACATCCCCCAAAGCATCATATCGGACAACGATTGACAATTTGACTCCTCCCACTATCGAGAATAGTGCATAGAGTTAGGAATAAAGTTCAAATACTCCTCCCCAGGGCATCTGCAATCCAATGGACAGGTTGAGGCAACTAACAAGACCTTACTCAGTATCTTGAAGGAGAGACTAGCAAACTAGAAAGGAAGGTGGGCGAAGGAACTACCAAGACCTTGTGGGCCTACCAGACAACCATCAGCACCCCAACAGGGGAGACGCCATTTGCTCTGGCCTATGGTAGCGAAGCAATGATAACCTATCGAGTGCAATATTTCAATTCAAGCTCCAATGATGAAAAGCTAATAGAATAGCTAGACTTCCTGCCACAAAAAAGGGAGGAGGCAGAGATGCAGATAGTTAGCAACAAGAGAAAGGATGAGCATTACTTCAACAAACGAGACAAACCCTATTCCTTTAAAAGGGGGGACTTAGTATTGAAAAAAATAGGAGTTACCATGTGAGAAGATGGGGGGACCTAGGACTGCACTAGGAATGACTGTATGTGGTAACGGCCACCAATCAACCAGGGTCATATCACCTGAAGAATGACAAAGGAAACAGGCTCCCCCACCCATAGGCTTAAGTCCTGGGACTTCATATCCGAAAACAAAACCAACAACCGAGTCTCGTGCAATAAATTAAGGAAAGATGGAAACCAACAATCTCCATTTTACTCAATACAAGCTTATTTACAAAAAGAACTACATGCATTTACAACTTGAAAGGGTAAAAATTTACAAGAAGTTCCTAAGTCTAGGGAGGCAGACGAGGATGATGCTCAGGAAAGGTGACGTGTACCAAGTCCCTACCCAAAGTTTTGGTGAAACGAAACACTTGCGAGTTAGGCTTGAGAGAAGCCAAGTTGAGAGGCCTTAAGTCGACTCCTGGGTTCTGAATGAGATGGTCACTTAACCTCTCGAGACCCTCCTTCTAGCCAAAACTCTAGGCCAAGTCCCAAACATCCCAGACCTTTCTCAACTAGGAAGAAATTTCCTCCCAACGGGACTACTGGGCCTGGATCTAGAGGTTGCGGGACCACACCTCATCCCATGCAGAAGCTAGCTCATCCCCTAGGTCTTTGATATTGGAGTTGCGTCTCTTGATGGCTTCCCTCTTACGTTGCATTGATTTGGTCAACTCGTTGAATTTGCCCGACATCCACCTATTTTGTCAGGCATCGGAGTTGTGTTACTCAACCAATCTCGCCTTCTCCTCCTGAAGGACATCAAGAGAACCCCTAAGCTCCCTCAACTCCCCCTTCACATTTTTCCAACTTGACTCGAAACCAGTCCTTCTCATCTTCCTAGAGCCGAGCTTCCCCAGGTGAAAGCATCCTACCCTTTTCTACACCATGGTCAAGTCGCCCTTGAGAAAGGCTCCTTACAGGCCTTCTCCAACTTGCACTTGCGTTGCATGCAATTGGTCTCCAGCTTGGTCACGCTCTCCACCATGGGGTCTCTCTCATGAGATGCCTCATCCGCCTCTCATCTACCCTTACAAACTTCCAAGTGGACAGGGATCAAAGTGCCTAAACCTCCCCTTGAGCTCCCCCTCTCCTCTACGATCATGTTGGCCAACCGGTCAGCCCCCTAAAAAGCACGGGGTTAAAGACAAAGGAAAAAGGGAAAAATAAGAAGGAAAGCCAGATTTGGTCCTGTGAATGCCTGCAAAAATAGCCCCTTAACTTCTTGGCCTTGCGCTCGGAGGTCTCAACCCTCGTAACATCAAAGCCTGGGTCTGTCCTCCTGGGATGGCTTCCCTTGACAGACATGGATGGGCCAACTTCGCCTAACTGCCAAGAAGGATCTGACGCCTGCAAAAGGCCGACACTGCTGGAACCTCCTCCAATCACCTCCCCACCACCCGAGGCAGGACTGATCTTTTTCATCACCTCGAATGCACTCAGAGGAATGTCCCTAGCAACTTCCCCTTCCTAGTACTCGACCTCAGGGATTGTTGTCTCCCCCAAGCGATCCCTTGAAGTCCTGAGCTCAAGCCACTCATCCTCAGGGCATGCAGGTAACTCCTGTGAGCCGGGAAGCTTTCACACCATCTCCCCTTGGGGCATAACTTCTTCTCCCCCTTCTAGGTTGGACTCCCCTTCCTCTCAATCAAGAAACACCTCAAATGTGGGTTCCTCGAAGGTAAAGAATGAGGCAACTTCAAGTTCAGAGGTTTGTCTAAAGGGGGTAAGGGTATGGAAAACCTGTTGTCACTAAGATCGATGACAAGGGAATATCTCGGGCTGCCCTCATCTCTGCCAGGACTCACACCTACCACTACGTCCTCAATAGCGACATCTTCAAAAGAGATGTCAGCCAAGGAGTTGGTGGGAACACCTTATGACTCCTTAAGGATATCCTCGAAGGATGCCAATGTCATGGGAACCCCTCTTAGGGCGGGCTTAAGAATGGTTTCAAAGAAAGCCATCCAAAAATCAGTCTCCTCTTCACCTAGTTCCTCCCCCAAAGTGATTGGCGGGTTAGGAACCAGCACAGTAACTTGAGCCACAGGCCTACTGCTCGATGCCTTCAATTGTGGGACTAGAATCTCGAGCCTTGAAGACGTCCCCGGGGCATCTCAGTTGACCCAGGATCTGCTCTCCCCACCACGGGCGGAGGACAAGCTGGAAGGCCTCTTTTGTCCCCAGGAAGCGGGAGGTCCTCTCAAAGAGCGTTGAAGAAGGATATGGGAACAATCTGGGATGGTAAGGTGGTGCTAGACGGTGTAGACGGTTAGCACGAAGTCTAACATTGAGTTTTCAGAATGAGCTTTGGTCCAAGACAGAACGGCCTCCAACCTGGCCCTCTCCCAACCAAACAAAGATATGGAGATTGACTTGTCATCTCGCACAACTCCCCAAACGGCTAGAACCAAGAACTCTTGATGGACAGCATCCCCAATTCCTAGCCAGAGCCAAAAACAAAGAAGAAGCACTTAGTCCAGTCCATGATGTGAGAAAAGTGCTTCTCCAAGCCGGCAATTTGCCTTCGACTACAAGTCTTGAAGCTGTAGAGGTTACCATCAAGGCGTAACACCTTTTACACAGAAAGGAATTCCCTCGTGGTCAGATCAGGATACTCCTTGGACTTAGGATTCAGCACTAGGCAGAAGATCACGCAACTCGCGACCAAGAGCTGCCAAGCATTCGGGTGGAGTTAAGTAGGCACTAGGCCAAAAAGGCCCAAGACATTGTGGATAGGGTGGCAAAATGATATCCTAAGCCCATTTACGAACATCATGGGAAAGAGGGCCACCCTTATCATAGGCCAACATCGTCTACGGTTGCACCACGACAACTTGGAACCTCTAGAACAGCTGAGTTGAGGATGCCAAATGCCCCCAATAGAGCACAAAGGTCAACAGGAGAAGCCATCGACTCCCAATTCTAGCATCTCTTTAGTGATAGGCTGCACCCCCCTTTATGACAACTAGAAGTCCCCTCAGGGTGAATGAGAAGGTCTTTCTTGGGGTTAGAGCGAGGAACTCTCTTGGGAGCCATTGGGAGTGAGTAGAAGGCAGAGGATGAGAACGGTCAACAAAAAGGAAGGAAGGAGTTTGAAGAAGAAGATGAGAAAGGGCATGGAGATGGTGTGTATTTGAGAAGAAAGCAGATAGAAGTGTAAAATGAGGGAGGGGGATTTAAATAGAGTCTCGCATTGGTTGGGATGCCCAATGCACAAAGTGATAGGGGCTTTCAGAAGCGAAATTGTAGGAGAAAATCTCGAGATTCACGCTGCAAGCAATAATGATGGAGATAAACCATCACGAACACCTTGGCTATGAAAGGAAAAGGGGTTGAGCGTGTACGTGGCATGAACCAATCAATTAATCACATGGGAGGCAAGCCACCACCCCGCACATAGCAATGTGAGGGAAATTCATGCTAACAGGTGGAGCCACGCTGATTTCAATGAGTGAATTTTGAATTCTTACCACACGTGTGCGATGGAAATTCACAAGATATTGAGAATGGGATTTACCCCCCTTCCTTTGTCCATATGTGAGGTTGGCCCCTCCTTTAGGGCCCAAATGGTCGGTCGGTAGCCCTATATAAAACCGATGAAGGGAAGGGTTCAAGGTAAGGCCCGAGGAGGCCCTTCAAGTGTGGTGGCTGGACACATTACCCTCTAAGGCAGAAACCCATGTTGCCAAACAGCAGGTACACCACATTAAATTATCAAAGGAGCCAGCATGCAATACAGGGACATGCGTCCGTTCACCTCTAGGATTTGGTAGTGTGTGCACCTTCCACCCCTTACCTACCGTAGGGAGCAAACTAGTGACCTACGTGCAATGTGGTAGGGCAATGACAAACATGACAGGGGAGGAAGTCTTTCACCTATGCAGTACCCCGTGCAGCTCTCCATAACCTGCCAATTAGAGGATGGGGACCACTAGGGCTATGTATGTAAACACGGCCTGGACATAGGTATATCTCTCGAAACCCTTTTCTTCATATATTCCCACGCAAAGAAACAATTTTGACTTATGCAACAGAGGTGACCCTCACCACCCCGAAATGGTGGAACTATAAAGTCACCCAGTCTACGAAACACGATATCAACAACAATCTTAACTATTTTGTCAGAATTTGAGGAAAAGAGATGAATCAAAATTAGAAGAAGAAAAATTGTCAGAGAACTTCACCGATTCTCATTAAAAAAAAAAAACTTTGAAAGGTATATAAGGCAGTATATATATACATTGAGCTGGTATCATATCGTGCAAAGAATATGGAATATTCTATCAACAATGTCTCATACTCTTCTACAATGTACAACTGAGGTAGGTCAGTGTTGTGGCCATCGACATGGGACAAAAACAGCAACAAATTGGTAGTGAAGCAGAGTTACTGCACAGCCTCCAAAATAACAGAAGACACAGAAGAAGAATTATCTTTTGTGTCTCGAATGCAGGGAATAACAGAGGCCTCTTCCTTCTTCTTGGTTATTTCTTGAGACTTCCCCTGTTGGGCATAGATGTTTAAGGTGCCCATCTTGCAGAATAAGGAAGGAAATAAGGGAGCTAGTAATGCCTTTGTGAAAAGATCAGCTAACTGAAACTTGGAGACCACATGGATGGGTGCAATGGTTCCAACTATGACCTTCTCTCGCACAAAATGACAATCCAATTCCACATGTTTGGTTCTTTCATGGAAAATTGGATTCTTGGTGAGGTGGATGGTTGATTGATTGTCACAGTAAAGCTGGACAGGCTGTGAATGTGCTATGTTAAAGTTCTTCAAGAGCTCTTTCAACCAAACAATTTCACAGCTTACATGTGCCAATGCTCAATATTCTGCCTCCGCGGAATATCGTGATATAGTAGCCTTTTTTGTTTTTTTAAATTTCCAACTGATCATTGAATCACTAACAAATATACAAAAACTAGTCATAGATCACCTAGTCTTAGGGCAAGCTACCCAATTTGAATCACTATATCCCTTCAGCTGCAATGATGATTTTGAAGAGAAGAAAATTCCCTGCCCAACTAAACCTTTGAGATACTTAAGTATCCTATGAGACGCAACAAGGTGTGCCTGAGTTGGTTTATCCAAAAATTGACTAAGCACATTGACAAAATATGTTATATCAGGTCTTGTGATTGTCAAATAGATGAGTCTTCATACCAGCTTTCTATATGCAGTGATATCTGATAGTAAGTCACCTGAGGAGTGTGTTAACTTGTGGTTTGAGTCCATGGGAGTGTGAATAGTTTTGCATCCAAGTAGACCATCACTCTCAAGAACTTCCAATGTATATTTTCATTGGCACACATGAATGCCAATTATTGAGCTTGCAATTTCTAATCCTAGAAAATACTTTAAATGTCCAAAGTCTCGGATCTTGAATTGGCTATGCAAGTGGTCTTTGACAGTTTTTATGACCTCCAAACTATTACTCCCCAAGATACTATCATCAACATTTACAAGGAGTGCCATAAAACCATGCTTATCATTCTTGGTAAAGAGAGAGTAGTCTGATTTTGATTGACAAAAACCCATGTCAAGAAGAGAAACTGTAAATTTTGAATTCCATTGCCTAGAGGCCTGTTTCAAGCCATATAAGGACTTGTGTAGCTTGCAAACAAGTTTCTAAGCTTTGTATTGAGACTCCCCCTTGAGCTGAAAACCTAGTGGAAGCTCCATGTAAATTTCTTCCTCAAGGTCACCATGGAGGAATGCATTGTGGACATCTAATCTTTCCAAGTGCCATCCAAAAATTGAAGCCAAAGCAAGAAACAAACAAACAGTAGTCATTTTTGTGATTGGGCTAAATGTTTCTTGACAGTCAAATCCCTTTTGTTGGGTATAACCTTTAGCTACAAGCCTTGCCTTGTGTTTATCAATGGTGCCATCTGATTTTAGTTTGGTTTTGTAAACATACTTGCAACCAATTGGCTTATTGCCAAGGGCAAGGGCACAATGGACCAAGTTCCATTTGCCTTGAAAGCCTTCAACTCAGCAGCCATAGGAGCTTGTCATTGCTCATGAACCACATCTTCCTCATAATTCTTTGGTTTTGAGATGAGTGTGAGTGACAATGCATAGGCTTGATGTGAGGAGGAAAGGTGCTTGTATGAAAGGTGATGTGATATGGGATGTTTAGTGGAAGAGGAAAATGTATAAGATGGAGATGAGTTGGTCACAAGTTGGCAATGCTAATCATGTAGATAAGAAGATGTATGTTTGATTCTATCAAACCTGCGAAGTGGAGTGTGTGGTGAGGGCATGGGTAAAGGTAATACAATAGGGTCTTCAGGTGGATTGAGTGAGAGAGTGGGGGAAGTGGAGCACTCTGATTGAGAGTGAGAATGAAGGGAAGGGTATGTAGAGGAATAATGAATGGAAAGGTCTGATTGAGGTGGAGATGTTTGGAGGGAAGTATTTTGTAAAGATTCTTGAGGATAGCATATTCGATCAGGCAATGCGTGAGGAATGGTGACATCTTGTGGGTTTGGAGAAGGTGTAGACTTCTTAGAATATGTGTTCTTGAAAGGAAACTCAGATTCTAAAAACACTACATCTCTGGAGATAAAAGTGTGATGACTATCAAGGTTATACACTTTATATCCCTTAATTCCTACTGGATATCCAAGGAAGAGACATTTCTGAGCTCTTGGATCTAGTTTAGTCCTATTGTGTTTGAGTGTAGAAACAAAATAAAGACACCCAAAGACTCTTAAATGTTTGAAAGAAGGCTTAGATGAAAACAACACTTCATGTGGAGATTTGTTATGAATGGTGGGTGAAGCTATTCTGTTGATCAAAGGTGTAGCTGTTAAAACTGCATCTTCCCAAAATTTTGTGGTAAGTGAGGCTTGAATGAGTAGGGCTCGAGCAACAATGATCAAATGTTGTTGCTTTCTTTCCACAACGACATTTTGTTGTGATGTGTACACATATGTTTTTTGATGTAGAATCCCATGGGAATTAAAGAAATCATACATATGAAACTCCAATCCATTATCAGTTCTAACATTTTTAACCTTGGAGTTGAATTGAGTTTGAACCATAAGGATAAAAGATTACAAGAGGGATTGAGCTTCTGATTTAAATTGCATTAGGTATACCCATCTGACTCGTCTAAAGTCATCAACAACAGTTAAGAAGTAATGATGGCCATGCAAGGAAGCTTGAGAATATGGGTCCCAAATGTCACAGTGAACGAGTTCAAAAATAGAATTCGTAGAAGTAATGCTTGATTGAAATGGCAGACGTTTCTGTTTAGATAATGAGCAAATAGTACAATGTGCTTGATCACAGCCTTTTACATCAGGGCAAGAGGAATGAATTAAATTCATTCTTTGGTTGGATAAATGTCTTAATCTAAGGTGCCAAACATCAAAAAGTTGTTCATTGACAACATTACAAGCTGAAACATTTGAGAACTTTGATAGGGTCCTAGGAAGCTGTTGAGAAGTATTGCAGCCAAGATAGTTTGGAAGTAGAAAATATAGGCCATGATTGAGTTTAGATAGTCCAATCATCTTCCATGAAGAGAGGACTTGTATAAAGCAAAACTTGTCTAAGAAAATGAGGCAAATAAGAGGGCTAAGAATGAGTTTATTGACAAACAAGAGATTGATTTTGAAGGAAGGAACACACAAGACTCTTGTGAGAATGATGGACTCTGAGAGATGGACATCTCCTATATGTGTGACCTCAACCCATGTCCCATTTGGCAACTGGACTGATGCATTGGAAATGCAAGTGACAGTTGTGAGAAAGGATGGAGAACAGACTTTGTGGGCTGTTGCTCTAATGTCAATGATACAAAGGGTGTTGGCAGGTTCATGTGATTGGTGATGCACAATTAATGAGTGGTGATGTTGGTGATTTGTGTAAAAAATGGATGATTCTGAAATAGAAAATGAGCAAGAAGGTATACCCGCCATGTTAAATGAGCCGAGGGTTATTGCTCAAGTTTGAGGTGGCCTTGATGGGCTGAGATGTTCCTTGAGATGACTGCTTATGAGTTGGCTGTGGTTTTTTATTATTGACCAGTGCTATGAGCTGCTGAATCTGAGACTGCAAGAGTGTTAAATTTGTGGCTTCCATCATTTCCTTCTCCTAGCCTTAGGACACCACCCGGTTAGCTGAATGAGCAGCAAATAAGTTTTGATTGTTGTGGTATCCTGGTTTCTACTTTGTGAACTTAAAATTTGGTGGAAATACTATTAACCTATAGCACTTGTCACAGCTATGTCCAGATTTTCCACAGTGTCCACAAGTGAGCTCAGGCCTTTCCTTTTTCTTAGACTGGTTGTTAACGACTGCCAAAGCTGAAGATTTAGTTGGTGGTATTGCTACAATCTGTGCCTACCTCTGCCTTTCTTCTTATAGAATCAAGGAAAAAGCCTTATCTCTAGAGGGGACAAGACTCATGAGTATAACTTTCCCTCTAATACTCTAATAGGAATTATTCAGCCCTATAAGGAATTTGAAAACATTATCAGATTGCTAAACTTCACCTACTGAGTTCAAGGCCTTACAAGTGCAAAGGCCACATGAGCAGCAAGGCATGTGTCTGTAGATGTTGAGCTCTTCCTAGATTGCATTCTGCTGAGTGAAATACTCATTAACAGTTTGAGTTCCTTGCACGATGGTTCCAAGTTGTTGTAGAAGCTGGTAGATCCTAAAATTATTTGGTTGAACAAAACGCACCTTCAACTTGTCCTACATTGCCTTAGTTGAGCTAATATAGAAGACATTCGAAACTATTTCTTTGGATATTGAGTTAAGAAGCCATGATCGAATGATGTTGCTGCATCTCAACCATGAAAGATATAAAGGATCAGTCAACTCTGGGGTAGTGATGGTTCCATCCAAGAACCCAAGTTTTTTGTTTTTATTATTTAAATGGATAGGGTGAATGAACAACTCCAAGAGAGGTAATTTGGACCCGTGAGAGGTGGGGAGACAATCACAAAACTAGCATTGTCACTGTGATGAAGATAAAAATGACTGTTTGGGTTCTCAATGGGTGAGGAGTTGTGTGATGGGTTATTTGAACCAAGGGTCGTATTGGGTGAACTTTCTTTTGCCATTGAAGAGGTTGAATACAAGTAAGAAGATGAATGCTACGAATATGTTTGTGAAAAAGCCTGAACAATAACGAAGCAAGATTTTTATGATGCCTACTCTGATACCATGTTAGAATTTGAGGAAAAGAGATGAATCAAAAACAGAAGAAGAAAAACTGTGAGAGAACTTCACTAATTCTCAATAAAAAAAATTTTGAAAACTATACAAGGCAGTATATATATACATTGAGCTGGTATCATATCGTGCAAAGAATTGACAAGTGAAGAGGCTGGATCCCTTTCCTTCGATGGCTTATGCTCCCTCAAAAACCAGCCACCTGCTAGGCTTTGGAAGTTGGACATCCTAGCGGCATGCCATTCTAAATAGTGCTATGGTTACCAGACCATCTTCTTGGATAGCCATGGAAGACTAATAATAAAGAGCTACACTTTCAAAAATTTACCCTTAATTGTATTGGACTGGACCCTTTTCGTTTGGTTGTACCTGTACCTAACATATTTCCCTTATACTCTAGCTTTCTGCCCCCTTACCCCCTTTTGGACTTTACACCCATTTTGTTTTGTTTTGGTGGAGTGGGCTTTTCCCTTGTTACTTGGGTAAGTGTTCTTCTCCTCCTCCTTTTTTAATTTTTTATTTTTCTTTTAACTTTCTTTTATCTTGTACTATTATATATATTGCTCTTGATGAAATATATGTTGTCTTTGCTTAGGAAAAAGCAGTTATTTCTCATTTAAAGCACTTCTAGAGATCACTAATTAAAATTCTGTTTATAAGCAAATTACTAATTTAATAAACTAATAATTTGTTTTACTTGTACTATTTTTTTTATTTTGAAGTTTTTATTTAAGCAAATATTAGTTAATTGCTGCATTACATGTGAGTTTCTCTATTTATAAATGGGTAATATTCTAAATGTGGTATTCCTCAATGTCTATTCTAAAATGAATTGTATGACATTTGGAGGAAAATAATTTGTATACTTAAGAATTACATCATGAAATACTTATTTTCTACCATTTTCGTTTGATTATAGATAAAAATATTTAGTTGGAGTGAGTTGCTAACCTTCTACCATTTTTGTTATTAGCAATTTGGATTTCAATTAGTATAATAATTTATGAGATTGTTGGTGTCAAAGTGTGAAACATGTTGAAGAAATGAAAGATGATTTCATGATTGAGAAGAATGTATGAAAACTGAGATCAATGGTGAAGGAAAAGAATTGATTTCCATTCTATTCACATAAGCATAATTCATAGCTTTATATATAGGACATGTACTTCATAAATGCCAAAGATAGAAAACAACAAAGTGACCAACTCTTCTCACTATACAAAAATATAAACTTTTGTCCACTACACCCCTAGCTAATTCCATCAAGGAGGCTGATGTGTCATACGCCCAAAATAGCCTTTTGTTCTTTCTACCCTGATCACAGCAGCTGCACTCCCACAAAGTGCACTATTTGATGCACCACTCGACCCTTGGATAGTCTCTACAGTCACAGCAGTTGCATTCCCACAAGGTGTACTATCTGAAGGACCACTCAACCCTTGTACACTCTCTGCAGGTTGTAGTTTCTTCAATGAAGTTTGTGACTCCACCTCAAGAAGGGCATAGATGTTCAAGGTATCCATTTTGAATAATAGAAAGTGGAAGGTGGCAGCAGGAAGAGCCTTGGTGAAGATATCTGCCAATTCAAATTTAGAAGCTATGTGTATAGGTGTGAGGACCTTAGCTAACACTTTCTCCCTATCAAAGTGGCAATCCAATTCAATATACTTAGTCCTCTCGTGGAACACGGGATTCTTGGTCAAATGGATTGCTGATTGACTATCACAATACAAGAGAGCTAGCTTGGAATTTCTACGTTGAAATCCTTGAGTAAAGAAATTATCCACACAACTTCACAACTTGTATGGGCCAAGGCCCGGTACTCTGCCTCTGCAGAAGATTGAGAGATGGTGACCTACTTCTTAGACATCCAACTAACCAAAGAATCTCCATTGAAATTGCAAAAACCAGTTATGGATCTTCTAGTCTCTGGGTAGGCTGCCCAGTCGAATCACTAAAGGCTTTTATGTGTATAGCTAACTATGAGGAGAGGAAAATGCCTTGTCCTATAAAGTCCTTCAGATACCTTAGAACCCTATAAGCTGCAACCATGTGCTTTTGAGATGGCTTGTCCATGAACTGACTAAGAATGCCAACAGCATATGTAACATCTGGTTGAGTTATGGTTAAGTAAATTAACTTTCCAATCAGTCTCCTAGAACTTGTGATATCAGTTAAGAAATCTGAAGATAAATGTTAAAGTTTTGATTCATTTCAATTGGGGTGCTGGCTGGTTTGCATCCAAGTAGACCAGCATCTTCAAGAATTTCTAAACTGTACTTCCTTTGGCATAAAAGAATACCAGAGGCTGATTTGGCAATCTCCAAGCCTAGAAAATACTTCAAGGTGGAAAGATCCTTAATTTTAAACTAAGAATGAAGGTATGTCTTTATACTATCAATAGCAGCTATGTTTGAGCTTCCTATGATTATGTCATTCACATAAACTAATAGAGCTACAAATCCTGATTTGTCATTCCTTGTACATAAGGAATAATCTTACTTAGATTGTTGGAAACCAATTGAAATCAGAGAAGAGGAAAATTTTGAATACCATTGGTGAGAGGCTTGCTTAAGTCTATAAAGAGGCTTGTACAGCTTACAAACTAGTCTCTTATTCTTAGAATGTGATGACTCCCCCTGACTTTGATAACCTGGATGCAGAGTCATGTAGATCTCTTCATCCCAATCTCCATGGAGAAAGGCATTGTGCACATCCAATTGATACAAGTGTCAATTGTAAATAGCTGCCAATGCTAAAAAAATTTGAACTGTTGTGAGTTTGGCCACAGGACTAAAAGTTTCTTGGTAATCAAATCCTTCCTTTTGTGTGTAACCTTTAGCCACTAGTCTTCCTTTCTTTCTTTCTATGGTCCCATCAAATCTTAGCTTGACCTTGTATACATATTTGCATCCAATAGCTGATTTGCCATGAGGGAGAGTGGTGACAATCCAAGTGCCATTGTTTTCTAAAGCTTTCAATTCAAAATTCACTACCTCTTTCCAATGTGGAGATTTCACAGCTTCTTGATAACTTTTTGGTTCATGAAGGAGAGAGAGATAGGGCATATGATTTGTGAGATGGTGATAATTTAGTGTAGGTTAAGTGTTGATGGAGAGGGTGGGCAATTGAGGTAAGAAGAGATTGTGAAATGTTAGTGGCAAGTTGGCAGTGATAATCTTGTAAGTTGGTGGGTTGCTGTCTAATTCAATCTGATCTCTTAAGAGGAGTAACGTGGGTAGGATTAGTAGCAGAGGGTGGTGAGTGATGGGTTGGAGATGGAGGTGCATGAGATTGAGTGGTTGGAGACTCTTCAATTGATGAAGGATAGGTATTGTTGTCATGCAAATCTGGTGATGAGGGATCAAAATTAGTGGAGGAATGCAGAATAGTTTCAGGGTAAGAGAATGTGAAGTCTGACAATGGAGAAGGAAGAACCAAATCAGGTGGTGGTGCAGCATGGATGGTGTTGGAGCCAAATTTTGAAAAAGGGAGCTGGATTAATAGAAAATGATAGTTCTGGAGATGAAGCAGGACAGATTCTCTAAGTCATAGAGCTTATAACCCTTGACACCAACTGGATAGCCAACGAAGATGCACTTCTTGGCCCTAGGACTTAGCTTGGTTTTATTGTGTTTTGAGGGTGGATGCAAAGCAAAGGCATCCAAATACCCTTAGATGTGTGTATGATGGAATGGTTCAGAAAATGACTTCATAAGGGGATTTATTGTTCAAAGTGAGGGTTGGAATTCTGTTAATGAGATGAGTGGCTGTCATGACAGCATCCCGCTAGAATTGAAGAGGAAGAAAAGCTTGGAAGATGAGGACTCTAGGAAAACCGAGAAGGTGTTGGTGCTCTCTGTCAACGACCCCATTCTGTTGAGGGGTATAAACACAGGTTTTTTTATGCAAGATTCCATTAGAATTATAGAAGTTAGGCATGTCAAATTCCGATCCATTGCCAAATCTTATTTGATTTATCTTGGTATTGAACTGGTTGTGAACCATGTGAACAAAGTTTTATAGAAGGGATCTGGTTTCTGATTTTAGTTTCATTAAATAGACCCAAGTGACTAGTGAATGATCATTAACCATAGTCAAAAAATAATGGTGACCTTGAAGTGAAACTTGAGAGTAAGGGCCCCAAATGTCACAATGGACCACATCAAAAGGAGCTGAAGTGCAAGAAGTACTTACATCAAAAGATTTTCTTTTTTGTTTAGCCAGAGGAAAAACAATGCATTCTAAGTCTTTGTCACTTTTTACATTAGGAACATAAGATTGAATTACATTCATTCATAAGATTGAATTACATTCATTCTCTATTGAGAAGTGTGTCCTAATCTGAAGTGCCAAAGATCAAATCCTTGCTGACTATTTGCTTGGAAAACATGACTAGAAGCTGGTTGTGTTGATTGGTTGATAGTGTGACTAGAAGAAAGTAAACCATTGACTGCATTGTAGTAAGGGGAGCTGGAAATGAGGAAGTAAAGGCCATTGTATACTCTAGCAAGTCCAATAATCATCCATGAAGAGTGGACCTGTATGAAGCAAAATTTGCTTAGAAAAATAAGGCAAAAAGAGGTGTTGTGAGTGAGCTTGCTAACAGAGATCAAATTAAAAGTGAAAGAGGGTACACAAAGGACATTAGTGAGAGTCAAGGAGTCTGATAACTTCACAGTACCAATGTGAGTTACTTTGGCTTGAGTTTTGTTAGGTAATTGAACAAAAGATTGAGTCCCACGTGTGACAGAGGTAAGAAGTGAGATAGAACAGACCAGTGGTCTGTGGCTCTAGTATCAAGTATCCAAGGTGTAGTGTGTGAATCAATCGAGTGATGATGTAAAAGAGAGACAAGATGTTCATGGTGATAGGCAAAAAAAAAAAAATAGATGAATCTGGTAAGGCACAAGTAATAGGTAGGCATGAGTTTGTACCTTCCATGTTGGAGGAGTGAGGGGCATTGGTTGTGGTATCTTCAAGTTTGACTTGATTAGGTGATAAGGAGTTACCAACATTGAGTTGAGATACCTGAGCATTGATAACTGCAAGGAGCTGTTGAATCTGAGCTTCAGTGATGGGCAACTGTCACCCTGCCATAGATGTATTTTCATAGTTTTGTGATGCAACTTGATTCGTTGAATGCCCAACTGAAGGCATACCAGATGTTAGATCTAGTAAACTTGAATTTGTGAGGGAAGCCAATCAAGCGATAGCACTTATCTTTAGTGTATCCACTCTTACCACAGTGGTAACAGGTTACCTCACCCTTCTCCCTCTTCTTGGCCTTGTAGTAAGGCTGAAGTTTCATGGTTAGGCAATAGGAGAGCACGAGTCTCCATCTTCCTTGAGTTTGTCCCTTTGCCTTGAAGTTGTTTGGTTGTGCAAAATGTGCATTGAGTTTGTCCCACATTGTTTTGGCATAGCTAATGTATAGAACATTAGATGCAATCTCCTTAGAAATGGAATTTAAAATCCATGAGAGGATGAGATTATTACACCTCAACCAGGGTATGTAAAGAGGACTGATTAGGCTTGTAGTTTCGATGGTTCCATCAAGGAACCCAAGTTTGTTCTTAATGGAGATGGCTAGTGTGAAGGAACGATGCCATGAAAGATAGTTGGATCCTGTCAAGTTTGGAGTGACCACCACAGTGTTGGCATTATCACTGTGGTACAAGAAGAAGGGACTATTGGGGTCTTCAGAGGGAGAGGAGTTATGAGAAGTGTTAACAGAAGATCTTTCATCTACCATTGTGATGTTAAGACAGTGAGGTGCAGCAAAGAGAAGCAAAAATTAGTAGGAACAATAAAAAATTAAAAATAAAAAAAAATAAAAAAAAAATAGCAGAAATCATAAGTGACCCCTCTCTAATACCACGTTGAAGAAATGAAAGATGATTTAATGATTTCACAATTGAGAAGAAGGTATGAAAACTGAGATCAATGGTGAAGGAAAAGAATTGATTTCCATTCTATTCACATAAGCAGAATACACAGCTTTTTATATAGGACATGTACATAAAGCATAAATTCCAAAAGTAGAAAAACAACAAAGAGACCAACTATACAAAAATATAAACTTTTGTCCACTACACCCCTAGCTAATTCCATCAAGGAGGCTATTGTGTCATGCTTCCACCATAGCCTTTTGTTCTTTCTGCCCTGATCACAACAGCTGCACTCCCGCAAGGTGCACTATCTGATGCACCACTGGACCCTTGGACAGTCTCTGCAGTCACAACAGCTGCATTCCTAGAAGGTGTACTATCTGATGCACCACTCGACCCTTGTACACTCTCTGCAGGTTGTAGCTTCTTCAATGAAGTTTGTGAAAACCCTCCTAAGGCCTAGACAAACCAAAGAGCCCCACAAAGCATAAGGGTAGCCCCAAGATCAACAATGAAAGATCTGCATTGTATTTATTGTTAAAGCTATTATAATTGCATTAGTATCAACTACTACAATCATCATTAACTACAACTTTATCATCTAATTTATTTGACTCTCATCTTTCTCTATTGAGTCATTGACTTTCACATGGACATGCTCTTTATGTTTTGAAGTACTTGAGGACTTGTCTAGTGAAGTTTTATCACTTGAAGTTGGTGAGAACTTATCATAGCTTGGAGCTTTGGCTGTTTCACATGGCTTGAATGATAATGGTTCAATACACCCCCCTTAATCTCCTGGGGATCTTGCGAACATTGTGATTAGTCCAAATAGAGACAAACCTTTCCGTTGGTAATGGCACTGTGAAAGTGTCAGCTAGTTGGTCTTTGGATGACATGAACCAAATGGTATGGAGCTAGATGAAACCTGCTTGTGCATATAGTGGAAGTCAATCTTAATTTGCTTTGGGAATGTTATCACATCATATGAGAGGCGGTTGAGGCTGAGCAATGCGAACTTCATGCAGTAGGAACTTGAAACAAATTAGTTTGGCAATTGTATGGGCAAGGGCACGATACTCAACCTCGGTGCCTGGTCGAGAGACCATTTTTGTTAAGAACCCTAGATGAAATGAAGGGGAAGAAGACATAATAGAAGTGCTAAGATGAACTGAGAAGGCTGTTTGCAAAGAGATTAAGTGGGGGAAGACTTAGAACTTGAGACGACGACGTTTGTGGATTCAACAAATTGTAGCATTTTGCTAGGGAGGACGTAGCGTTTCAGTAGATAATGCAGGGGGCCTGTCATTTTTAATAATGTAATACGCAACATTTCAATTAGTAGGGAGTCTGTTTTGATGTTAGGCACAACATTTTGGGGATCAAGCCAAACGGCACATTTTAGTTATTGTTATTTTATGTTGGCTATTGGTCATGTTAGTAAAGTGATATGAATCCGCAGAATTGGAATCCCTTGAATCCACAATAAATAGTATTTAAACTAAAACCTCACAAAACCCTTGATAAAATAAAGCTCCATCTTCCAAAAATGCCCCTGAGTGAATAGTGCACTGCTTCAATACCATTATAGTAACTTGGCTACAGTAACCCTCTTGAAACCCTAGTTCAACAAAATAATAACTTTCCTAACATACCCTTAAGTCCTTCTCATAATAAACCTAATTAATCTAAACTTTTAAAATAAGTCATTTAAATGAATTAAACAAGTTGAAAGTCTTCAAGTGCCCAAATGCCCAAAGCCTTTAAGTCATGTTATTGCCCTATTCTATAACTTGTATCAAATGAATCAAAACTGGATCTTCATCATTCAAGCCCATCTTGAATGTTGGGCTCTTGTTAGACACGTCCCAAGTGGATTGCACCAATTCTTGTATTGCATTCTTGCTCTTCTTAGCTCTCGATCCTATGATTGCTCTAAGGCTCGGTCCACCTTAGGGCCCATCACAAAGTCTAGAGTCTGTTACAAGAGTGTAGGAGGGACCTGCATATATAAAGAAAAAAAGTTGCAAAAGAAATGTATTTGGAATATTCTAATTCTTAAATCTATATGGGAGGTTGGGGTTGCCTCGAACAATCCTCTATGATTGATTGAATGAAGTTTACCATTTTCTTTATTGAGTTCTTCTCCTGATTCAGTGTGAGTAGATTTTTCTAGTGAGGTTCTTTACAATTGGTATATGTGTGACGCCCCCAAATTCTACTTGGGATTGAACGGACATTTGAAGCGTCGAGACATGCAACACAAGGTTACCTGCCCCCGTTCATGACATATAAGATGCAATGTTCCTAACATGCATCTAGCATTATGCAATATTCGCAGCGGATTATTTTTTTTTTTCTTTAGCAATACTATGCACCAAACTAAAAATATCCCAAATACTTGAAACATATTTCATACATAAAAACATACTAAAAAGCCGTGATCACTACACTAGTCCAAAATGGTTGTGATCAAAAGAATACTTGAGATACAACTCCAAAAGTACAAGCATTAACCTAAGTTAAATACTATACCATCATCAACATCGCACCGTAGCCTAGATGACCGTATTCAGATGGTCAGATTCCAATTCTTCTTTGGGTCCTGTAACAAGATCTACCATTCGGGGGGAATGGTAGTTGGGACTACCACAGTGAGATTTGATTACAAATCTCAGTAAGTTAACATAAAACTCACACACAGGTTAAAGATGCATGCATGGCAGTAAAAGCATAAATGCATAAGTAAAGTCGTACATAAGCATAGCATAACTTGACATATAACATGACATAACCAGAACTTAAACGTGAACTGAACTTGACTTAACATGACATGAACTTGAGTTTAAAACATAACATGGACTTGAAATGTAGCATGAACGTAAACATGCATAACATAAATATGAACTTGAAAATAACATAAACTTGAACATATCATGACATAAACGTGAACTTGAGACATACTGTAAACGTGAACTTAACATGATGTGAACATGAACTTGGAACATAACTTGATCATGAACATAACATGTACGTGTACATAACAAAACATGAACTTGATCTGAAACTTGACTTATCATGCACTTGATCTGAAACTTGACTTAATACGTACTCCACAGTTGTTGTGGCCCCACGTATTCTACGTGTCACAATTGCTGTGTCTCACGTAGTGTATGCTCCACAGTTGTTGTGGCCCCATACTTCATGCTCCACAGTTGTTGTGGCCCCATGAATACACGTAACATAAAATATAATACGTACTCCACAGTTGTTGTGGCCCCACGTATACACGTAACATAAAATATAATACGTACTCCACAGTTGTTGTGGCCCCACGTATACACGTAACATAAAATATAATACGTACTCCACAGTTGTTGTGGCCCCACGTATACACGTAACATAAAATATAATACGTACTCCACAGTTGTTGTGGCCCCACGTATACACGTAACATAAAATATAATACGTACTCCACAGTTGTTGTGGCCCCACGTATACACGTAACATAAAATATAATACGTACTCCACAGTTGTTGTGGCCCCACGTATACACGTAACATAAAATATAATACGTACTCCACAGTTGTTGTGGCCCCACGTATACACGTAACATAAAATATAATACGTACTCCACAGTTGTTGTGGCCCCACGTATACACGTAACATAAAATATAATACGTACTCCACAGTTGTTGTGGCCCCACGTATACACGTAACATAAAAAATAATACGTACTCCACAGTTGTTGTGGCCCCACGTATACACGTAACATAAAAATATAATACGTACTCCACAGTTGTTGTGGCCCCACGTATATACGTAACATTAAATATAATACGTACTCCACAGTTGTTGTGGCCCCACGTATTCACGTAACATAAAATATAATACGTACTCCACAGTTGTTGTGGCCCCACGTATTATACGTAACATAACATGTCTTATCTTTCTTAATGCATGAGATATTAATTAATATCATATACTTTTCTAACATGGCGTATACTTGTAAATGGCACAATATGATTTAATCATAACATTTCATGGCATACTTAACATGGCATACTTATAACATACATCATTGTATGACAGAAAAGATTATGTAACAGATAATTATTCATGAGAGATTAAATCATACGTAGCAGATAAACATGTAATGACATAGCATGACATGGCATATACGATAACATACATACATAAATTGTAGTTCTCTTACCCATCACACATACACAATAAACTGATAGTAAGTTAGAGGCTAACTTACCTCGATCGTCGCGTTCTATGAGAATAGAGCGCGAGACACGAGGAACTGCACAACAGCTGGAAGAGGAACACTCAAGTCCTTAAGATTTTCACTTCTGAACTCAATTGCCATATTGTAAGCACTTGCAACACCACGGCCAACTTGAGGTTTCACTATACTCGGAAGAGATAAATTGACTTCAGAAAGCCTTTGCACTAAAACAAGTTCATTAAAATTATCAATAACAACCAAACAAACAACTCATTTCTCAATCCATATACTCTTAGCCATAGTCAACCACAAGATGACACCAGTCATCCCGGACTATAATCCATATCATCACTGCTTCGGGACACTGTCATACAGTTTCCCAACATTACACCATACGCTCCACACTTCTCTGCTACGCCATCCAACCCTTCGTGACACGCCATCCGGTGTATCACGACTTAGTACAGAGTACACTCACGTGAACTCTCTTCCATTCACACTACAAAACCCATCACTGCGATACACGTCTCACGGTGCATCGCTACGCGACACGGAGTACGCGCTACGCGTACTTCCTTCGCTACAACACTCATCAACACGATGCACATCACACGATGCATCGCCATACCACACGGAGTACACTACATGCGTACTCCCTTCCTTCTACGACCCACATCACTACAGCGCACGTCGCGCGGCGCGTCGCTGCATTACACAGAATACGCTACACGCGTATTCTCTTCACACAACCCGCCGTATCACATCTACGGCATCCATCTCACGCCTATACTTCACAGCACAGTCCACAAAACTACAAAATCAAGCCTAACACTTCACAACCACACTTCGTTTCACAACTACGCAGCGAACTCCACAAACACTAACTACACAGTCTACAGCCAACCAAATCAACTATGTTAAACATAAATAACTAAAGATAGAGGGTTATACCATCGACGGGATAACCCGTGCGTCGCTCGCTGCTCGTCACGAACATGCGTCGGAGGAGCATACGTGGCGGTACGGTGTCTGTCCACCACATAAAGTGGTAGTTTGGGCTTGAGAAAGGCTAGGCGTGGTCTTGGAAGACTCACGGTCGCCTTGTGATGGTCAAAGGTGGCGGAGCACGGCGGCATCACGCCGTGAACAGTAACTCCGAACGGTGAGCGGAGGAGACGCGAGGTAGCGAAAAGCCATAGAACTTCATGGAAAGCTAGGGAAAGGTAGAGGAACATGTGGTGGAGCTGTGGTGGCGAGGTGGTGGTCGGACGGTGGCTAACGGCGGCAGATCGGCCGTTTGAAACCATTTTTGGCCTTGGAGAGTGCGGGAGAGTGTGAGCTCTACGAAGCTCCGTTGGCCATGAAATTTCTTGGAGAGGTTCATGAGGATGAGAGGAACAAGATGGTGGTGGTGAAACACCACGGGTGGCCGTGTACGGCGGCGCACGGTGGTGCAACCGAACGGGTGTTTTGAGAAACCCATATGAGAAAAAGTGAGAGTTTGGGAAAAAGAAAGACATGGGGAGGAAGCCCTTGATGTGGTGAATCCAATGGTGGTGCTTGGTGGCTGATTTGGCCGTGTATGGTGGTCCAAAATGGTGAAAAGCCTTAAAAACCCATTTGTTTGGAGGCGAGAGTGGCGGCTAACCGTGGCTCGGATGGAGGTGAAACTTGGAGGGGATGTTCACCGGTGAGAGGGGAAGAAATCTGGGTGGGTGGTGTAGTCCACGCCGCCGGCGAGCGGCGGTTCTGGGCGGAGAAAGAAATCGGCAACAGGGGAGAAAACAGGGCAGGGGCAGCAACTTCCGGGGGCTCTCGGCGACTAACGGCTGGTCCGATGGCTCTGAAAATTGGTGTGTATGAACTATGGTGAAAGGGGAAGAGAATGGCGGGGGTGGTGTACGACACCTCCACCGGACGGCGGAGAAACGGGCGGTCAAAGGGGCGGCGACGGTAATGAGACAAGAAGGAAGAGCACGGGAAGAGAGAGAGAATTGGTGGCCGGCGTTGCACACCTCCGGTGCAGATGTGTTCGCCGGTGAGGGAGGGACATGCCGGAGGTGGAGGTGAGGCACGGCGGCCGGAGGTGGCGCCGGTAGGAAGCTAGAACCGATCAGCTATGGTGGAAGGGTGTAAGTCGACCATGGAGAGAAGGAGAGGAAAGAGAAGAAAAAAAAAGAAAAAAGGAAAAATGAAGGAAAAAGGGTAGGAGCCTAGGTAATAAACTTCAATCCTACGTTTTGGGATCCTCAAATAATTCAACGGTGAATTAAAACACTGATTAAAAACGCGTAAATGTTTTATTTTAAATAAAACACTTTAAATAAAACACCACGATGAATTAAGGTAGAATATTATTTTATAAACTAAAATTTATAAAATAATATTTCCTCATCATTATATAAAATGATAAAGTACCGTTAATTAATCGAAGATGATAAAACCAATTAATTTAAATAAGAGTTTTCAACGTAAAATTAAACATCTTAATATCTTAAAACAACTAAAATATTTAATCTAAGTAATTATCCACAATTATAATATTTTCAGAGCTCATTAAATTATTATAATTGTGCTACTTTAAAAACAAGCTTATCTAATACTTTGAAATTCGATGGATAAGATCCGGGAAAACGCCATCGAGGTACAACGCTTAGGATAAAACTGTTCATGATTTTACAGCTGTCGGTGAAGAACAAATTACGTGATTTCCGGAAAAGATAATCTATACGCGTGATTCCAGATGAGGGTAAAGACGAGAGAGATGTGATTGCTGTCGGGAAAGAATCCAAAACTGATAATTTTAGCGGGCCGTTACAATATGTCTGTGATCCTTAATGGCAAAGGCTACTCATTCCAAGCAACAGTTTGATGGGCTTCAACAGCAAGTAAATGGTCTGAATGAGAGTCTTCAGAAAGTGCGCAGGGGCTTGTAGGATGTGCAAGGCAGGCTTGACCAACACATGGACATGATCCGCTCCTTGGTGGCTAATTAGAACACCATGGGCACTAGGGACCTGCAAGTCACATATGATACAGATCAAAGTCAAAACAGAGGAGGATTTCAATGGGGAATAAGTTTGGACTTCCTTCATTTTGATGGGAAAAATTCATTTGGATGGATATTCAAGGCATCTCAATATTTTGAATATCACCAAACAGCCCTAGCACAATGCTTGTTAATCGCTTCCTATCAAATGGAGGGGGAAGCTCTCGTTTGATATCAAAATGCAATTGAGACGAGTCAATTTAATAGTTGGGATACCTTGGTTTGTGCTATGCTAGTGTATTTTGGACCGACAGCTTACGATGACCCAATGGAGACAATTACTCATTTTAAGTAAACCTCCTCAATAACTGCTTACAAAGCCCAGTTTAAGGCTCTTTCCAACAAACTACGAGGACTCTCAAACCACCACAAACTGAGTTGTTTTCTTAGTGGTTTGAAGAACGACATCAGGTTACCACTCCATATGTTTAACCCTCTTAATTTAAATGCTGCCTTGGGTTTAGCTCATATTCAAGAGAAGTATATAGTTAGTACTAGGAGACCTATCAAGTTGAGCACTGAGAAGAGGGTCATGTCAGCAAGGTCTTACTCTAACATCAACAACCAAGTGTGTGAACGGAGTACAAGAGTGCAAAAATTTAGACTTAAAAAGGTTTCCTCAATATCAATGGATGAGAAACGTAGGAATGGTTTATGTTATCATTGCAAAGAAAATTGGAACCCAGCCCACGTGTGTAAGATCCCTAAGATCTATCTAATACAGGGCTGTGATGGACCAGAGGACAATGTGGGAGAAAAGGAGTTAATTCCAAATTCGGGTAGTGAAGGGAAGCACCAAACCAGGCAGTGAGTATCAAACCTGAAATTTCACTTAATGTAATTACGGGCACACCTAGTGCTAAAACTGTGAGGGTGATAGGGTAGATTGGGAAAGGGCACGTGGTGATTTTGGTGGATTCCTAGAGTACACATAATTTCTTAGATCCCTATAATGCTAAGAAAACTAGATTTCTAGTCAACAAGTCTCAAAAGGTTGCAGTAAAAACATCAAATGGGCAGATTCTTAGTAGCAAAGGATATTGCAATAAAGTCAAAACAAAAATCCAAGGTACTTATTTCAACTCTTCTTTCTATGTATTGTCCTTGGGTGGTTGTGATGTAGTTTTAGGAGTTAAATGATTGCAGTTTTTGGGACTGATTGCATGGGATTTTTCCCAACTTACTATCAAGTTAGTTTATGAGGGGAAGGAGATTTAGTTGGTAGGATTGGGCTTGAAGGAACTCAATATGGAGGGAAGTAATAAGTAAGTCATTAATTCTGTCAATAGAGGTAAGGGGTTGTTTTTACACTTGCTTTTGGGGGGGGGGGGGGGGGGATGTATAGAAAATTATCACCAAGTTTTAGGGGATCTTTGAAGTTCCAAAGGGGTTACCACCCTTATAAGAAAAGGACAATAAAATCACTTTAAAATAAGGGACTCAGCCAATAATAGTGAGACCTTATCGCTACGCACATTACCAAGGTTCAAATTCCATCAAATTAGAGTAGTACAAGAAGATGTGGCTAAAAGGGCATTTTGGACGCACGAGAGACATTATGATTCCTAGTGATGCTGTTTGGGTTTACTAATGCACCGTCAACCTTCTAAGGGTTGATGAACCATGTGTTTCGGACATACTTGAGGAAATTTGTGCCAGTATTCTTTGATGACATACTAGTGTATAGCAAGGGGTGGGTTGAGCATTTAGAGCACTTGGAGATGGTGTTGGAAGATTTAAAAGAAAATGAGTTGTATGCAAAGTTATCCAAATGTAAGTTTGGGCTCTCGGAGGTTGATTATTTGGGGCATGTGATAAATGCAATAGGGGTGATGGCATATCCCAACTAGGTGACTACAATGTTAGAGTGGCCTATTCCAGCGAATGTAAAGTCTCTAAGGGGTTTTTTGGGCCTCACAAGATATTACCGTAAGTTTATTAAGATTTATGAAACCGTTGCTACCCCACTTACAAATTTACTTAAAAAAATTCCGTTTGTGTGGAATGATAAAGGTATGAAGGCTTTTAACGAGTTGAAGTCAGCAATGATAAGATCCCAGCCCTTAAGTTACCTGATTTTTCTCAGCCATTTACTATTGAGTGTGACACTAGTGGAAGGGGAATGGGGGCAATCTTAATGCAATTTGGATAGCCCCTTACATATATGAGTAAGGCACTCAAGGGTGAGGCACTTCTCCTATCCAGTTTTGAGAAGAAGCTCCTAGCCTTGGTAACTGCTGTGTGGAAGTGGAGGCCTTATCTTTTAGGCTAATCTTTTATCGTTAAGACAGACCAACAAGCCTTGGAATTTTTGCTGGAACAACGAGTTGGGACAATGGCTCAACAAAAATGGGTAAGCAAATTGATCGGGTATGATTTTGTAATTGTTTTTAAAAAAAAAAAAAGAAGGCAAGGAGAATCTGGTTGTAGATGCCTTGTCAAGAAAGGGGGAGGAAAATGAGTTCATGGAAGGGTCATTAGCTATGATTCTTTTCCTAGCCTTGACTGGGTAGTGAGCTAAGGGATAGCTATGAAAGGTCTGCTGAGATGAAGGAAATCCGTAAAAAACTGCAAGAAAAAAGATCACCACCAAAAGGGTGTCAAGTACAACAGGGGTTAATATAGAGGAAGGAAAGAATTGTGATCGTGCCTGACTCTTCATTTAAGAGTAAGGTAATGCACTATATCCATGACCACCCTTTTGGAGGACACTCGGGCTACTTAAAAATATATCAAAAAGCTAAGAAAGACTTCTATTGGAAGGGAATAAAGGACATAAAGAAACTAATCCAAGAATATGACACTTGCCAAACAATGAAGTATGAAACAACCCCACCAATAGGGCTGCTGCAACCCCTGCCAGTACCACAACAAGCTTGGATAGACATCTCTATGGATTTCATAGAGGGGCTGCCCATGTCTCAAGGCCAAAATGTGATTCTAGTGGTGGTTGATAGGTTTACCAAATTTGGTCATTTTAAACCTTTCTCATCTTTACACAGCTTTTATGGTGGCCAATTTGTTTTTGAACCATGTTTTTAAATTACATAGACTTCCTCGGACCATTAGTACTGACAGGGATCCTTTTTTGTGAGTTTGTTTTGGAAGGCTTTTTTCTTGTTACAAGGGTGTACTCTTAACCACAGTTCTACCTACCATCCGCACACAAATGGTCAAACATAAGCCCTAAACAAATGTATGGAGGGTCATCTAAGGTATTATGCAAGACTGAAACCTCAAGGATGGGCATAGTAGTGCCTAACATTTACATAATGGTGGAACAACACATCGTATCACACAACCACTAAACTAACCCCCTCTAAAGCATTATATGGCTACCCTCCACCCCAATTACTATCCTAAGTTCCAGGAACTTCATCAAACATCTCGGTCGACCAAACATTACATGCTAGGAAGGAGATCATCAAAATATTAAAGAAGAATTTAGAAGTAGTCAGGAACAAAATGAAGATATAAGTAGATAAGAATATATCATAAAGGAAATTTGATGTTGGGGACTGGGTGTATCTACGGTTGCAACCCTACCTCCAAAGCTCTATAACTACTTGCTAGAATCTAAAGCTAGCTCCAAGTTATTATGGGCCTTTCCAGGTTGAGCAGAAAGTGGGTGAGGTAGCCTATCGTCTTAGGTTGCCAATTTCCTCAAGAATCCACCCAACCTTCCATGTTTCATGCCTCAAACACCAAGTGAAACAAAGTCTCTCAAGAACAACCAAGGCAGCCATAACTCATACAAATACACCAACTTATATACAACAGCCAACATAGTAAGCACTAAACCAAAAAAAATGCAGGGCACATGGTAAAAGCAAAATGCTAAAGCACATACAACAAAAGTCAAGTGCATCTACTAAACATTCTGCAGCCAAACATGAACCACGCAAGTGTCCTTCCTCTTCATCCTTAAATTAAGGGAAAGAAGAGGAAACAAAAATATGCTCATGCTTTCTATTACTAGTAAATTGAATTCCTTGGAATCTCTTTTCAGATATTGAAGCCAAATAGAATAGAGGAACTGGCACAAATATTATTACTGCAAGTTCTACCCCAAAATGGCAAGAAGTCCTTGCAACTAAATGCGTGGAAATCATTGAAGGCCAGTGATGTGTTGGGCTTTAGTAAAAACATCACATCATGATGTTTACGAGAAGCTTGGTGTGCATCCCAAAGAGATTCAGATTTCCAAAACAACGTCACCAACCCTACAGACAGGCTTGCTCAAGTTCACTGTACATGTATACATCAAACAAAAAGACCAAAACTAATGTAGACAAAAACTAAAGGTGAAAATCGATCCCTTTGGCGCGATTTTTGTGCAAAACCAACGCCGACCGATGTTTAATTTTTGGGGGAAAAAGTTGGTCAAAACTTATCAATGGGGAGGAGAAACACCATCCGAAATCGATGCTTCATTTCTCTAGCAGTTCACAGTCGGTTCTCAAACCGAGCTTCGTTTGAGAGAGTAGAGAGAGAAAGTGTTAGAGAGGAGAGAGAGAGAGAGAGAGAACTAAGAATCTGAGATCATGGAAGAAGACACAAGGAAGAAGATGACTTTATTTCGAAACGATGCCGTTTGGTTTAATGGCGTTGTTCTACTTAAAAAAAAAATTAGTATGTTTTGAATTAAACAATGTCGTTTGGTTTAAAACGACGTTGTTTTAATACCAAACGACGTCGTTTCAGTTGTGTTTAAAACACAACTATAGGCTTAAGACGTTTTGAGTACAGAATATAAAAATAATAATAATAATTTCTTTAGCCAACCGATTCAGTGATTTGAACAGACGTCGAACCAGCCGATATCGGTTTTCTCTATTTACTGCCGCACGTCAACTGGTTCTCCACCAGTTTCAGCCGATTCTGAGCTCTGATGGCCGATCTGAGTCGGTCTAGGTCGGTTTCTTGGTTTGTTGTGCAACCCTAACAAAAACTTCTTTATGAATGGAGAGGAATTTTCACTCAAATCAATTCAATCCCAAATTTAGATTCCAAAATCCATTAAAATACACAATCTTAATGGAAAATTGAATAAAAAGAAATGCAATCCAAAAACTTAAATTAACATCGTAATTAACAAGCTCACAGAATCATGGTGTTAATGAGAATTTGGCAGTCTCATAAATAACTTCACGAGCCTCCTATTCTGTAATAACATCATAACGAGCATTCAGATCTTCCCTTTGCATGAGATAATTACTGGGAATAGCACAAAAAACACAGTAACAGTACTCTTTTCAATTCTATATCTATAAACACACTAATTCAAAATTTTCAAACGGTTTAACTCATATAATATGCTCGCAAAATTTATTTAATATGAAAAAAATGTAAATAAAATAAAGAGGGGGAGGCAACTAACCTTACGAGAGGTGAATCTATGCGTTTGTGTAATGGGCCCTCTATTATGAATGGTTCAAGATGGTTAATTTGGCCTGTGGAACCTGGTGATAGAGAAAGTATTGATCAACTCTATACACCCAGCCGAGGGATTCTTCCCAGAAAATCTTTGGAATTCCAACTTTATGCCTCTGGAAAACCCTCTATGATTCTATCAACGTTTCCCTAATGAACTTCTCCAACACCTTCGAGATTCCAAGTGTCATTGCCATTTTCTGCCAGGATCTTCATTACCTATTGAGGTACTGACTGAAATTCTTCAAATTTGTTTTAGTACTTCAATAAACCTGTTATCTTGATTTTCTCTATCCATTCTTGCTGAATCTCTTGCTGTTGTATCAAAATTGCAATTGTATTTCGATCTGTTTTTGCTAACTTTCCTGCTGTTGCCTCAATGTTACGGGCCCAATTGATTAAACCTGGAAATGTAAATGATAATAAGAACACTCTTGAGTTTTTTTTTAGGAAATCAGCACCTCCAATTCGGCATAAGCCTTAATTCATTTCACGTAATGGTTACCCACGTCTTCCTTACATTATTATAACAGAAAGTATTCAGCAAAACAGAAATTAAGGGAATTGACTATCCTACTCTTGACACATGATGGCATGGACTTAATGGAAAACATATAAAACTAAAGACTATTAATGAAAGACCCAATATTATTGACCCAGAGGCCCATGGCCCAGCCCGTTAAATTAGCCTCTTCATTACAACTCATCATATTCTCTCCCCTTCGACGCCAAGACTCTATACCTTTCAATCCGAGCCTCAACGCTCACATGCATCATCGCCTCATTCAATTGAGCAAAGGAACGAATCCCTTCCACCATGACTACTGATACCAACTGTAATGGGTCCACTAATGTTGACTGGTGAGACAGAGAGAGAAAGAGCGATGTTTGTATGAATGACGTCTAATGATCTTCTTCTTCAATCCCAGCTCTATAGTCAACCTCTAACTCCAACTCCGACAGACACCACTCTGACTTCAACTCTAACTCTGACTTGTCGAAGCGGAATTAGATTTTGAGCTTTTTTTTTCTTTTTTCTTTTTTTTTAAACTTCACATTTGGCCCACTTTTTTTAAAAATAATTGTGTGGGCTTTCAAATTTCAATTGTTTCAAAAATTACAATCTAAACTAAATAATTCACTTTTGATTACAACAAAAAATACAACTAAAAACAAGTACTAACATGCTTTCAAAAATTAAAAAATAAAAATACACTAAATTACAAAGTTCCAAATGCACCCAAATAAATTAAATTACAAATTTCCAAATATACCAAAATAAAATAAATTACAAACTTCCAAATAACAAACTTCTAACTCCCAACAAATGAACCAAAATAAAGTAAGTAAATGTTACAAACTTCCAAATGTTCAAACTTCCAAGTTGTGCATGAAACAAATATGAAAAGATTAGTAAAGAAAACATAAAGGAGCATAGGAAATGCTTGACTGCAAGGTATTTATTTTGGTACTAGATTAATGTGGTTTCTAACTCCTGCACTAACATGCTCCAGAAATAGAATTTGAATCCTAAAATAATACAGGAGATTGGCAAAAGTATGTTTATAAGATTAGATATGGATAAGTATACATATATCTGTATGTATACAGATATATGTATTCTCTCATGCATAATAATTAATTATTTGTATTCCATACCAATAATAAATCAAATTTCGGCCTTCCAGACACCAGCTTGCTACCTTTCTCTGCTCCATTTTCAACCCACCCAACAAAGTCCAGCTTGCTCCCCATTTCCTCACCCACTCATTCTCACTTCTATGCCAAAACCCATATGATTATTATTAAAAATAATAACATTAATAATATAAATAAAAGATAGATTCATATATAAAAGAAATAATATAACAAACACATATTATAAACCCTACACAAATCATATCACCAACACTCATGATTGAAAGGTACTCTTGTGTACAACTTAAATGGCCAATTTTAAACATCACAACAGGCATTGGAATATATATTACAGTTATTAGCAGTACTCTTAAAACTTGAAAACTCGGTTTGGCCAAGTCAACATTCTGAAAATTCTCATCTCAAACATAAAATTCTCATTTCATCATTACTACTTTTCCAAATCCTCATACAAAATATAATAAACAATTCACCTTTTTCAAATCTCAATTTAACTTTTTCAAATCTCAAAACAATAATAATATTAAAATATAATATTTTAAACTTTAATCTAAAACTCAAAATTCTCATCTCACTTCCCAAACCATACCGTCTTAAACATGCACAACTAATAAATGTAGTAACATACTTAAATTTCCAAATCATCAACAGAACCATCTTTATAAGTTATAACACAGAACCATCAAAATTAACAGAATTAGCAACAGAATATGTTCATCTCAGGCACAATTTTTAACAAAAAGGGATATCAATTCCAAGCAAACCTGGCAACTCATATCTGCATGCTTATTTACATACAATATAAACTTTAGTTTATATATTATAATATAAATATATTATTTTATAATAATTAACCCATGGGGCCATGTTAGTATATTATTGAGTTTAACTAACTACGTAACAATCTAAGATATAGTTATATAAAATCTATATAATCAATATTTTAGTCATTATACATTAGTATTACGTGTTCTTATAAATTTATTATTTATATATTAGTGTTTATCCATTAGTGTTACATGTTATTATGCATTTTAGTGTTTATACATTAGTAATTTTGTGTTACATGGTAGTGATATTGAAATAGCATGATGTTTAATACACTAAACTATTATTAGTCAATTTAGTCTATATATTATAATAAAAATATTATTTATAATAATTAACCCATGAGGCCATGATAGTATATTATTGAGTTTAACTAACTATATAAGAATCTAAGATATAGTGTTACATATTATTATACATTAGTATTACAATGTTATATGTTATTATGCATTTTAGTATTTATACATTATTATTAGATGTTATTATATTTATATTTATACAATTAATATATAGAAAAACACATATTTTTATAAAATTTGTACAATATCGGAGCAGAGTCGGATCAACTCAACCTCCGCCTCTGACTCAGACTCTGACTTTCCATGGAAAATAAAAAACTCCAGAGCGGAGTTGGGGTCAAAGTCGGATTTTTGGATTTCTTATCAGCCCTAACTCTTTTTATACATCTGACTTCAAAGAGTTACACGACACCATATTACATTTTACTACATAAAACGATGTCACCCAACTTACAAGACACCATTTCTCTACACAATCTAATTCTCATGCATTACAAGTAAAAACGACAACGTACAACTAAGTGACCCAAAACGACATTGGACCAGACTTCGTTAACGAATTTAACTATTTCTCTTCTTGTTGTTCAGCAGTGTAACTTCACAGATACACAGCCAATGCATCTTCCCACGCCACACTACTGTCTTTCTTTCTTCTGCGTTCAATTTAGCATGAAACAAGGTCCTTTTTCCTCACTTACGTGTCCATCGTCCACAACAACAATCACCTAAATACTTTTTACCACTAACAGAAAGTGAGGCAGCCACAGGCCATGGGCAGAAATAGAGGGACTCTCAGAGAGAGAGGGAGCGAAGGCGGAAGAAGTAAACAACGAATCAATTTACATAGCGTAATTTTCGGCTATCGGGTATTACTCTGATTTACTCGATCTGAATCATTTTATTTTTGGAATTAAAATAAAATTTTTAGATTCCAAACCGTTTCGTTCGGATCAGGTATTTTTCAATCGAACAGGGATATCGGATTGGTTATGCGGTTAGAATTTACAGCCTATGCTAGCTATAAGTTTTGGACTTTATATTAGTACTTAGTATCAATTGGAATTGATCAAAAGAAATTTCTTTCATGTTTGAAAGACTTTGAGTTTAAGCCTGCAAGATCCTACAACATGATGAAGTTGAGTTGGTTGCTTGCCTTATGAGAAGGTTATGGTTAAGGAGGAATAGTTGGATTTTTGAAAATCAGTTTCTTGAGCATAAAGGAGTAATGAGGGCTGAAATGGATGGGTATAGGAGTATGTAGTAGTTCAAGAACAAAGAGGGTGTCTGTTTCGGCAGGTTAGCAGTGGTAGCAGGGAAGGGAAGTGGTCTAAGCCTGAGTCTCAGTGGGTAAAGGCTAACTGGGACGCATCTGTAAGGGTTGATATGAAGAAGGTGGGTATAGGGGTGGTTATGGCATATCTTTGCAAGGTGGTGGACTGTCTGCAAGATCCTTCGGTAGGGGAAGCTCTAGCATTGAGAAGAGCAATGCAGCTATGTGATGAGCTTGGCTTCTCAAAGGTTGTTTTAGTGGGGGATGCAAAAGTGATAGTTAAAGCTGCTAATAGTAAGGAGGAGCTATACACAGTTTATGGAAATGCAATGGAAGAGGTAAGGGGATTGTTGAGTACCAGGGAGTTCTGGAATGTGCAGTTTATTCATAGGGGGGCTAATAATGTTGCTCATTTACTTGCTAAACTTGCTTTCAATTTTCCAATAGAAAGGGTCTAGATTGAAGAAGGCCCGATAGAGATACTAAACACTCAGAGAGAGAAATTTTGTAATATCTGATTGATATGAATGAAAGATGAGGTATTTTCTTAAAAAAAAAAAAAAAAAAAAGGTCCATGCGCTCTCTCCTTTATGGCATTCCATTGATCCATCAGAATCACATGCATGCGTTGTCGGCTAGGTAATCGCTAATTAATACAAGCATTCATGGCCGGGGCCAGCCAGTGGTTAGAGCGATCAACCGTGCATGCATGAAAAATGGGGAAATAAAACTAATCGTTTTACTCCTCTTGAGTTTTGTCAGGCAAAGAAGCATTATCTAATTAATTCACTGTTAGAGTTTTGTCAGATTGTAAAGTTACTTTTATTGTAAAGTAGATTTAATGAATTCCATAAAACTACGTCAGTTTGTGAGTTTACTTTTATATAATTTTTTTTGTTTCCGTAGCAATTCTCCTCAACAAAACGTATCTTGCTTAAAGATTTGTCCAATCAGATGGTTATCAACAAATTAAATCAAGCATGGTCATTATATATATATATATATCTTAGTCCTGCGGTCACGAAACTATCCATTTTTCACGTCAGGAAATTTCGGGTACACATTACTTGTGCTGAATGTTAAACTGATCTCCAAGTTCATTAATTGCCACATGCACATGATGATCTTAAGCCACATTGTACTTTAATGGTGGAACTTAGGAAAATCAAACAAATCATGATTACTGAGATAAGAAAAGATCATTGTCAATATAACACATAACGTCAAACATTATATCTTCTATATATAAAAGTGGCTATCTAACTGATGAACAGTACTTTTTCATTGTTTTCCGTTTATTTTTTTGTTTTCTCCGTTAAGCTACCGTTTATATTTATTGCAAGAGAAAAGCTACACGTGGCCTTTTTTTTCTTTTATATTTCTTCTGCTTTTAGCACAGTATTTGAAAGAGAGACGCTATTGGCGGTCGGGTTTGAAACCCGTTTTTACACCAACAAATCAGATGCTACCACGTATAAGTTTTAGCAACGTGATGCATAGGCCTGCATGTACTTGATCAAATTTTTTTATGCTCATTCATCTTCTCTCTCGACGGTTCCTCTCTCTAAAATAAAGCTCTCTTAGTCTTTCTCCCACCCAACTTTTCACCAGTTTTTCACATGTTCTCTGTCCAAATAAAGCTCTCTCTCTCTAAAATAAATACATCTTTGTAAAGCTTTCTACCAATTTTCAAAGCCCCAAATTCTTTCAATAAACTCTATTTCTTCATTTTTCTTTTTATTTTTTGACCCTATTATGATTTGTTTGGTGGTAAGATGTATTTATGATCCCTTTTTTTTTTTTAAATTCTGGAATATTTAAGTACTCTCACAAGAAGTTGGAGAATTTGAAGAAGAGATGAGAAGGAAGAAGTCGATGAAGAAGCTGCACTTGAGCACTCCAAATAAAGCTCTTTCTCTCTAAAATAAATACATCTTTGTAAAGCTTTCTACCAATTTTCAAAGCCCCAAATTCTTTCAATAAACTCTATGTTCTTCAATTTTCTTATTTATTTTTTGACTGCTATTATGATTTGTTTGGTGGGTAAGATGTATTTATGATCCCTTTTTTTCTTTTTTTTCTTTTTTTTTAAATTCTGGAACTGATCTAAGTACTCTCACAAGAAGTTGGAGGAATTTGAAGAAGAGGATGAGGAGGAAGAAGTCGATGAAGAAGCTGCACTTGAGCAATAATCTCATGGGGTTCCATTAATAAAAATTCATCAACGAGGCAATTATTGTCATGATTTTCTCTTCCCCTTTAGTTTCAGTAATGGGGAATGATTGCAATGATGTCTCAAAATCTAGCGGAAGGCTTTACGAAGATGCAGATTCAAGGAAGTCAAAAATATATATATATATATAGAGAGAGAGAGAGAGAGAGAGAGAGAGAGAGAGAGAGGGGGGGGGTGGGGGGGGGGGGGGGGGGGGGAGAGAGGAGAGAGACAAGGGAGAAGAGATAAAAAAAGTTATTAAAATAAAATGAAGTAATTTGTTGTATGTGAGTGCCAATTTTGGTTTGCTACATCAACTACTTTTAAGTTACTTGTATCTCTTCTATTAATTATAATTCTATTAATTATATTACTTGTATAAAAGTTGAAGCAATGTCTTTTAAGTTATATATGCCATCAACTACTTTTTACAAGTTTTATAAAAAAAAAAGCATCTTATTTTTGTAAAATAATTGTTTAATTTAACTAAGCAAACGTACTTTGTACATTATTTTAACCTAGTATATATATATAGGAAAATGGTACTCGCCCCGCTTGATAATCTCGCTGAGATATCTCGCTTGACATGGACACGCCAATTGGTCTGTCAAACTTGACTTTTTTTTTCTTTTCTTTACCGCAACACGAGACCACTTCATTATTTACTTTTCTGTTACTTACTTTTCCCTTTCTATTACTTTTTTTTTTCTTTTTCTCCTTCGTGACAGACCAGTTTGGCAGACACACCAACTGGTCTGTCAAACTTGACTTTTTTTTTCTTTTCTTTACCGCAACACGAGACCACTTCATTATTTACTTTTCCATTACTTACTTTTCCCTTTCTATTACTTTTTTTTATCTTTTTCCCCTTCGTGGCTCCCCCTCCCCCCCAAATTCGACTGAAACCATTTTCCCACTCCCATTTCATTTCCTTTCAAACCAGTGCCCACTGCACCCAAACCCATCCCTGACCTCTGCATTTTATATCCTTCCAGTGGAGCTAGCATTTTCTTGAAAAACCCCTGACATTGGGTACCATTGCAGAATCTGAATAGTGGGGCTACCATTTTTTATTGTAGCACGGTGGGCCTCTCATTCAGATGATAGTTGATTTCTTCTGCTTTTGATAAATAGAACTTGAGATCATTGTGTGATGGTTGAAATTTGTATGTGGGATGGGTCTTATAAATGATCTTGTAAATTATTTGAAATTTGTATTTGAATTGGGTCACCGTTAAACAATATATATTTGAAGAGCACCAAGTGCTCGACAGAATGCCACAATGGATGAACCCTGCCCACTTAATTTTTCACAAAGCATGTTGATCTAAACATATATATTTATGTACTTAATTTCTACACTGTCGGTGGCTTTGAGGAGGATGGTGGAGGGGTCTAATGGAGCGGTCTGATAGAGCGGTCTGTGTTAGGGGTCTCTGTTGGGGGTCGTTCATTCAGAGTGGGAAAATGCTAAGTCGAATGGGGGTAGAGATGATGGGGGAAAAGCAAGTAAACGGAAGGAGAAAAAAAAGAAGCAACTAATGTAAAAGCAACTAACGGAAAAAGCAAAGTAAGGGAAAAGTAAGTAACGAAGAAGTAAGTAACGGAAAAGCAAATAATGAAGTGGTCTCGTGTTGCGGTAAAGAAGAAAAAAAAAGTCAAGTTTGACAGACCAATTGGCGTGTCCATGTCAAACGGGATATCTCAGCGGGATTATTGAGCGGGGCGAGAAGCAGTACCCATATATATGTACAGACATGCATTTCTTTAGAATATATATGCACAGATATGCATTTCTTTAGAAGTTGGCTTTTGACCTAATTAAACCCATCTTTTGAGCCATGTTTTCTCTCATATATGTCTGTTGACTGATTTATACGATAACTTCTCTAAATCGTTGGCATGCGCAGAATATATAAAAATCGATTTTAAAATAAAAACCATGTTTAAATCCTTATACGATTTGTATTAATTGCCTAGCTGGTCCATAACATTAACATCGAACCAATTTCTTCTCAACGTACCATTTGATCCTGTCAACAGTTTAATTCCCCAGTACTTCACTTAAATATTGCGGCTTGAGGCACGTATAATCACTATAAGAAAAACGGGCAATAGCCTTTTCATTGTTATTAATTAGTTGCAAAAGTCTATTTTTCTTGTAGTGAATTCTTTTTACAACAATATCTTCTAGGCTATATAATATTAAATTTAGAATATTTCTATAAAATGATGTTACTTTTATAAGTTATTTTATAAAAATATCCATCATTTAAAGTAAAGTAGTTGTGAAAATAGTAATTTCATCATGTGTATCATTTTCCTAATGTTTTTAATCTTATAGCTAGCTAGTCTCTATTACAATAATGTTCTTTTAATCAATTGCCATTCATCGACATCGATTTACATAACTTGCAAGTAACCTGTTGTTAACAAGTACTTGGTTCTAGACACACTATATATATATATAGATATATGGTTATTATATGAAGGAAAACCCATGACCGGACAATCCACTATGATGTTGAGTATATATTTCATTTTCAGGTCTTCAGGCTATTAAATTTTAATATGACTAATCTAGAGAACATTTCTTTCCCTCACTTTAGACATGACCAGGTCCTTAGAATATAGCTATTATCTTTTGCAATTGTTTTGGTTTTGAGATTTATGTAACTTTAAAGCCTTTTTCCTGTTTGTAAAATGTATTTCTCCGTCATGTTATAAAGGTTATTAATAAAATTCAGGTACCGTCATTCTTTCTTAAAAAAGTAATGCTAGTGTGCCTCCCAACTTTGATCGCTGGACATGCCCACTAGCACAAATTTCTCATCTTAATTTTTTCTTCTTTTTCTTTTTTACATTTTTTAATTAACATATTTACATATTTTTTAAAAATTAAAAAATTTACCAATATTGTTAAGGACGTGTCCCACTTCCTCTCTACAACAGTTCAACCACGTATTGTTAAGAGACTTCGTTATAATCCACCTGATAAAACTTCGATTCTTAAATCAATAAATGTAACCAAATGACTTAGAATTCAAAAGAGAGTTATATCCCTTATTATCAAGGGTTATCTGGTATAGATAAGCTCATACGTGACACTTATCTTATTCAGAAGTTATCGGTGTGGATCATCACCCAATACTTGAAATGATCACGTAACTGCATTAAGTCTCTATCTTGTTGTGAGAGATGGCGTGGTGTATTCATAACTTTGATAAAATTTGGATTCCCTAACTCCCTTCAATCAGCCAAGGACCTATTATATGGACTTCTCCCATATTGGGCTTTTAAGATAAGAATGGGCACTCGGCTTAAATAAGTCTTCCAAATACACTATAAATTACTTTTTTAATCATTAAACAAAAATAAAAAATAAAATAATTTAAATATTGGAGCGGTCAAAATGAGAGGATAAACTCATATGACATACTAGCGGCTTTCTTAAAAATAAAAGAATCGAAAGAATTTACCAAATAATCGTTGGTATGTAGAAATAAGAAATGGCCGATGGGCCGAGAGTATGGCTGGTTAGCTATTTCTAGCCTTCATGTACTTAATTGAGACAAATGGTTGGGCCTTGGGGAAAGGACCGGAAAGAATCCCTTCTTCTGCGTCGTAGATATATCATCTTTAGGCCTGATATATATGCAAGTTAATTCGGTGAATTTAATGTCAAAGGTCGGAGTTGAGGTTGGAATTAGAAATTTTATTTGTTTACTTATTTAAAAAATTTATTAAATAGATAAGAAGATATAAATTTTATTATTTATTTTATATAGTAATAATATAATAATCTAAGTAACAGATATGACCGATGCAATATGCTTAGAGTATTGGTATTGTTCTCAGGCAAATATGAAGAATCTATGGGTAAATCTGTTGGCATTGGATAAGCCATAACAACTTCATCCGAATTTGTATCTACAATTATTTTTTAAATATAAAATAAACTCTGGATCAGTCATCTACTTCGATTATTTCCCACGCGTTTCTCCTTTTTTCTCCACCTCAGTTTCTTTCCCACTGCCCAAGGGCTTCTTGGTTTCGTTTGGTCTTGAAGGCGCCACCGCACCATCCTCTCCGCTTTCTCTGGTTTTGTTTGTTCTCTTTCTCTCCAGTTGCACCATGTATTTGATGTTAAAAAATGGGTCTTCACATTTTTTCTTTAAAAAATATGATTTTTCTCTCCAGATCATTGTCATAAACAACTCCATGGCCAGCTCATCCCCTTCGCCCAGTTATTCTGTCGCTAGCTCCTCCTTGGCATTGCTCACACTTAAGCCCCTTCTCACAAGTGAGTTTTCTCTTACTCTCTTTCTCTTAATGTAAAAATGTTCTTTGGTGAAATTCCTTGTATGGAATTTGGGTGAAATTCGTGAGTCAAATTTTTGTAAATCTACCACTGGATGTACCTGTGCAGTCAAAAGAATGTGAAAACAAAGTTGTGCTTTGAAATTCACATGAAATAAGAGAAGCTATAAAAGAAATGAAGAAAATTTGGAAAAACATGAGGAATAAAATGATAAAAACAAGAGATTCCAACTTATTCATGTGTGATGAAAGATTAGTAAGACATAAAACATTGAGTTTTTTTCTTTTTTCTTTGTCTTTTTGTAAATGTTAAAACTTTATTTGTTATCATACAGGGTTGTTTGGGTATACAAGTTGTATGCATGAAAAACAACAATCAAGAAAAGGAAAATTAAATAAATCTCAAAACTTGAAACACAAGAACTACAATGAGTATATATTTAAGAACTACAATGAGTATACAAGAACTACAAGAAGTCATCTTTCTTATTATTTCTTTCAGCATGAACCGGCAACAGTTTATAGATTGTCTTGTACTGTTTTATTGACTTATGAACACTTCTTACTCTTACTTACAAAAACTGTCACATTGCACCATCTATTTACCTTAACTATCACATTGCATGGATGTAGCATCCAAGTTATAGAACAGCTTAAATATAGCATAGACTTTGTTTACACCAAATATTGGAATTATGAGTCTAAATTTGATTTTGTACAATTATACTTGAATTAAGGATGGATAGTTCTTACTCTTATGTTATTTTGGGCTTCTAAATATGAGTGTTTGTAACTATAACTACATGTTGCTGTAGGTGTGTGTAGCAAAAACTAGACTATGAAATACTAGAGTAAAAACTAGAGTTGGTTTGCTGCTATAGGGACTGCATTGTGAATGTCAAAATACTGGCAAATACTTTTTGGATGCATAAAAAATGAATGTGCATCCGAAATTGTCTATCTAGTTGACTACATATGGGATTGTGAATGTGCATAGAGTTTTGCTACAAATCAGCCACTATTTACATCACACACCCTATACTTATAGCTTTTCATAGGATGTGAGAGTGTTTTTCATAGGGTGTATGGATGTTTTTCATAAGGTGTGAAGTGTGGATGGTGAATAGTGGCTGATGAGAAAAATTATTCATGTGCATAATAATTGTTTTGTTAACATTTACAAAAACTGTCAACTAGAGATCATAGTTTTATAGATTGTTGGATTCAATTGATGAAAGTGAATATGATTCTTGGAGGCTATTGGAGATTATGAAAATAAAAATAAGCAGTATTTAAATAAATATAAAAATAAAAATAAGAATATTTTATTATTATAGAGAATGCGATGATTAATACAATGTAGACAATATAGACTTCAAGTTTTGAGTGATTAGCTAAAAGTATAAAATTACATATTAGTCAAATTTTAAAGATTAAGAAGACTAATCTAATGCCAATACTCTTAGATGACTAGTCCATATTTTCTTCTATGAATGCAAACAGCTTCCAAGTGAACCTAATTAAGTTATTTTAGTTGAGATTTGAATAGAGAGATTAAATAAGATGATTTTAGATGAAAGTTAAATAAAATATTGTTAGAATATTATTTTTTTAATATTATTATTATTTTTAGATTTAAAAAAATTAAATTATTTATTATATTTTATACGAGAATTTGAAAAAAATATAATGATTAAATGAGATCATGCGTTGGGATGAGCTAAACCCATCTTCGTATCCAAACTTAGCCTTAATTTACTAACAATGAAGGCCACTTTTTCTATATATATATAGCAATTATATGAAAATGATATTGAATTTTGTCACAAAAAAGATATTGGCCGATATCTTGAAATCTACAGAAATATTAACCATTGAGGACTCCTTTTATATATATATATATATACACACACACGGGACACCTTGTTCGATATTTAGACGATTCAAAACTTTGCCTTAAAAATTTTAAATATTGGCATGATTGCACTTTACTATTGAGTAATATTATATATAGTCGTAAAACTCACAAATATCGTGCAGTTGCTTTTAAAAAAATAAAGTCTACTGTTAAAAAAATAATTTTTTTTTCACGTAGATTTCATATTTATTTATTTTTTTAAAGTGATTACGCAACGCTTACATACTCATGATTATAACTATCATTTCTCTTAAATCAATGATCAAAGCACATGCTGTTGAGTTACATGACCTTAAACTTATGCACTCATTTTTATAAAAATAATATTAGATACAGTCATAGATTATATAACTATCATTTACTCTTTTTAAAAATAGTAAAATTTATTATTAAAAAATTAATTTTATTATATAAATCTCATACTTTTTTAAAAAATAAAAAATATACGACATTTATACATTCTATGATTATTACCATAATGGAAAAAAAAAAAGTGACGAAGTACAATCATCTATTATAGTGGGGCAAATAACAGTAGATGTGACAATTTACCCAAGGTTAAGAAGATTAAGGAAGTTTAAAAATATTTAACACCTGAATAATACAAATCACAAAGGCTACAACGAACTGATAAATAAGTCAAGAAGTAGAAGCATGAATCAAGTAAGTCGTGATTAGATGGACATATTCAAATGAAAAATTCTACTTAACCACACATATTGATGGGATTAGCCATCGGTGAGAGAGAATAAAATATTGTTTAATCATTTTTTTTAAGAAAAAATATATTTAGAACTATCAATTATGCAAATGCCGTATAATCATTTTAAAAAAAGTAAATAATAAATTTCACGAAAAAATTAATTTTTTAATAATAAAATTTACTCTTTTTTAAAATGATTATGTAATATTTACGCACTTTATAATTATATGTATAATTACTTTTTATTTAATGGGTCATATGCTGTGTAAACCAATGTTATGGCTCTTCGTTTATTTTGTATTAAAGTATGAGATGGGCCACGGTCGGTTGGGTTTGGTAATTAAGTTTAAATATAAAATTTTCATTTTATTTGATCTCATTATTATAATTTTTTTAAATTCACATATAAAATATAATAAAAAATTTAACTTTTTCAAATCTTAATTTAACTTTTTAAATTTTAAAATAATAATAATATTAAAATATAATATTTTAAACTTTTATTTAAAATAAAAAATTCTTTAACTTACTCCCCAAACCTAACTATGCACAGATCTGTAGGAAGTTGGGCTTCTGACCTGTAAAATCCATTATTTGAGTCATCTTTGCTCCACGTGTACCCTTCCTACTTTATTGAATATGAAAAATGCTAGCTTGGTATTCCAAAAGTATCCCTAGTATTTTTTTTCCAATGTTTAAAATATTGACTATTAATAAATTTTTATTTTTATTTAATATTTAAGGGAAAAAAAAAAAACAAAAAAACAAAGTGCACTAGGAACAGTTTTGAAGGCAATCTGTCAACACCCATATATATTATATAATATTACTTTATCAATCATATTTTTAATAAATACGAAAAGGATTTTAAAACAAAGATTATCAGTGGCAAACATTGACAGTATTAAGCTCATATTTAATCTTCATTTGAAATCCGTTAGTCGAGAATAATCTTTCAATAGATTTTTTATAATATTTATTATATATTATTCATTCCTATATACCATTCATATCCGATCCGAAATTAATCATAACAATCATAATAAATTCATATACATAATAAACAATAATAGTAACTTTTAAAAACTATTTATATCTTCTTATATATAAAAGCATGAATCTTGAAATGAACAGTAACTTCTTTGTTACAACATTTTATCCCAATTTTGCCCTTATATATATTTTTAACACCTCTTTCATCCCTCAAATCCTCCTTACAACATTCGAAATAATAATAAAAAATTCAAAATGCACAGTAAAGATAATAAAAAACTCGAATGAATAATAAGATAATAATAAAAAATTCAAAATGCACAGTAAAAATAATAAAAAACTCGAATGAATAATAAGATAATAATAAAAAATTTAAAATGCACAGTAAAGATAATAAAAAATTCTATAAATCGTCGAAAATTTCCGTGAATACACAGTAACAATGCACAGTAATATAATAATTCGATTCCTACTAAAGATAATAAAAAATTCAGATGAATAGTAAGATAATAATTGAACGCACAATAATATAATAATTCGATTCCTACACAGTAAAGATAATAAAAAATTCGTATGAATAGTAAGATAATCGTCGAAAATTTCCTTGAATATACAGTAACTATACACAGTAATATAATAATTCGATTCCTGTACAGTAAAGATAATAAAAAATTCGAAATGCACAGTAAAGATAATTATTTCTTCTTCTTTCTTTCTTTTCTCTTTCCGTGCGTTTTTCTTTTCTCTCCCGTGCTTCTTTCTTCTTTTCTCTCTCTCCCCGTGCTCTCCCCTTCTCTTTTCTCCTTCCCGTCGCCCCTACTTCGGCCGGCTATTGCACCCCCGTCCGGTGGAGGTGTCGTACACCACCCACCCAGTTTTCTTCCCCTCTCACCGGTGAACATCTCCACCAAGTTTCACCTCCATCCGAGTCACCGTTAGCCATCTACAGCCCATCTAAGCCGCACGGTTTTGAGCCGTTTCCGGCGCCGTCGCACCACCTCCACCCACCATCTCTTCACAGCTTCTTTCCCTACAAACAGGTCTGAACACATCTACAAAGATATGAAGATATCTGTTTTTGGTTGATTTTCTTGCGTTTATTTCAGATCTGTTTGTAAAAAATTTATTCAAGTTTTTTTTTCCTTTCGTTTGATTTCTATTTTTCAGATCCACAGAACAAATTTTTTTTCTATCTGTGTTCATATGTTTTTTTTTTCTTTTTGATTCAAGTTTTTTCTCTTTCAGACTTTCATCTTCACTTTCTCTTTCCTCTTCTCTCCGAAAGTAAACTTTTTCTCTCTCTTCTTTTCTTTTATTCATGTTGAGGATCGAGAACAAGATCAACACGCAGGTGACCTTTGCTAAGCGGAGGAAAGCTGTACGAGTTTTGCTGCAATTCAAGGTATTCACCAGAACAACAAAACCACTTTTGCACCCTCTAAACACAAAAGGCAAAGCAAAACCATCAAAACTGCTTCCTTCTATTTTTATTTTTCTATTTTCTAAGTCATCTTTCTTTTATTTTCATCTCCGAGTTGATTTTTTGAAAGAGAAAAAAAATTGATTTTTTTGGGTGTTGAACATGTATTTTTGTTGTGTATTGACAGATCTATATCTATTCGTTTAGATCTATTAGTTTTCACTTTAAACGTAGAAGTGAATGCAACCCTCATCTGCGCAGAATATGATTTTAGCTACGAAATATAAAATAGAGCACACAGAATATCTACCAGAAGATAGATACACAATATAAATATTTGTGAGATATTATTTTATTATCTCGAAACAAAATTACAGAAATTTGAGGCTCTTCGCCTCATTCTTCAAACGATCTTGCTCCTCTAAAATTTGCGTAGCATCTCTGTCTAAAGGAGTAGGCAATCTAAAAGAAGAATTAAGCAAGGATTTTAATTTCCTATTCTCTTGCTTTATTGCTTCTATCTTCATGTGAGACTCCTGAAGAAGTCGCTGAATGATAGAAATTTTCTCATTGAGTTTTTCCAAATCATAAGGTTTGGATTGTAGTCGCTGAGAAAATGCATAAATAGCTGAAGAGTAATGGGTACCGAAATTTACAAGCTCGTAGATAGATTCAACATCTGACTTATTAGCCAGATCATTATTGTATTGTACTATAGAACTTACAGCAGAAGCAGAAACAACTGGTGAAAATGGTGTAGAATACCTCACGTATTGGTTACGAGAAGATTGTTGGGCCATTGTAGAGTAAGAATGCAGAGAGAGATTGTAGAGTAAGAATGCAGACTAATTACAGAAAAGTAAAGAAGATGGACGCGAATGAAAATGAGCTGAATATTTCTTTTATAGAGAAAATTATGACTAAGCACCTCTATTGCTTCACGGCATCTCTCGTGAAGCGTCTCTTTACAAGAGACAAGAAGATGTAGCATCATAGTTCTGCGGCGCCTGACAGTTACAGAAAACCTGAAAAAGCTTGCGGTGCTTGTCTGATCTAAAAAGCTGGCCACCGTTTTTGTTGAAAAATAAGGTTAGCGGTTTAACATTGATGAATTCTTCACTAACTGTGTTATTTACAATTTTGTTTCTTCATACTGGGTTTTTTTTTTCCTTTCATTTCGTTGAAGCAGATCTTTTTTCCTTTCATTTGCAGGTAATGGGTAAGACCTTCTCTCCTATACTCATCTTCTCTGTTCTTCATTTTCTTTCTCCAATTTTGTTTCTTCATACTGGGTTTTTTTTTCCTTTTATTTGGTTGAAGCGGATCTTTTTTCCTTTCATTTGGTTGAAGCATTTTTTTTTTCCTTTCGGCTTCAGGCACTCCTGCCACACTGCTACTAATATATCTGCAGGTAATGGGTAAGGTAAGAATTAATCAAATTCTTTGATGGATTATTTGAAGTTTCATCTTTTGATTTGACAATATCTTCGATTTCCTTCAACTACTTATAACAGATTATACTTCAAACTACTCAGTGCCCTCCAGATTTGATCCAACTACTCAACGCCCTGATTCCATTTTTTGAAGCCCTACTCAAGCCCTTCACTAACTGTGTTATTTACAAGAACTCCATAAAATCACAACTCTAAAAGAGTAATGAATTTAATATTAAAATAATCTTAGATCAATATATAAAAAAAATTACCAAAATCGATATTTAGTATGAAATATGTGCCTTGCACATAAAATCAAAATTATGTGCCTTGCACATTAGCGCCTTACTAGTATATATATAACATATTAAACTAAGTCAAATCAACTAATAGGGTTGAAGGTACAATTTTTAAAAAAGAATTGATTTAAAATACTAAAATATTAATGCTATTCGTTAAAGATAAAAATCAAGAGATAAATGATAGTTTAATTATCTTAAAGAAACTAGTGCGTGGTGGGCAGTCTGTAAATTTTAATTAGAATATAATAATAATATATCATGATATTTCGTCGATTATATATTATTACAAGTTTCCGAAACATTACATGAATTCAACGCCACTGTCATCGTGTCCACTGTCTTTTACATCTTTTTTATTCCCTTCGCGACCTCAATACCACGCACCTACCTTCTCTGTAACTTCCGTTTTGAAAAGCACCTTCCCTGCAACTACAATCGAGAGAGACATACAGACCGACAAGCACCGACAAGCATACGGAGCTGAAAATCCAAGAGACTGGGAGCGAGAGCGAGGCATAACCTGCTTCCAGGGCTGTGACTTTGTGTGGCTTTTGTCTGAATCAGATCAACTGGGAAAGCTGACTTGGGATTTGAAATGGGTTTGGTTCTTTTTATCTTTTGATTGGGTAAAAAAGATGGGGAAAGAGAGCACAATGTCTTGGAAGACTAGAGGAGTAGAGCCAGCTTCGAAGACTTTGGTATCGAGAAAATGGACTCTGCTGCTTTGCATTGGATGTTTCTGTGCTGGGATGTTTTTCTCTGATAGGTATTCCTTCTGATTTGAATTTGCAATTTATTTCGTTACCTTTTCTCTGAGTTAGCAGCTTTAATTGAAATTAGGTGAAGTGGGTAGCTTTGTTTATCTCCAACTTGTCATTTATCTTTTTAATTTTTAGGGATTTTTGGTCCTGGATTTAGCTAGGTTTTTTTTTTTTTTTTAATCTTTTGCTTTTGAGGTTCGATGGGTGATGCCAAAGCCGGTGATAGATGTGAACTTTAGTCGGCAGGTTTATTTGGTAAGCATAAAAGAGAGCTTCCTTTTCTAGTCCGAAGGAAGCTCTTTTTTCTCTCTATACTTTTAATTACCCAAAAAAGAAAAATAGCTTCCTTCGGAGGCTGCTATACATATAAGGACTACTTGAAGAGACGAAAATTCATTCTTTTGAAAGCATTAAAAAATCACTGAGCTTAAATTTGCTTTCTTGTCTTCGTATGAATGACCTGTTACCATAGGAGATATCTCTGTTCCTTGATTACTTCGGGGATCTAAATATCTATACCCACCCCGTGTACTAGAGTTTCTTCGCATGTGTATAATTTTTTTTTTTTTATCGTTTTATATTGGATTTTGTTTTCAGATGTATTCAAGTACTAACTATTATGGTTACAGAATGTGGACAGTTCCCGAAGTTAATGGTATATCAAGGACAACAAGGATTGAAGATGAAAAGCAAAATTTAGTTTCAGAGAATTGTGAGTCAAGAATTGTGAGTACTTTTGTTCAAATACTCTTGACAACTTTATTGTTGCTATCTACTTACGGCCAACAATTAAACGAGTACAACTATGTTTTCACTGTTTTAATTTTTTGCTTGCGGTTATTTTAGCTTTTCGGCACCTTCACGAAAAGGTTTTTTGGCTTATTAATATGTTGGCCATCTTTGGTTTTCATCAGAAGGATGGAAAGCATGAATCTAAGAACATCCTAGGGGAAGTTTCAAGGACTCACAATGCTATCCAGTAAGCAATTTTGGAGCTTCTTATGTATAGTTTTCTATTAAATATTGGAAATTTAATCTTGTGGCTGCGTACAAAATGCAGAGCATTGGATAAAACAATCTCTAATTTGGAGATGGAATTAGCTGCTGCAAGGGTTGCACAGGAATCAATTCTCATAAATTCTCAGATATCAGAGGATGTTAAAATTTCTGAATCAAGAGGGAAAAGAAAATACTTGATGGTTATAGGCATCAATACTGCTTTTAGTAGCCGCAAACGAAGAGACTCAGTACGCGAGACTTGGATGCCCCAAGGTATGTGTATTGTTTACCCACAGTTTGTTAGTTTTCTTTTTTGTATTATTTTTTTATGGAATTTGATCAATCCTTACTTTAATATGAAATCAGGTGATAAAAGAAAGAAGCTTGAGGAAGAGAAGGGAATTGTAATCCGGTTTGTCATAGGTCACAGGTGGGTACTTAATATGATTGTAAATATGCTTTTGGCTATACACTTCTTTTTTCGTCCATTTTTTCTTTATAAGCTTTTATGAACTTTATGGTATTTCTATCAAAAAGATTATGAAACTTGATTCTTTGCCTTATCACTATCTCAATCATGGCATAGATTTAACACTCTGATTGAAGAAACTTTTTCGTGAAAATGATATTGTGGAAACTTCGACGTTTGTTGGCAAAGAAAAAGTAGAACTATCAATTATTTGTTATTTTAAAGTTCCTGTAAGAGTTCATAAGTCCTCTGATCTGTCGCCACATATAGTCATATGATCTATCTCCTCTTGTTCACGTCAATATTAATTCAGATATAGTACCCTCAATTTTGGCACTCTTGCTATTTTAACAGATGGAATTTGTTACTATTGATTCACAAATAGCACTCTCATATTCAAAACTCTTGTTATTTTAACGGATGGAGTTTGATTTATTCTCTCTCATTTCCCATTCTATTGATAGTGCCACATCAGGTGGTATCCTTGATAAAGCTATTGAAGCTGAGGACAAAAGGCATGGGGATTTGTTGAGGCTGGTAGTGCTCTTCTCTCTGTTATTCTCAACTGTCCCTGTTGATCTTCTGTTTGACACTAAAGTCTTCAGTTCTCGTGGGAGCTTAAGAACCAGCTAACTGCACTGTTTTGTCTATAAAACTCTCATGGGAGCAGGACCATGTTGAAGGTTACCTTGAATTGTCAGCCAAGACGAAGATATACTTTGCCACTGCTGTTGCTTTGTGGGATGCAGATTTTTATGTCAAAGTTGATGATGATGTACATGTAAATATAGGTAAAGAAGCAATGTATTTCCAAGTTATCCTTGTTGCTGTACATGTAGAATATTTATTTATTTTTTCTTAAAAAAAGTACAGAATGGTGCTTAGTTTTATTTTTATTTTTTCGTGTTAATTGTTTTTAGTAGAAGTAAAATGTCCATGTATTTCTGCTAATCAAAGTTTTGCTGTGTAGTTTGCATCTATAAAAGTAGCCTAAAGATTCATGTATATACATTAAAGCCTTTCAGTCTCTTCAGAATGACAAATTTGACAATATTGTGATGTAAAGCGGTGTGTTTGCATGGCCATCAATAACAGCAAAATAGTTTTGTTGCTGGAATAGAAATTGAAAAGGACTCATCAAAGTTAAGGATTTGCTTAGTACAAAATCATCCTTTCTTAAAATGCAATTGAAATATTAAGTTTGTTCACGAGGCTGCTAGATGTTCCTGTCCTTATGTTCTTGATTATCACCATGTAAAATCTTGGTTTCTGTCTTTGAACACATTTTCTTACATCAAATCATGTTTTGCAGCAACACTTGGAGCAACTTTGGCTAGACATCGGTCATATCCCAGGGTATATATTGGATGCATGAAATCTGGTCCGGTCCTTGCTCAAAAGTGAGTCTTGATGTTTGTTTGGTTGGTTAGTCATTTAAAACTTAAAATAATTATTTCATGGTACATTATCAACAGGGGTGTGAGATACCATGAACCTGAGTATTGGAAATTTGGCGAGGAGGGGAACAAGTACTTCCGTCATGCTACGGGGCAGCTATATGCTATTTCAAAAGATTTGGCAACTTATATATCAATAAACCAGTAAGTTCCGATGTGTTGCTAATCTTTTCGTCCAAATTCCATCTACCTAACTTGTTTCGCTTGGAATGACTATCATCTAGGCATGTGCTACACAAGTACGCTAATGAAGATGTTTCCATGGGTTCATGGTTCATTGGATTGGATGTAGAGCATATAGATGACCGGAGATTATGTTGTGGTACACCACCTGGTAATTACATAAATCTATGCATCTATTAAGTCTGTAAGTGTGGGAATGCGTGCACGTGTGTGCATCAATTTCTATGACAATTTGTTTTGTTAGTTTTGATAAACAGGTGGAGGTAACAAGCATCCGACTTAGCAACAGCTCTATCATTATGTATCATGCGTTCAGAATGGCATTTATGTGCATGTGTTTGACATGCTTGCTTGTGTGTGCATCATGTTGTACAAGATGGAAGAAACATTTCTTGCAGAATGTTTAACTTAAAAAAGTCTCTTGTTGCTAATTATCACCACAGATTGCGAGTGGAAGGCTCAGGCAGGCAACATATGTGTTGCTTCATTTGATTGGAGCTGCAGTGGAATTTGCAAGTCTGTTGAGAGGATCAAGGAGGTTCACCGGCGGTGTGGAGAAGGCGAGAATGCTTTGTGGAATGCAGACTTATAACAGATGACAGTTCTTCCAAACTCGGGATGAAGCAAATGCATGGCATGAGTCTTTTCAGACAATGTTTGCTACTCTCGAAGATGCAAATGAGATGGACAGATACCGGAAAAAAAGGGGGGTATAAGGAAATTGTTTTCTTTTTCCTGGATTCTACTCCATTTTTAGATTATGAGAGAGATCCAATAGCAAAACTAAAAGAGAGAATATACATTCTTTAATTGCGTGGAGGGCCAATTTGTAAGCCGTGATTGCATTTCCGTTAATTAGACTCCCATTACTCAATCGAAGAATAGACTTTCGAGCTAATCCAGTTTGTTAATTATATAAAATAAAAAATTCTATTCTCAAGCGACGGTCTATCTTGCTAGTGTCAGTAAATATAAACGTTGCAGAAGCTTTTTTAACCAATCCCACCATTTGCCGTGGCATTACAAATCTACGTTCTCCTGGTATTTTATGAAGGGTTTGGTGACATGTTTAAGAAAAGGTTAAGAAAATATAATCCTCACCAACTCCCATCAAGATTTCTAGAGTTCCCATAGCCACCTTACAAAACCCAAAATCTGAGTGAAATGGTTGCCCCGGTACATTCAAGCCTTGTTTTGCTGGGTTGAGTCTAGATAATGACAAAAATCATTTAAAGAATAGTAGTTTTCGAAATTTAGACCAGCCTTCTCTTGATTATTTTGAGTCTTGAATCGCTAAAAATCGAATCTTGAAGCTATATGTGTGGAATCAATCGTGCAGTTCGGCCAGATAATCCCAAACGAAAAATAGCATCATTCCTAGACTGAAAAAGCAAGCCCCTACCACTTATCACGCTTCCCACTAAATCTCTTCCACGCCTGAAGAGGATTAGATTTATACCGACAACGCCATTTCAGTTTAACAACATCCTTATTTCTCTTCTTGCTCTCAGGTTCTTTTTAGTTTTAAAACAAGTGAAGTGGACTTCTCTATATTCAATAATGAGATCAGATCTTGACGCCAATGCACCCAACTCCATTGACGACGACCTCCCAAAGCTTAAGTTCCTAGACTGTTCTCTTAGAGTCTGTGCAATTCCTCTTAGTGCTGCAACCATCTGGCTGACTGTGACAAATCGGCAGGATAATAGCACTTACGGGAAACTGGAGTTCAGCAATATTGTCGGCCTCGAGTAAGGAATACTTCAAAGTATATATTCCTATGATTTACCATGTTTTCTTTGTTCCATCTTTCTAATGGAGTTATGTTATTCAGGTACATGGTTTGCATCAGTGCTATTTGTGCTTGTTATTCTTTTATTGCTGCTATTTCCTTGTGGGTCAGAGGCTTAGTAGCGAAAGCGTGGCTCTTCTTTGTCTCCGACCAGGTTTAATAACCTCCACTCCATTCACGGAATTTCTTTATTCCTACATAAATTTTGGCATTTTAAAACATTCCATACAGATTGGAGAAAAAATAAACATTGAAATCTTCCTTCAAAAAAGGTTCTAATAGAAATTTTCTTTTGCAATTCTTTTTCTGGTGCAGATTGTAGCTTACTTAATAGTCACATCTGGGGCAGCAGTGTTGGAGATACTGTACTTAGCTTACAATGGTGACAGAGAAATCTCATGGAGTGAGGCCTGTAGTTCCTACGGAAGGTTTTGCAGTAGAATGAAGCTAGCTTTAGTTCTCCATGCCTTGGCGCTTTGGTGTTTCATTGTTCTCGCTGTAATCTCAGCTTATAGGACTTTTATCATGTTTGAGCCTCCTTCCCTCCTTTCTAAAGAGGTGGAACAAGAAATAGCTTAGTACTCCTTTGAGTGGTTTTCTTAGGCACTTGTCTCTTAGAACAGCTGGATTTCCCATGGATTCTATATACATATATGTTTCTTTGTAATGAAATAATGAGTGTGATATTTAGAAACAATGCCAAACTGATCTCATGTTGTTGAAGAAATAATAAACAAACTGGTTATTATTGTCCATTGGTTTTTAATTTCATTGGCTTCCCTGTTCCAGATTGGATGGTGCAGGAATATCTCGGTTTATACATGTTGTACTGTGGTTGTTCTCATGTTCTCACCCTCTTGAGAACTTCAAATAGTTTCCTGAATCTTTCAGAAAAAATAAAAAAAATATTTCTATATGTTATGAAACTAATGAAAAGATAGAGAGCAAAAGAGAGAGAGATGTTTAGAGAACTTTGTTTTCTCTTATTTCTTGGGGTCTTACACAAATGAGGACTCCCTCTATTTATAGGGATTTCTTGGTACAAAGGATGGTTAGGATTGTTACACTTGTCATCAATCCAATGGTAAAGAGTACAAAGGAGGTTAGGTGTACCTAAAATCACTATTGGAGGGTAGGTGTACCTAAGATTACTATTGGGGGCTAAATGTGGTCATACAATACAATTTGAACTTGGTTTCTAACACTCCCCCTTTGGATGACCACATATAAAGAATATGCCTCGTTAAAACCTTCTCATGGAAAAACCCAGTGGGAAAAAANGATGTAAAGCGGGGTGTTTGCATGGCCATCAATAACAGCAAAATAGTTTTGTTGCTGGAATAGAAATTGAAAAGGACTCATCAAAGTTAAGGATTTGCTTAGTACAAAATCATCCTTTCTTAAAATGCAATTGAAATATTAAGTTTGTTCATGAGGCTGCTAGATGTTCCTGTCCTTATGTTCTTGATTATCACCATGTAAAATCTTGGTTTCTGTCTTTGAACACATTTTCTTACATCAAATCATGTTTTGCAGCAACACTTGGAGCAACTTTGGCTAGACATCGGTCATATCCCAGGGTATATATTGGATGCATGAAATCTGGTCCGGTCCTTGCTCAAAAGTGAGTCTTGATGTTTGTTTGGTTGGTTAGTCATTTAAAACTTAAAATAATTATTTCATGGTACATTATCAACAGGGGTGTGAGATACCATGAACCTGAGTATTGGAAATTTGGCGAGGAGGGGAACAAGTACTTCCGTCATGCTACGGGGCAGCTATATGCTATTTCAAAAGATTTGGCAACTTATATATCAATAAACCAGTAAGTTCCGATGCGTTGCTAATCTTTTCGTCCAAATTCCATCTACCTAACTTGTTTCGCTTGGAATGACTATCATCTAGGCATGTGCTACACAAGTACGCTAATGAAGATGTTTCCATGGGTTCATGGTTCATTGGATTGGATGTAGAGCATATAGATGACCGGAGATTATGTTGTGGTACACCACCTGGTAATTACATAAATCTATGCATCTATTAAGTCTGTAAGTGTGGGAATGCGTGCACGTGTGTGCATCAATTTCTATGACAATTTGTTTTGTTAGTTTTGATAAACAGGTGGAGGTAACAAGCATCCGACTTAGCAACAGCTCTATCATTATGTATCATGCGTTCAGAATGGCATTTATGTGCATGTGTTTGACATGCTTGCTTGTGTGTGCATCATGTTGTACAAGATGGAAGAAACATTTCTTGCAGAATGTTTAACTTAAAAAAGTCTCTTGTTGCTAATTATCACCACAGATTGCGAGTGGAAGGCTCAGGCAGGCAACATATGTGTTGCTTCATTTGATTGGAGCTGCAGTGGAATTTGCAAGTCTGTTGAGAGGATCAAGGAGGTTCACCGGCGGTGTGGAGAAGGCGAGAATGCTTTGTGGAATGCAGACTTATAACAGATGACAGTTCTTCCAAACTCGGGATGAAGCAAATGCATGGCATGAGTCTTTTCAGACAATGTTTGCTACTCTCGAAGATGCAAATGAGATGGACAGATACCGGAAAAAAAGGGGGGTATAAGGAAATTGTTTTCTTTTTCCTGGATTCTACTCCATTTTTAGATTATGAGAGAGATCCAATAGCAAAACTAAAAGAGAGAATGTACATTCTTTAATTGCGTGGAGGGCCAATTTGTAAGCCGTGATTGCATTTCCGTTAATTAGACTCCCATTACTCAATCGAAGAATAGACTTTCGAGCTAATCCAGTTTGTTAATTATATAAAATAAAAAATTCTATTCTCAAGCAACGGTCTATCTTGCTAGTGTCAGTAAATATAAACGTTGCAGAAGCTTTTTTAACCAATCCCACCATTTGCCGTGGCATTACAAATCTACGTTCTCCTGGTATTTTATGAAGGGTTTGGTGACATGTTTAAGAAAAGGTTAAGAAAATATAATCCTCACCAACTCCCATCAAGATTTCTAGAGTTCCCATAGCCACCTTACAAAACCCAAAATCTGAGTGAAATGGTTGCCCCGGTACATTCAAGCCTTGTTTTGCTGGGTTGAGTCTAGATAATGACAAAAATCATTTAAAGAATAGTAGTTTTCGAAATTTAGACCAGCCTTCTCTTGATTATTTTGAGTCTTGAATCGCTAAAAATCGAATCTTGAAGCTATATGTGTGGAATCAATCGTGCAGTTCGGCCAGATAATCCCAAACGAAAAATAGCATCATTCCTAGACTGAAAAAGCAAGCCCCTACCACTTATCACGCTTCCCACTAAATCTCTTCCACGCCTGAAGAGGATTAGATTTATACCGACAACGCCATTTCAGTTTAACAACATCCTTATTTCTCTTCTTGCTCTCAGGTTCTTTTTAGTTTTAAAACAAGTGAAGTGGACTTCTCTATATTCAATAATGAGATCAGATCTTGACGCCAATGCACCCAACTCCATTGACGACGACCTCCCAAAGCTTAAGTTCCTAGACTGTTCTCTTAGAGTCTGTGCAATTCCTCTTAGTGCTGCAACCATCTGGCTGACTGTGACAAATCGGCAGGATAATAGCACTTACGGGAAACTGGAGTTCAGCAATATTGTCGGCCTCGAGTAAGGAATACTTCAAAGTATATATTCCTATGATTTACCATGTTTTCTTTGTTCCATCTTTCTAATGGAGTTATGTTATTCAGGTACATGGTTTGCATCAGTGCTATTTGTGCTTGTTATTCTTTTATTGCTGCTATTTCCTTGTGGGTCAGAGGCTTAGTAGCGAAAGCGTGGCTCTTCTTTGTCTCCGACCAGGTTTAATAACCTCCACTCCTTCACGGAATTTCTTTATTCCTACATAAATTTTGGCATTTTAAAACATTCCATACAGATTGGAGAAAAAATAAACATTGAAATCTTCCTTCAAAAAAGGTTCTAATAGAAATTTTCTTTTGCAATTCTTTTTCTGGTGCAGATTGTAGCTTACTTAATAGTCACATCTGGGGCAGCAGTGTTGGAGATACTGTACTTAGCTTACAATGGTGACAGAGAAATCTCATGGAGTGAGGCCTGTAGTTCCTACGGAAGGTTTTGCAGTAGAATGAAGCTAGCTTTAGTTCTCCATGCCTTGGCGCTTTGGTGTTTCATTGTTCTCGCTGTAATCTCAGCTTATAGGACTTTTATCATGTTTGAGCCTCCTTCCCTCCTTTCTAAAGAGGTGGAACAAGAAATAGCTTAATACTCCTTTGAGTGGTTTTCTTAGGCACTTGTCTCTTAGAACAGCTGGATTTCCCATGGATTCTATATACATATATGTTTCTTTGTAATGAAATAATGAGTGTGATATTCAGTGCATGTTTGGGGTTGTGATAGAAAATATTGCTTTTAGCTTAAGGCTTATAGTTTAGAGCTTAACGTAATAAGCTCTACTATTAAAAAGCTATTTACTGTTTGGGATCCGTATGTCTAAAGTACTTTCAAATATATTAGATTTGTTTGGAAACAAATTTAAAAAGCACTTTTTGAGGTAAAAATGACACAAAAGGGCATATGCTTGATATAAATAAAATATTATAATAAAATAACAATGAAAATAGTCTAATAGATTTTTTAGTAATTATAATGGAATGAAAATAACTTCAACCATGCATAAGTGAAACAGCAATATAATCACGTTCAATATTAATAACATTTTCACTAGATATCTCTGATTGTTGCATGCTTGAGTAATCTTCTGCTTCTTCGTCCTCCATGCTTCCAGGAGGTAGATAATCCTCGTCATCATCGTATGGCTTGAACTCAATATCTTTTAATGCATGAGTTCTAATAAAATTATGAATAGCCATAGACGCCTACGACAATTTTAACTTGCTTATGATAAGGAAAATTTGGCATATGATCTAATATCTTCCATCTATTTTTCCAAACTCCAAATGTTCTCTCAATAGTGCATCTGAGTGACGAATGTGTCATGATTAAATAGTAGGAGTAGAATGGCTGAAACAATGAACTTCAGTTTCAGGAAATGATAAATAGCATATGAAAAAAGATTAAAACACTGAACTGTCTAAACAAGCATACAAGATCTATAGAGAACTGCAGTACTTTTTGCAGAATAAAATGTGTTCTGAATATAAACTTGTCTATAACCATATTGTTTTTGCCGTAGTAATTGCATATATTGCCTGTCTATACATGCTCTATCTACAGATTTTCCTGTCAAATTGCCAACTTCCTTGAAATTTTGAAATTCTTAATCTGAAATTTTCTAATCACAGCAGTTTTTCTTGATTAAGTAGAAGCCAAAGTGGCCCCCAGTTGTCAAGTTGCAGGAGTCATGGTCATGCGATTCTGGCCACAAACAATGGGGCTAGCAACAGAGCAAAATATTTTACAAACCAGAGTCAACATATCAAATGACAAATTTTAAGAAAATAAAATGAGGAAATAAGACCAATTACAACGTACCTGAATGGATGCCTTTTTACTCACTGTGCAGAAATGACAATAGCACCGAATGCATGCACACTCCACACAATTTGCAATACCACCGAATTGAAGATAAGTTTTTCTTTTTTTACACACTACCGAACAGCAGACTCATGGGTGTTGTATAAATAGAGCAAAGATGTTAAATACGTGAGAATCATTTTCGGAATGGATATTAACGGAAATATTCCCAAATTTTTGGTGATGAAAAAATCCAATCTTTGAGTAGGTAGCTAACCAAAAAATCTGGAGATTTTTTTTGTTTCTAAAATCCAATCTTTGAGTATAACTAACCCAATTAATCTGGACACTTATCCAATACAATCTTCTTGCGCAGTCGGTTCCATTTTTCTCGGATTTTTGGAAAGTAAAGATAACATCCCGAGGAGTACCAATAAAGATTTCTCCCCCCAAGCTCCAAAAACTCTGTTTTAGCTCCGATAAATCTGTTTTAGCTCCATTCAAAATTGATAGAGAGCAAACGTATGAAAAATGCAAGAAATCTCCAACCGAAGAGTACCGATTCAGCTGGAGAGCAAATCGTATGAAAAAACAAGACTACCGATTCAGCGCCATCCTATTCTGTGTTTAAAAAAAAAAAATGGAAGCTTCAGTTCCATCCGATGCAGCTGGAGAAATTCTATCTCATAGTCAAAAACCCCAATACCAATTCTCAAGGCTTCTTTCCAAAAAACATCAACTGCAACCTATTTACTAAACTGACGTGCTATATACCATGAGAAACTCCTAAAGGAAAATCGTAGGACCTTGAAGGTGCGGTGGCTGAAGACTCGAAGGTGCTGTGGCTGAAGACTCGAAGGTGCGTGAAGCTTCTGAAAGTGAAGTTCTTCGGAGGCCGAGAGAGAGAGAGAGAGAGAGAGAGAGAGAGAGAGAGAGAGAGAGAGAGAAGGGGGGGGGGGAAGGGGACAGGCGAATTTGGGATTGTGGTAAAATAGCGAGGATGATTTCGTAATATGCATACCACGAAAAAATAGGAGTTACTTTTTATAAAGTGCTTCTGACAAAAAGCATCAAAGTGATGCTTTTGTTGAAACGTAATTTTTTAACTTTTTTTCATTTATAAGTACTTTAATAGAAAATTACCAAACAGGTAAAATTTACCATTTAAGTACTTTAAATCATTTTAAAGCACTGTTTAGACTTTCTACCGCAACCCCAAACATGCTCTCAGAAACAATGCCAAACTGATCTCATGTTGTTGAAGAAATAATAAACAAACTAATAACTGTCCATTGGTTTTTAATTTCATTGGCTTCCCTGTTCCAGATTGGATGGTGCAGGAATACCTCGGTTTAGACGTGTTGTACTGTAGTTTTGCTCATGTTCTCACCCTCTTGAGAACTTCAAATAGTTTCCTGAATCTTTCAGAAAAAATAAAAAAAATATTTCTATAATGTTTTTTAAGTTTCAAAAGTGCTCTCAATTACTTTGGTGTTTGTAACTTTGAAATGAACCTCACACAACCCACCTTTGTCAAAAACAAAAACAAGAAAAGACAAAACAAAAAGTGGAAGGGCTTGGTTCAGAAATCCTGCATTTCAAGTTTTCAACCCCACCTACCACACCAACAAAAAGCAGCACCGAGTTGCCTTTTCTTTCCCCCTTTTTCAATCTTTTTATTATTATGGTTACTATTGACATGACGACGGATTAACATTACAGAAATTTTAAACAGCAGCCTATATTTTTTCTAATTTTACTTTTTTAGCCTCTTTAATTTTACACTTCAAAAATAGTGATATATTGGGTATGAGGCTGCTGTATAGTAGTCCTCTTAATATTATATTATCTTTTCTTATCATCGGTTTAAAGCCTTGTATATTCGCTACAAGTCAAGTCTATTAGGACAACAATACAATTATAAAAGTCCCTAGCTCTTCTCGTTTCTCATCTATTTTTTTTTTAACCCAAGTCTCACAAACCTTCAAATTGTTGGGCTTGTGGATCTTGGTTGTGTATTGTGAAGGTCCGGTTTGATTAACCAACTCGACAATAATCTGTTTTACGTTTTTTTTTTTTCAAATTTTCAATAAAACTTGGTCATAGAGCAGGTAGACATTATCTCACGTAGGTATGAATATGGTCTACAGTCATAATACAAATAAAGATTAAGATCCAATCTAGATTATCTGTAAGAATAAGATTATTAATTGAAGGAAAGAAATATATGTCAACCGAATAATATTTAAGATAAATAATATTTACAGTCATAGAGTACGTAAGCAATGCATATTTCTTTTAAAAAAAAGTAAATACGTGATTCACAAGAAAAAATTAATTATTTTATAACCATTTTTTTTTAGCCAGTCCTTGCCAAAACGGGCTTCAATACTAACTTCCCGGACCTTAGCATAGAAATAAGTGAGCTCAAGCCTCTGCCTAATGTGGGCTTCCAAGAATGTGAGAAGAAGGCCCGCTAGTTCTCTTTTTTCTTTCCCTTCTTGAAACGACAGCGTATATATGGGCTTGCTCTCCTTTTTCTGATGAATCGCGTGCTTCCCTGTACAACGAGGAAACGTGAGTGAATCTTGTACGCGCACATTCCATTTTTGCATAGTTTTCAAAACCCTAACTACTTTGTCCCCATTTTTCTGTAATTGAAACTCAGCCGTGTCGATAAAGCAACAGCACCGAAACAGAGAGACAGAGCTCCAAGCCATGGCCAAATGTTCCTTCAAGCTCGAACATCCCCTCGGTTATCTCTCTCTCTCTCTCTCTCTCTGGGTGTGATCTGCTTTTTCTTTTTTTAATACAATTGCAGTTGATGCTGTTTAATTCTTTGTTGCGTGATTTGGGATTGTAAAATGATCGAGGTTCTATTGCGTATTGGGTGGAAATAGAAGCTATGAAATATCTCTATTAATTCCCAATTTTTTTTCGTTGTTTTTTCTTGTATACAAATTGTGATTTTTTCCCCTTTTTCTTGTGTACATTTTAATTTGATTCGGATATTTGGTGTTTTGTATATGTAACTTAGAAAAAGTGCCTATTTTATTTGGTTTATGGAACTTGTGGAGAATAGCCATACTTGTGGTCCTGTGGAACCATATATGCGTGTTGTTTGATGGAATGATGGCGTTTATAAACGTGAATCAATAAGTTATAGCTTGTGCCGTGATCTGGTTTTAGTTTCATAATTACCCTTCTCACGCGTTCCAAATTCTCTTCTCCGGTTTATCTCGTTAGTTGTGATGTCGGTGATTGGTGGGTTTGAAAGTCCAATTTTTGCGCATGACTTAGTAAGGGCCGTTTAGAGAGAGATTCTCCACAAAACTAACTCATATACTGATTTGTTACGAATATGTTGCATTTTTGTTTGCATGCCAGAAAGGAGGCAGGCAGAAGCTGCTCGAATCAGGGAGAAGTATCCTGATAGAATACCGGTATAAAGTCCATATCTCATTTTCAAGAACATGTCTATATAGTGGAACCATTAAACGTAATGTAAACCTTCATTTATTATTTCCATGGATGATAGATTTTCTTGTGCTACGTAGGTTATTGTGGAGAAGGCTGAACGAAGTGACATACCTGACATTGACAAGAAGAAGTCAGTTCAGCTTTTATTTTGATCTTTTTTATGCTCATTAATTGTACTCGCAATTTCAGTAGTTTGCCATGTTCTGCTGTTGTGTGTGGGTTGGTTGTTAAACCTACCTTTTAATGCCTATTAGCGTGCCAATCGCCTATCCAGGTGTAGCCTTCTTTTTTACTGCAGTGTCAGTGCATTACCTGCACTTGAATTCTCTCGGTTTGATGCTATTTTTCTTTGAGGAGTGCTATAGCCACAAAGGAATTACACAAAAGTAATCTCACAAATTGACGTGTCTTCATGTGATCTATCATATCTATTTTACAATAAAAGTAACTTTATAATCTGACAAACCATATCAAGCTATCAGTTTATGACAAACCACATCAACCGTCAGATCTATTTTCCTCCTTGATAAGAAAATCATATCTGGGCTTGCTTTGTTGAGTCTGTATTGTTCATTTACATTTGTAGGAAATATACCTGTAGTAATCACTAGTTATTATAGTCTCTCTTAAGTGACTTCATTTTTTGGTAGTTAAATATTTTAGGGTGTATGACTTGTGAAGGTTTCACTGCCCCTAGTCCAACCCACAGAAAAAGAAAATGAAAAAGAAAAAGAATCCCCAGATTTTTTCTGCAAAAGCTCGGTGGCTTGCCTGGTGCTATCACTGGTAAGGGCTCTCCAGTAAATGTTCAAAAGAAAAAAGATAACTCGCCTAATAGAGAGAGAGGAGTGAGACACATCTGTGAAGTACATAGAGTTCAATCGGTGTCTTATTCTATTGTCAGTGGGTATGCTATATGCTTCTGGGTGTCAAAATAAATATCTCTGTTATGATTTTAAGCCAATTCCGGTGGGATCTTACAATGTTATTTGATATTTTAACATATAATACTGTGGATCTATAAGTTTTACATATGGGGCACTAATTCTTGTGCATGACTTTATTCGGTCAGCATGAAAATGATGTAGTTTCCACATATTAGATGGTGAATGTTAGCTTTATTCTGATGAATGCAGGTATCTAGTTCCTGCTGATCTGACTGTTGGGCAGTTTGTTTATGTGGTCCGGAAGAGGATAAAACTCAGCGCTGAGAAGGCTATATTTATCTTTGTTAAGAACATCTTGCCGCCAACCGGTGAGAATTTTTTTTGTTAGGGAGGCATCTACTCTATGTATTCTTGTAATGTTGGCTCCTGTATTAATTGATTTATATTTCTTCTATTGCAGCTGCCATGATGTCTGCTATTTACGAGGAAAACAGAGACGAGGATGGTTTCCTTTACATGACCTATAGTGGCGAGAACACTTTTGGAACATTCTGAGTGCTGTCAAGCTGAATTATATGTAAATTATAATTGAAGAAGCAGCTCGGGATCATGTATATTCTTTGCTGTCAGCTCTAATTGGTGCCTCCCAAACTTTCGAGGACATCTCATAAAACACGCTTCGACTCTAAGGAAACCGTACAGTAAATATCATCTGGTTTATCCTTGGACTATTTTGTGTGTTACCGTAAATATTTTTTTATGAATCTATGTTATGCCTGTTGACTCTCGCATACTCAAATTTGTGTTTCCAAGCGTTACGATCATGAATTTGGTTATTTTAACCGCCATGAAACATGGCAAGCCTTGATGGTATGGATTTGGGTTCAGCCCCATTTTACTTTTTAATGACTGTTGACTCAGCATTGTGGCCCGTCACTCAATACTTGGTCTGGGTTGTTAGCCTTTTTACCCTCGCAAAGCATCAGAAATGAGAACTCCCGACTGTATTCGTATTGGTATATGATCAAGTTAAACCCCTGCATTGCTGACAAAGTTAAAACTGCTCAGAGGATAAATACGCTGCTCTCAATCAAGTTGATTATACCAAAAATAGGCATATAAATTAGTATTTTATTAAGACCCGTTTGGATAATGAAAGTGTTTTATTTCATTTTGTCATTATAATTTTTTTAAATTCTCACGTAATATAATAAATAATTTGAATTTTTTAATTCTCAAAAAGATAATAATATTAAGAAATAATATTTTAACAATATTTTATTTAATTTTCATCTCAACTCATCTCTGGTTGAGTTGAGATGAAAATTAAGAAATTATTTTCAAGGCACCTAACGTGGACAATTCTTTTCAAGAAATTAAGAAATTAAGATATAATTAAGAAATTATTTAATTATATCTAAAAGGCACCTAACGTGGACAATTCTTTTCAAGATCAAACTTGCACCATCGCATATATTGCTGTTCCAAATTTCTTACAGAATGCACTAATATGAGGAAACTTGGCACCATTATATTTGCATTGCCAAGTTCCAAACGACAACATCATGCATGTGCATTACTTGAAAGAAAAAGTCTAAATGCAGGCATACGGAGTGCCTCCTCCCGCGAATGGTATCCAACGTGGATTCAAACGTACCGTTTTGGAGTAAATAAAAAATAGATCTGAGTTCAAACAGTTTGTATCAGGTAAAACGTACGTCTTTCAATATTGGAAGAAAGTAATAAAGAGGAAGTTATTTGCGTTGCAACAATCCTTTTGCTTATTGGCCTTGTATTAACAGCTATAAAATGAAGTAGTAGTAGTAGTAGTAGTAGTTCATGTATTTGATCATCAATCAGCATTAACGCTACTAATAATACAGGGTTTGGATATACAACGGTCGATCATTAATCTTCCCATGTTTTCAAGTTCAAAAGAATGAAAAAAATAATTACTAATAAAAAAATCCATCGAAAACCTATTTAATTTTTTCCTTTTAAAAAGAAGAAATATCAAACAAGAACACCCGCATTAATGACTTTTGAAGCTTTTTATTTTATTATTATTATCACCATTAATTCACTCCGTAAGCATTTGAACCATCCCTAGCAAATTCCGGGCAAGTTGTCCCAAGTGCAGGAGCCAGGGGTTCTACTGTGGTCTGTTGAGGCAGCAACAGGAAAAATCGAAGCTATATGTTGCATGTCGATCCCGATATTATCGTCTGTTACACCTGAAGATTGGCCATTGGAGATTTCCCCACTATCACTGTACCAATCCGGGATTTGAATGTTGGAAGGCATTACATTGAACAGCTTCGACAAGTCTTCCTGCATGGAGTTTAACAGAACTCCTGATTCTACCTGTGGTTTCACTTCTGCAAACGAATTAACGTGTTAAACAAGAGGTAGTTATATTCATATACCGCAGGAACAAGTTTTTTGCTTAGTCCACCCTACCTTCAAAAGTCCTGAAATCTCAAAATAATGAGAGAACTTGATTTTACCCTAATGATGAGGATGATTAGGAGATATTGGGGCATAGAGGAAAATGAATCTGGAAGAAAGTTATCTATTTGTACTCAAATCTTTTCCAATATTATATTTATTCCTGAATTCATAAGCATCAAATCAAATTGAGAGTATAATTGAAGGAGTTTATGAAATGGCGGTGATAATGCACAATAATAAATCCGTACTCAGAACACCAAAATTTAAAGCACACAGAACAGAGAAGGCAGTAAATGCAACTGAAAGCATCAAAACCGGAATTAATGTGTCTAAATTATCTTAAGGTTAGACATACTGGCATATTCGGAGAAAGAGCACTTTGTAAACAGAACCAATATTGCATCAAAATTCCCATAGCCGCAACAATCTTACACCAATCACCCACAATATGACATACACTAGTTCGATGTTTACTCACAAAGAGATAGATGTTGATATATTAAGCAAATTATAAAGAGAACTCACCCGGAGAGGAAGAAATTGAATTGGAACCCTCCCAATGCTTGAACCCCTCAAATGCACGCTTTTCCTCCAAAAAACTTTGTGTCATCAAACCCTGGCTGGACGCTGCCAATGCCTGAGCCTCCTCCAACAAGTCCTCCAACAAGCCATTACCGCTGCCCTGACTGGCAGCCGCATTAAACTTCGCGTCCATGGTAATCTCCGACATCCCGGCCGGAGGAGAATGCCATGATAATTGGTTTGAAGGGAGCTCCTGCTTAAGAGAATAAGCAGAGACCGGCGACACCATTTGGTGCAGTTCTGACTGGGTACTCAGAAGCTGTGGCGAGCTGTGGCTAGAAGTCATTGGGAACTGAAAGGAAGTAATATCGGGCAACTGGGTCAATGCATGCTGGCCCAGAGGAATGTTATTACCTTGTGTCGTTGACGCCATGGGTAGCGAGAAACCGGTTGAGTCACGGTAGCGCTTGAAGCGAATGGGAGGGCCTAGGATCGGAGGGGGCCGTTGGAAGGTGAAGGAGGAGGGGGTGGTGGTGCTGGTGTTGAAGGGTTGTGGGGAGAGGGATTGGTGAGAAGGGGAGAGGGGAGAGTGGGGAGGTGGCGTCGGGGAGAGAGTGAAACAAGGGTGGTGGTGGGAGTGGAAATGGAAGGTTGAGCTGGTTGGGGTAGTGGGTGTGGTTGGGGCTGAAGGAGTGTGGATGCCCGGAGTGTTTGGTTGGGATTGGGATTGGGATTGGGATTGGGAGTTGGGGGATGGTTGAATGTCGTGTGGATAGAGAGGGAGGCCTTGCCGCAGGCGCCGCTTTACCCTGGTGTTCCAATAGTTCTTGATTTCGTTGTCTGTTCGTCCAGGTAACTGCATGCACACTTTTATGTCAATGCAGAAGATAACAGAGGCCAACATTTGTTCTGTCATAAAAACCAGGCAACATCTTGTTCTTAAAAAAGGATTAAAAAAAAAAAACTTCTAAACATATGTTCTATGACATGAACAATAAAAAAGAAACACAAACATCCAGACTTGTGCTGTAAAAGCATAATTGTAGCACAAAATTTAGCCCAATTTGTATTTTGAAGCGACCAAAATCTAACAAAAAAAATACCTGATTTAGAGTTCAGGTTATAAATACTCAACTCATACACCAAAAAAAAAAAACCATTGAATCTAAAAAGAAAAAATTACAAAAGCATGGTTGTATAAGTACCTGAGAGGCCATACGAGCCCATTTGTTGCCATACTTAGCGTGGAGCTGAAGAATGAGCCTCTCCTCTTCGGGAAAGAAGGCACCTTTCTTAAGATTGGGCCTGAGGTGGTTAGCCCATCGGAGCCTACAGCTCTTGCCGCAGCGGGCGAGCCCGGAGTTCCTCTGCACAGCGTTCCAGTTCCCTTCCCCGTGCTTCCTCACGTACTCTGTGAGAATCGCGTCCTCTACCGCCGTCCATGGGCCCTTTTTCAGGGCAATCCCTCCTCCACCTCCACTACCCTCGGCCCCACCTGCCCCTGTGCTCGATCCCGTGGAACCACCGCCATCGCTCTGACCGCCGGTGTTGTTGACATTGTTGTTGTTGCTGCCTCCGCCGCTGCTGGTTATCATTACTACCAACTAATTAATTCTCCCAGCGGCCAAACACGGCTTGGTTTATAGGACGCTGAATTATATCTCAGTTAGTTGCTCTATTATTTTTTGCTTATAAAATATCTATATGAATCCGCGCTTGCTTGAGATTCGGGCGGGCCCTCTTGATCTGCTTTCCAAAATGCGTTCTTTTTGTTTTTGTTCTTGTTGTAAATTACTTTTGTTCTATATGACTCTAAAAGCTAAATGAATTTGGAACCTTTCAAATGTACTTTCTTTGTTGGGTTCGCGGGTGGGAGAATGCCGGTCTTGAAGGATGCAAGAATGTGAGCTCGGGGTTTCTGGGTTTTAAGAGAGAGACAGACCCAGAGAGGGAGATCAGGCTGCAATGGTGTTGATGTTAGTTGTGGAGTTGAGAATGAGGATGGAGATGAAGATGGAGGGTCTGTCTGATACTTGGACCCACAAAAAGATGGGGTTGTGGGAGAGTGAGAGCAATTTAGAGGGGGTTGTGAGAGCAAGAATTGCGCTTCCGGGTACTTCTCCAACCTCGTGGTGTTCCATTTTAGGCGCTTTTATGTTTACCCTCTTGGCTTTAGGGCCTTTTTCTTCTTTCTTAATGACAGCACCTTTTAGCTGTTGTCTTAGCTTTGATTTGCTCTCATCCTTTGCTGCTGAGTGGATACAGCCTTTTATTTTTACGCTTCTTCAGTTTTCACTGTGGCTACAATCTAGAAAGAGAACCTTCATGGTAGACGTGGGAATTTCGTGATTTTTCCATAATGATATTATATATATATATATTTAAAAAAATTATCTTATAACCAGCTAATGCAATAGTACCATTATATTATAAATAATTAAATTTCATTTAGTTAAATTTTAAACTTCACCTGCCCTCCATATAAAAATGAGTTATAAAAAATGTAAAATAAATTGTATGTGTATTATTATTAAATGACATAACTTGAAGCGTAATAGCAAGGTAATGACATATGAAATGATGTCTTTAAGGCCCATCTGGAACTTAAACTGAACTAAATCTAGCATTCAAATACTTAATTATCGAATCACTAAACTCATCTCAATTCAAAATATCTTTATAGGTAAAACCTACAATATTTTTCAACATAATATTTCTTTACACGTGGGACCCATAACATTTTTTAATTTATCAGAAATACATCTAAACTCATCTAACATTCAAATATGACTATACTCATCATATGTGGATTTCATAAAACTCATCTCAATATCTTAGCTCACTATTATTTATAAAGAACTAAACTCATCTCAACTCAACTCAACTCAATATGTAGACCTGCATAGGTTTATGTAATCTAGGTTTATTAAGATTCTAAAGACAATGATTGCGACATTGTAGCGCTTTTAGCCTTTGATAGTTGGGTACAGTTTCGGCATAGAATTTTACAGTTTCGGAGTGGTAGTGGTACATTCAAATGCCGAATCACTGAATGCACCCCAGAGACAAGACACTTTATACCAAAGACAATTGGCTTTTTCAGTTCAGACGATCTATTTTGAGTTTGATGCTTTGTTCCCTTTAAGGATGCATATAAAGCTTCCTTTTTTGGGCCAGTTTAGGTCAAATCCTGCATCTTTGGTTGTAAACCTAATTAGACTCATTAATACATTAATAGAAGTGATTCTCTGTTTATGTGATATAATTTAGTTTAGAAAATAAATTTTAAAATTCGAATCTTACAAATCAAATCTTACTATTTAAGTGATATTTTATATATGATAATAGAATAGTTCTAATAATAAATGGTCCAATTACATTCATCCCAAACCCTGCAATTTTATGATTAATGTACATGGGCTAGGAAGTTGTAGCTGAGTTGAAGTGCAGGGCCAAGATAGCTCTTAGTAAAGAAGATTCTAACGCAGTTATAAGATTATATTTAGGAGACCCAGCAGGAAACAACTCTTAGTTGTAAAATTGACAATGTACACAAATGCATGCGCGTAAGTTATAAAGGTCACAAGAAAACTATATATGCATCCGGACTTTACTCAGCCAGACAACATGCATGCATGCTAGATTTGGCCAAGGTGACTTGGTCAAGATTTCCCCACTATTTACCCTCCCAAATCATCATTATCTTCATGTACAAATAAAATACACTTTTGAATAATCTGTCAAAGATTAGATCTTCACGGAAAAAGCGAAAGATAGAAAATAATGAAAAGGATAATAAATAGTGAGAAATGATATTTACAATCGTAGTTATGCAAACGCCGCGCAGTCTCTTTGAAAAAAGTGAATTAATACGGGACCTACATGAAAAAAAAAACTAACTTTTTAATCATGGACCTCACTCTTTTCAAAGCGACTAGGCAATATTTGCATACTCTACGACCGTATACAGGACTGTTCATAAATAGTTTGTGGTATACTTCAACCCATTTATGAGAAGAGAAATGATTTAATTATTAAAAAAAATTTATAAAAATAAACTCATAAATTAACGTGGATTGATGTGATATATTATATTATAAAACTATTTTTATTGTATAGTATTTCTAATATATTATATAACGTTATGTCAGTTTGTAGAATCTTTTTATGGATATAGTACTTTGATATGGATTTTGATAAATTTTTTAGCAGAGTAAAATTAGAATGTTATGTATTTTAGCCAACCCATTGACACCCTCCATCTAGGGTCTAGGGTTTTAAACAGTTTTAATTTAATGCAAAAGCGATTAAATGGTTGAGAAGATTTGCACGTCAAGCATAATATTTTAGACTCATGCAGAGAAAAATTCAACAGAAAGAGACGCTTGTGCAAGAACCATACCGCCCAATTAATATTACATGATATCCGATGTCCTGATCTGGTCCAACGAGTTTTGTTGCTTTCTGCGAGGGATTGTAAGAATTTTAAGGCAAGAAAGAGTGTTGGGTGTCATTTGTCAAAAAGCAAAGCCTACTAATATCGACCAGCTTTGATTGTATAAGGCGAAGGAAAATGCCTTATATATATGTGTGCGCATGTGGGTGGATGAGAGTATTGCATGTTATGGGAGAGAGAGCTTCGAATTCAAGATCTCCATGGCTTTGTTCTCAAACTTTTTTAGCTGTTTCTCAGAGCCCTCTCGATCGAAACAATGCGTGTGTGACGGGGATGTTTGTGTCATAAGAAATGATCAGAAGAAACTTCATGGAAAAACATCCCAGGATAAGCAAAAGCAAAGCCTTTGGATTTCATTTACCCGTCTTTCATTTTGGAGATTTTAAAGATTGAGATCCTTGCTTTTGGGTAGTGGGTTTTTTATGGCAGAATGTGTATGCCTCCAAGGTTAGAACCGTGTCTAGTTGTGAGTTAAACTCAGTTTAGCAGCTATCTATCGCAATTTCTTTAAGAAAAATCTATTCATCGTTCATTTGCTTACCATCTTTCTTAGTATTTTTTTAACGCATTTATTAGTTTATCTTGAGTATTTATTCTTAGTTCTGCGTCTCTCTCTTTAAAATTAGATCATTTATCCTGCACTGTGACCCTTCATTGAACCATTTCGACAGCCGAATGCGCATTCAGAGAGAGGAGCATTAACTAGAGGAGCATTAACTGTGATGCATTAATGCTTGTTCTGTGAAGATCAGCTTTTCAAAATTGAGCAATCCTAAAGTGCTGAAATCAGCATCGTCACTCCGAGTTAATTCTTATTTTTAGCACCACCGTTGAGAGTCAGGATGACAACAATCTCTGAGCTACGTATCACTATTTAAGTAGCCCTCGTCCACAGTTCTTGAACGATACCCAGCATATAAGATAGTACTGGAACTTACAACTTTAGAGGCAAAAATATCCATTCACAAAACAATTGGAGAATAAAGAGAGAATAGCTTTGGAAAATTTCCATGTCAGAGATTATAAATTCTCGTTTATATAATAATATCTCGGCAGTATCAACCGGAATTAGAAATGAAATTACATTATGAGCACCAAAGACTTGAAACTGAACCACTATTTCTCATCCACCTGTAACAAATGTACAAGGCATCTCAACATTTTATGCATTTGCTGCTGTCAGACTAGCAATTTCTAAGCAATTGGTAAAATTTCATAAAATTAATCATTCATCTGCCAAAAATTTCAATTTTTTTTTTTTAAATCTCCCTGATATGATATAAACCCTGCCGCTACCAGTCAGTAATCCTCATTTAGAAAACAAGTAGCTGAATTCTTGCCCCAAATTTGCCGGGATCATCCCATCCCCAGCAAACACATCCAATTGAACAAAATCCTTTTGTCCGTACAAGCAAACCCAGTCATTGGCGATCAAACCCAAACCAATGGGGTATTCGCACATTCAGTTCAACGAAGGCATGAGAGATCAAATACAATCCATGTCGTTTAGACAGGAGCCAGATTAACCTCTGTTCTCTTCCCCATTTATATGATTTGTCCGAAAAACCATCCCCACTCAGAGTTGCAAAGCTAGGTCTGGCTGCTGGGAATCAACAAGAACACCAGAAGATGGTCTTGCTGGAGACCCTGGAGACTGGAAACCAATATTCAAGTCTGGAGGAAGTGTCTCCTGTTTAGGCCTTGGTTGTGTACGAGGACTGAGACTTTGCCAAGGGTACTGCACCTGAAACCTAGACAGGTCAGCTGGGGCTAATTGAGGGAAAACTATAGGTCGGTTTGGGAGTTGTGCTTCATTGCCCATGCGAACAGGTTGTGGTGCAAATGCCATGGGAAAAGAGTTCCTCTCAGATTGAGAATGCATCCCCCCTGAAAGAGGAAACTCTGCCCGCATTTGGGAAATTTGTGGACGGAATTCCCGAGTTGGGTTGTATGATGGACTCGCAGAAATTGGCGTTTTGGAGAAGCCGGAATTTTCTGCGGCTTGTTTAAAACCTCCAGCCCCTATGGACATCCATGCACGGGCAGCTGCTGCTGCGGCATTGCCTGAGTCAACTCTCCTTACAGATGGAACTGAGGGCATGACTTGTCCGGTTTCAACTGACGATTGATTTGAAGATTTCTGTTGCATCTGGGCCCTTTCTGCCAAAATTCTCATCAACTGAACTGGGTCACTAAGACCCTGCTCCTGTCCATGGGGAAAGTTCATTCCTCTAGCCATGTGATTAATTGTGGCGTCAGAAGATGGACCACTCATCTTACTATTCAAATCGCTGCTGGTGATTTTTCCATTTGGTTGCCGAGTAACAATTCCATCCTTATCAGGCTGCTTAAGCGGTTCAGACTGCAGAAGATTTATGCTTCTCAATACTGGCTCTTTGGACCTTGAATCTGCTACTCCTGAATTACTTGAGAACTGCTTTTCAGCAAGAAGCTCAGCATTATTTTGATGGGCAGAGGGCAAAGAGTTCAATTCAAATTGCTTAATAACCCTATTTTCAGGCTTGGAAAGACTCCTAGATAGTGGATTTTGCTTCTGGAAAATGGTATTATCAGGTGTACTCAGTTTATTTCCAGCAGTGCCAGAGACATATAATTTCCCTGCTGAAGTATGACCACCAGCTGGACCAGATGAAGATTGTTTTGCAGAAGAAGTGGGACCAATTACAGGAAGCTCCTTAGCAGAAACACGAGTCTTAGTTTTTCCATCTTTTCGTAATTCAGCATTAGACATCAACTTTGGACTTAAACCGGGTTCTTTCTGGGGGCAATTCTCAAGCATTAGTACAGGAGTTTGAAGTGGCTCATACTCTCCAACCCAACCACGACCAAATTTGCACCCAGCAGGTAATGCCTGCTCAATTCTCTGAGATGCAACTTTCCAGGCAACAGGTCCAAGAGTTGCAGCAAAACGAGCCAAGCTCCTAGCATACGAATATTCTGCAGGAAGCCCGACCTGCTTAACAAAATTCAAATGAAAACAAACAAAGACGAAAGTAAGATGAGTAGAGAGGCCAACTATTTAAGAAAAGGAACCAGTTCCACATCACGTACAGCAATCAACTGCTTAAGTTCACCCTCAAAGGTTGTAAATATCAAGTCTGATATAATTGCCGGCTGATTGGAATGGTTATATGTTGCACGGCGGTTATCATCGTGCACAAATTGCTTCCTTCCCAATTTCGACAGTAGGCCCTTCCCTAAAATAGTACAGCAATCAAAGCAATTAGAGAACAACATGACCATGATAAAATAAAAAAATTTAATCTAACAAACGGGCTATCGCAGTCAATACTCGCCTGGCATGATTGTGTGATTGCAAAACAAAACTCTACTGGCTAGCACTAAATTAAAACATTCTAGGCAAGTAATAAATAAAACAAAATGATAAAATCTACATGCTCTTTATATACATCCATCATCATTGTAGTACACAATGGAAGATGGGAAGATAACCTTCATTATGATACCTGATGATAAGTCTTCTGCCTTCTCAAGATTAGTATCAATTAGGGAAGGATTACCCTCCACAACAACATCGGTGTTACTAGGCCTCTCACAACCACCGCCTTGGTTAGTATTGAAACCATTCTGTACATCTCCAAGGGTGGCAAGAGTGGCACCAGTGGAGAAATCAGAGCCGACAGGCTCCTGTGAGGTTCGGCAGAGTGGCTTCTTCCCAGGCTTCTTGATTAAGGAATTGGATCTTGTTTTCTGCTCAGACTTCAACTCTTTCTCAGACCGTTCAACTTCAATCCTTAGCCTCTCAAATTTCTTCATTGCCAATTCTTGTATGGAACGAGCCTTTTTACATACAACAGTGTCATAAGAGAAAAAAACAGAGCAAGATAGTGAAACAGCAGAGTCAAAGAATAACTGGACAAAAGATTTATACCTGTCTATAGTATATGGTGTCCGGCGCATTATATTGGATTGCATTTGAGCAAATTAGGAAAACATCATTCTGCGTTCCAAAAAACAAACTGTACAATTAAATATATAATAAATCATTTTTTTTATTCACATTAATTCTTAGCAGCGGAAATCTATTCCAAAATCTTAGATACTTAAAATGGAAAAAAGTACGATTATAATTATTTAAAGTGTGTATCCACGGACCACTACAATCATAACAGAGAAATGAAGTAACAGCTTTCAGGTAACAAAAACAGCTGTGCTTTGAACAGGAAATCATTCTCTCTATTGGTTGCAGATAGAAAGAATTATATTCAGATAAAAAAAATAGCAAAAAAGAAACCATGCGCATAAATATATAAATTATGTGCATAAACATATGTATATGTAAATGTATAAGCATTTGGCACAGATGTCTATAATCCCAGTGTCAATTAAATCTCCTCAAAATTGTCTATTATTCTCCTAAAAAGATTGAATACTAAATTTTCATATCTCTCATTGGAACACTGATACCAGGAGGAAAAATCCATCATTTTCCCACAATTGAAAAACAAGAAATTACCAAGTAGGCAAGATCCAAACCCTTCACCAAAGTCACAGTTCATTGAAAAAAAATAAAACAAACAAAATAAAGTTGAATGCAGAAACAGAAAACCAGAGCCTATTTGGTTCTGTTTTCTGGCAAAGTTTTTTTCAATTTACAAGGTCAGAGAAACATAAATCGAAATAAGGTACCCAAAAAAAAAAAAAACAGATCTTGGAACATGCTATATACTACATTTCTATCCCACTTTTCATCTTATTATGAAAAATGTGGCACTTTCCATAGCCCTTGGATCATCTCTTATTTTTTAAAACAAAAAATCAATGGTTGATGAACAATGCCATCTCATCATAGTGGGATACAAGTGGGATGAGGGTGTAGTATGTGCCATTTTCCTTTTATAATACATCTTCTTTAGATATATATATATTAGCATAGCTATATGCTATACTCCTATCCCACTTTTTTTTCATCACACTTTATAATTGTGGCACTTTCCATCACCCTCAGATCATCTCTTGACTTTTTTTAAAATAATTCAAAAGTTGATGGGTGGTGCCACCTCATCATAGTGGGATAAGAATGGGATGATGGTGTAGTATATAGAATTTTCTTATATATATGCGTATATACATACATCTTGTTTCTAGCTTAGGAAAATGAAATTATATGTCTAATTTGATTCAATGCAACCTACCCCACACAATATGGACTGAACCCATGAAAATCCACATGGTCCGCAATGGTGAGGGAGAGGGGCACAATGCTACCTGATTACAATAAGGACAAACTTACATAGAATACTGCCAACGTTTCATGAAACAAGAAGTTCATGTTAAGAGAGGTGGGGTGACCAATGCACAATATCTTACCAAAACAGGTATGTTTGCCACTAACATCGATATGGCCCACATTCAAATTACAAGCAAACTTCCCTAAGCAAGATTCTCTCAAACTGTTTGATTAACTATCCAATGGTCTTGCGGATGGCATTTACTTCGCTTCTCGTGGGCGATATCAGGGATTCCATATTGACAGCCCCTTGTTTAAAAAAGGAGGGACAGAGAAAACTAAAATAGGGGTACAAACCTCAAATTGTTCCAAGGTAGAGTACGATCCATTTGCCAACTTCTTCCTCACCGTGGCAAAGTCCATAGGATGCTCAATCACATCGTGATAATCGGGAAGCTGCAGTCAGAAAAGCAATTTAAAACACCAGTACCAAAAGTGGCTTCAAAGACCAATCTACCATTTATAAATGAAAAAAAATCAAAATTCCTAACACCTCGTCGGGATCAACCGGTTCTGCATACACACCGTACGTGTCTTTCCTGCCACGATTCAGATATTAACATTAGAAACTGCCAACGTTTTGCAAAATCAAAAGGTAGATTGACTATAGAGGGGGGAGAGAGAGGGAGTTCACTCCCATACTTTTGAAGTTTGTCAAGAATCAACTCCAGTGTCTTCTTGTCAGGCAAAGGAACCCCAGACCGAGGATCTGTTGGCGTCCCTAATCAAAACAAAAGCCAAATCAAACAATACCGTATCAAATCCCAAACCTCATTCGTCAAAATAGCCAAAAGCCATAAATCCCAAATCCTCAAATACTAAATTAATTATTCAAGAACCCATAAACCAAAACGAACCTGGAGCAGAATCGAGCTCCTTCAAGTCCACCTTCCTCCCTCTTTCCTATCAAAACACGTAACCCGGCACGAACACACAAATAAGTGCCGCACATCCATAAAAAAATGCATAAAAAGAACGATTATGACTGCGTTTACAAGCGTAATATAGATAGAGACAGACCGGACTGAAGACAGATAAGGCAGACAATGCACGTTAGAGAGAGAAATAAAGATATAAGGAGATAGAGAGGGATGTGAGTAGAGAGAGATGTGGGGAAGCGTGATCAGATTCTCGTGGGCGTGTTAGTTTTTGACAGTTGACCCAACCGTTATTTCCTCTCACTTCCCCGACACAGAGTGAGAGAGTAATATTGAAGTCTGGACCAATCACCAAAAAAATCTTCACTGATTTCAGCTGAGCTGTACTTCCCCTTTCTCTCTGCCCCTCTACCACAGAGGCAAGATCCTCACTTTCTTCTTACTCTTTAATCAGATCCGTACAATGATACCACACATACCTCATCATCCTCGACATCACCCTGGTCATCATCTTCGTCTTGTTCATCATCGTCATCATCCCGACCATTGCTGATACTCCTCTTCTTCAATGGCTTACGCTCGCACTCGTCCTCCGAAACGTGAGAGACACGCGCCACCGTGTGAGCCCGACTGGGTGACTCGCTCCCTTGGTTCAGCTTCACCACTAACTTGAGCTTCTTCTCCCTCCTCCTCTGGTCCTCCTCGTCGTCATCGTCGTCCTCGTCCAGATAATCGTCGTAGTCGATGTTGTACCTCACATTTCGTCGCCGGAGGCTCCGCCGGATGTCCGGCTCGGGCGCCGCCGCCGACTCGACAGCTCGGCGCGCCAGATCTGCCTTCGATGGCCTCCCTTTCTTCTTCCTCTTCACGATCTGGCCCATCTGTCTCTCTCTCTCTCTCTCTCTCTCTTTCAGACACACTTCCTCTCTCTACAACGCAGACTCACTACTTTCTCTCTCTTGCTTTGGTTCCATTAGTTTCGACGGTGGGTTTGGTCTTTTCGAGAGGCTTTGTGAGACCCGAGCCTGGGTTTGGAGAGACGAACCTCAGGTTCGGGCCTCGGGTTGGGTCAGAAAAATCATTGATTTCTGCTGCTTTATATTCGTGTAAAACGGCGTGAGTGGCTAGAAAATACGGCGTCTGGTGCTGCCCATCGTGGCATTGCCCTTGCGGGCTTGCGTGTCCCTTTGCCTGATGCCAGTCGCTAGCTGCTGACGCTCTTTTGCTTTTGTCTATATCGCGTGGATATATTCTTCAATTGTAAGATATTGCGCGTGTCTCACACCCGCGATTACAAAAAAATGGCAATAAATACAAGTCATGGTAATTTTACACAACCATTCGATCCATCATCCATACATCATTTTCCCCATGCCGCAGGAGGTAGGAACTGTCTTTCCTCCGTTGATAGATATCGCGTATCCATAATTTTTTAATAATACTAAATATAAATTAAGAGTTATTAAAAAAATAATAATACAGTCAAATATACAAATAAAATATATAAAAATAATTATATATAAAATTTTTAATAAATTAATACTTTGAAAATATATTTCACCATCCACTTTAACGTAGAAAATGATATATTTATAATATTTTTTATAAAATTTTATTTAATTATATTTTAACATAGAAAACGAAAAATATAAAATTATAATATTTTTAAAATGTGTAAAAACGGCATCTTATGTCATTATTTCTTTAAAATATGTATAATGTTATGTATAGTCTTAGAATGTATAATTATCGTTCAGTCGTTTTGAAAAATAATAGAATCTATTATTAAAAAGTTTATTTTTTTATGTGAATTTTAAATTTATTTCTTCTTTTCAAAATGATTGCATAACGCTTACGTAATCACAATTGTAACTATCATTTCTCTTAAATTTCGTCTGTTTTTATAGATAAGTTGACATTAAAGTTAAAAATTGAATAAAATATTATTAGAATATATTATTTTAAAATTATTTTTATATTAAAATTTTAAAAAGTCAGATTATTTATTTTATTTTATATAAAAATTTAAAAAGATTATAATAATTAAATAAAATAAAATAAAAATTTTTATAAAAGTAAACGAGGCTTTAATCTTAGCCTCCAATTTTTTACTGTAAAAGTTGGCCATAAGTGTATAACAATTCTTTAAAATTAATCTGGTAATTATTTATATTTTACTCATCTATTTTCTCAAGCACTCAAATTCAAAGAACTTAAAATTTTATGACTAGTGCTTGCATAATTGTGATTACGTGGCCAGATCAGTTGCTCTTGAATGATTAGGTCTAGTTTGTTTTTATAATTTTTCTCTTTTTTTTATTTTATCATTATAATATTTTAAATTTTTATATAAAATAAAATAAATAATTCAAATTTCTTAAATATTAAAATCAAAATAATAATAATATAATATATTTTAATAATATTTTATTTAAATATCATTGTCAATCGAATCGAGTCAATTATTCTCAATTCGTTCAAAACAAACGAGGGCTTAATTGTCATTACGAGGCCAAGGTCGAATCGATTGACTCGATTCTCTGCAACCGGACAGAATGTCAAGGACTCAAGATTCACGGCAGCAGGAGACCCGTAGAGTATGTTCACCACGCGCATCAAAACGCGTGGAATAAGCCTTCCACATTGTACGAAGTTCGCTGATTGGACACTACCGCGACCTAAATGCCCAGTAGTTTGACCAAAGAGCCCACTTTTGCACGACTAGTGTAAAGGGGTTCATTAGTCATTTTAACTTTCAACCTGCTTTTCCCCCCTTTTTTCCAATAAATTGCTTCACTTTTATTTTCTCTTTTTCGTTTTAACTTATTATATTTTGTTGTTAGTGCTCCATACAGAGACTATCAACGGCTACGATAAGATTCTGACTCAACAATGGCGGGTCCACGATGATCTGAAGGTGGAGAATCAATAACGTGTTCAAGCAAGCCAGCAATGATCCCAAAATTTCTTGGGACTACGACCCGACTAACAATATCCTGAAATTCATAGGCAGCTCCGCGTGGTCCCAGTAGTTGTTGGCCCCAATAATAACTAGTGGCCCTAATAATTAAAACTTTATTTCATTTTAAAAAATTTAATTATAATAAATTTTATTTATTAATATACACACATCCAATATAATTAATAAAAAAATAAATTTTAATAAAAATAATGTCAATTTAAATTTTAAATATAAAAATAACAATATTAATACGTAAATCAATATACAAATTCACTTATACGTAACAAAATTTTATAATTATTATAATTTTTTTAAATTTTCATATAAAATATAATAAACAATTCAAAATTTTCAAATTTTTAAATCTGAATTTATATTATAATAATATTTTACTCAACTTTCAACAAAATATCTTATTCCATCTCATCTTAACTACGTAACCAAACAAGGCCAATGTTTTTTTCCCTATTTGGGGTTTTTTATTTATATTATGGGTAAGTGCTATTTATTATAAATAATTATTTTAGTTATCTATTATATGTGACCTTAAATTATTTTAAAATGTTGTTATAATATTTTTCATTTACAAATAAATGCTATTTATAAGTTTTTTTTGTATTATTCTCATAATTTTATTAACATATGCCGAGTCCTAAAAATACACAATCCATCGACGTAGTGGTACGGGTCTTAGCCTCTCAAATAAGCCGAAATCTGAACATGCTAGAGAGGGTAATTTTTGGTAGTAAGTTTAGTAGAGACAACACGATAAAAAGATGGGACGGCAGCAGGAGTGAGTGTGGGAGGTGGGGGAGGGAGGTTTGAAGATAGATCAATGGATCAAGAGATGTTAGTCAAATCGCTTTGATACCATAACAAAATATCATTTCCTCTTAAATTCTATCTTATATAGCATTGCATGTACATGGATATTTATACATAGTGAGTACAATATTCTAGAAACTATAAAAGAATCAAAATGGTTACAAAACTTGAGGAAAAATAAAGTTTACAGTGCTCTGTACAATGTCTACGGTTCCTTATTAGAAACTAGAATATTGTCTATGTTAATATATACATCTATCTATCTATAAAATATTAAAGAAAAACTTATCATATGAGTTACTATGCATTTTTGTTGGATTTTGGACTATACTTTATTCTTATATTCTAGAAATACTTTAACTTTAAAAAATCTCATAAATGTTTAGCTTGAATCTTAATGTAATATATTAGATTGTAAAATTATTTTTACTATAAAATATATCTGATATATCATTTAAAATTATATCAATTTATAAATTTATTTTTATAAAATTTACGGCAGCTATTATCGACCTGTTTTTATATTTCCCTTCCTTTTACTCTATTTTTTTTTCTTTTTTATATTATTTTTAAAGCAAAGAGAAGGGTTCTTCACGTTAAGCTACAGTCTAATCTTACATCACAGAAAGGGTAAGAATGACTTTAAAGTAATAACATGTGCTTCTCACCTTTTCAATGTACCAAATACTAAAAAAAGATTGTATTGGTTCGTACCAATTACCAAAGAGGGGGAGGGCAAATTTCAACATCGATTAAGGGTGGTTTGATCATCCAAATGAGATGATGTGAAATAAAAAATAAATATTATTTGAATATAATTATTATTTTAAAATTAAAAAAAATTTGAATTGTTTATTATATTCTGTTTAAAAATTTAGAAAAATTATGATAATTAAATAAGATGATATGACTTATGAAAACAAACGAGGTGTGTGTTGTTTGGAAAATTTGAGACTAAGTGGGAGAGGAAAGCTTATAATAAATGATAAGAGGGTTTTTCTAACAATTTCTTTGCACATTTATGGGGAAGGATAATGCTAAATACAACTCAGTGTGCAGTCCTCATGTATATCATTAGAAAAAATAATGAAGTTTACAATTAAAAACATGATTTTTTTATATGAATTTTAGATTTCCATACTTGAAATAAAAATATGCAAAAGTTACACAATCTAATACTATAAATATTAAATATCATTTGAAAGGACAAATAATCAATAAAAATTACATCAACAATAGACAGTTTTAAAGTTGTGCATTGAGAATAGCTTCTCAGACATTTAGGTAGAATTGGATTCGAATGCGGTATAGCTTTAGAACAAGATCTACAAATTCTCTTTCAAACGTGCATAATGTGAAGTCAATCAAGTTGCGGACAACTTGTCTTAATTCGAAAGAAACATAATTCGGAGGAGAGAGATTGCTCTACTGCCCCCTCGCTGTCGTCGAATGTCAACGAGTCTGGTTTGCGATAAAGTTTCAAAAATTTTATATAGTCATTTTTATATATTTTTTATATAAATATAATTAATTATATTATTATTATTTAATATAAAATAATTATTTTAATTAATCACATTAATAAAATATATAAAAATAACTATATATAATAAAATTCATAAAATTTTAATCATAATATTCTAACGTTATAAGTAATGGTTTCCCTTACCAAGAAATTATTGAGTATTAAAAGGTTTTGATTACCGTAGTGCGTGATTTATTATTTTTGATATTTTATTTTAATGATAAAATATATGTGTGTTTAAATATAAATATCAAAATATCAAATTATATATTAATTAGGTAGAAGTTTATTGTATAAAACTTGTTACATTTATCCCTGCGTGCGATTTGCCATTGAAAAGTGAAAAATTCCATGTCGTGTACTTATGCTGGGCACGCAACGCACTGAATTCCAGCTCCACATCAGCTGATTCAGCAGCTCTTTCCCTGTTTATCCGCCTCTTTTCTCGTAGTCTGATACTCTCTCCAGTCTTCCCATGGAGAAATTGACAGCGCTGGTGATCGAGATCGCTTACGCTCGGAACCACTCGAAGCTCTCTCCTCTCCAACGCTCTCTCATCCCAGTCCTCTCATTCGCCTCATCTCTCTACAGACTTGCTCTGTCTCTCCACCACTATCTCTACCACTTGGGCATCTTCCGCAAGCACCGGTAGGACCCACCGCCTCCTTCGTTTCTCACTCAATTTTGCTGCAAGAATAAAAAAGAAAATATGTCTTTGAGTTTCCGGCTCTAAAGAAAAAAAGAAAGAAAGGAAAAAGGATAGCTCCAAGCCTCCAACTAAATCAAGGCAACGGAGTTTGGTTTTGTAGAACTTTTCTTCTTTTAAAATTTCGGAGCCCAAGTTATGCGATGGTGGGATGCCTCCTTTTCCTACATTCTTTCAGCAACAAATTAGCATGTGAATTTTTAATTTTTTTTTATTGGGTTCCCCATTTGTTTAATACAGAAGAAACGCAGGCTTGAATATTTCTTAATTTTTTTTCCTCAACTTTCACTACGAACAAGCGCCAACTGTTGTTCCAAGTTCTGCTCTGGCTTGATTTTTGTTTAGTTTAATTTACCGTAATGTGGTCTCAACTCTCAAGAACTGCTTTTGTTCAATTTTGTTAAACTCAATTCAAATATTCCATCTTTTATATACTCTTTATGTATATTGGGTTCGAGGTTGCCGGTGCCTGTTATTAGTGTTGGGAATTTGACTTGGGGAGGCAATGGGAAGACGCCCATGGTGGAGTTCATTGCTCGCTGGTTAGCTGACTCTGGAATTTCACCTCTCATTCTCACTCGGGTAACACGAGTTTCCTTTTCATTTCTTTTCCATTTTCTTGTAATAATATGATTGGCGTTTTTAGATTTTCAATAGTGAGGCTAATTTAGTTTTTTTCGCTGAAAATGTTCTCAGCAGAGTAAGTGCGGCTTTTCAAACTATTAAATTACCGCGTCAATGTCATTTGAAAATGAGTCCCATTCCAGGAAATAGAAAGAAAACATACGCAAACGCACAGGAACGCGTACCCGCCAAGAGAGGAGGAAAGAGGTGAGATGAGTCGAGGAAGTTTCATAGGAAGTCTATGATGTCAATTGATATGCCCTCGAAAATGGCTGCTTTTTGATATTTGGCGTTATTTTCGACCTTAGTGGAAAGGGAACGGTGAACGGGTCCAGTTTGTTTAGGCTACGTTGAATTATGTTAAAGTTGTACGACAATACTGCAACAGCACTGTGGTATCCCGTTCACAACAAAGAAAAAAGACAGGGGGATGAGGTAACTCATTGATGTCCCAATGTCGTCTAGCATTGATGGACTAAAGAGATTGTTTAAGAGACTACGACATTTGAAGTCGCATTAATTCATAACGTATTGAAAAACCGAGCTATTGTGTTCCATCTACTTGGAGGCTTTCGCTGTAGGTATGGGGGAAAAAAACAAAACTATGACCTTGTCTACTGTCTCGCATAAGAACCTTCCTAGCAATTCATGCCTGGCACGTCCTTACGTGGAACCCACAGATATGAATGGTCAAGATCCGTATTGTTCCCAATACCCCAAAAATACTGCCTGCGAAATGGTCCATGATGTTTGTGGAAATCCTCTGATATTTTAATAAACACAGGTATGAATGGTTAAGATCCGTACGTATGGCTCCCAAAAATACTTCCTGCAAAATGCTCCCTGATGCATGTAGAAAGTCTCCATGTAAGCTGGCAGGCATAGTGGATTCTATACAATTCTAAAGTATAATGGCCCTCTTGAGTAATTTCTTTTCGTAAACATTCTTTTATCTTGTCCAGAAGTTAGAAAGGATAGAGAAAATAGATTGCTCTTTCATATGAATCAGGCCTAAAAACTATTGTCGAAGTATGCTTGACTGGCATTTGGCAATTGTGAGGCTTACTGATATAATTTCCCTTGCAGGGTTATGCTGGTGGGGATGAAGCTAGAATGCTTGGAAGGCATCTACTCGGGGGACCTGCAAAGATTGGTGTGGGAGCAAACCGGGCAGCTGTTGCTGCTGCTTATTTTGAAAAATATGGTTACGTTGATCCTTGTAGTAGTACATCCTATCAGAGACTTTGCCTCAACAAAGTGGAAAGTCATCTTAATTCAGAAAAAGTTGGTGCTGTAATTCTAGATGATGGAATGCAGGTATTGAGTTGTGCTTTTTGTTTCTTTTCCAATGTTGGAATGCAGCCGTCATCTATGGAAATGTCCCGTCCCACATTATTTTCTCCAGTAACTATTTTTATCATATATTTTATGTAACTAATACTGTCAATAAGCTCTAGCTCAAAAAATGCTTCTTTTATATATATATATATATGTATGTATAAAACAAGGCATACTTTAAACATTATTTTGGTTCTCAACGTGATGGCACAGTGAATATGTACTGGACACCATTCTAAACATTTGCACAGTGAATATGTTGGTTAATATTTCAATTATAGCGAAGAACTCTTGAAACCCAGATTTTTTGCTCGTAGGGTTTCTATGCTGATAGTTTATGTTATTGATATGGAAAACAGCACTGGAGCTTGCACCATGATCTGGAGATCGTAATGGTCAATGGATTAGTGCTGTGGGGCTGTTGTCATTTACTCCCACTTGGACCCTTAAGGGAGCCATTGACTGCGCTCAAACGGGCTGATGTTGCTGTCATCCATCATGCTGACATGGTATACAAGACTGCCCTTTTTCAATTTTTCCATTTTAAGTTATCTTTTATGCTTCAACGGACTGTTTTGTGGTGAGCATATGCTTAGGTATTGGTTGCTCAGTCTCTTTGGTTTACATAGTTTAGATTGTGTGTTTTCAGAGCCAGTAGATATTTACATTGCTTTGAAATTTATTGTTGGGTATCACACAGGTTTCAGAACAAGGTCTCAAAGATGCAGAGCTTATGATTCGAGAAGTTAAAGAATCCCTCCCTATTTTCTACACTAGAATGACTCCCTTGAACTTTTTTGAAGTGTCAAATATTAATTCCAAACTACCCGTGGGAGCTTTGTGTAATGCCATCATATTATGCGTGTCTGCCATTGGTTCTGCAAATGCTTTTGTAAATGTGATAGAGAAGGTACTAGGCCTCCCTTTCATTTATCTCACTTTCATTTCAAAATGGATTCTTGAGATCCTGAGGAGCCTCATACATGTCATCTTCTTGTCCAGATACAGATTATGTGGCATCGTTGTTGCTCTCTACATTTACCCCTTCTTTCCTCTTTGTTCAATCTTTGCTTTGTCTCTAAATGGGAGATAACTTGCTGCAGATAGGAGCATCTTTTGTTGATAGACTCAACTTCAGTGACCATCACATCTTTCAAAACAGGGTACAGTTATCTTCATCTTTGCCATGATTTATGATCTTTGTCAAGTATGTGGTTTTACCTTTGTACTAAGTGCTTGTCTATTCTCTCTTTCTGTACAACCTTATTCCATTCTGCCATTTAAAACACACTGAATATCAAGTAGGCGAAGACTGTATAGGGCAGTTGTTTCAACCTCCCACTCTTCCCCTCTTCCGCAACTTTCTTTTCTTTGTTATTTTTTTGGAAAATACTCTAGCCACAAAAGGATTACATAAATTAATCCTACAAACTGACAGGGTTTGATGTGACCCATCAGATTATAAACTTACTTTTATTGTAAAGTAGATTTAATGGATCAGATGAAATTATATCAATTTGTGGGATTACTTTATTGTAATCTATTTGTGGCTCTAGCACTCTATTTTTTTCAGGGTCTGCTTGAACACTGATTTGGAGGCTCCAGACATATGGCAAATTCTTGATAACTCTTGTTGCTAATCAATGCAGGATGTTGACCTGATCAGAAGGAGACTTGAAGAACTTGAGGATAAGTTTGGTTCCAAGCCAGTTGTTGTAGTAACAGAAAAGGTAAGTAGATTCAAAATCATTATACTGCTGGGTGGTTTATTTATATTTATACCCCCCATTTTGTTTAAGGGGGCTAAAAATGAGGGTTTTTTTGTGCGAACAATCTCTAGAGGCCATCAGACTGGAGAGTTTTTCCCTTAAATTACCTTATGTGCACTTGCCGAGAGCATGTGCACCCCTGGGATTAGTCAGAACATTATTCACCGTCCCCAGTGCCAATAAAAAAATGAGCTTTTTTTATGTTTCTTGAATGCATCTTCTTCTTATGAAACACAAATTTTATGTTCATTGTACATTTTCACGTAGCACATGTGGTCATGAGGTTGCTCACAATATTTTTTCAATTCTAGGGCTAGTAGTATGTATACCTTTTCTGTTGAATTGTCACCATTACTTATATGAACCAAACAAAATCTAAAATTATGAATCGTGGAGGATATGAAAACTCATTCCATTTTTCTTGATGTTGAAATTCACGTTGCCAGGATTATGATCGAGATGCTGAGATTCTTAAGGGCTTATATCCTTTCAAAGTTTTGGTGCTTTGTTCTGCATTGCAATTTCTGTCTCAGAAAGGATGCACGGAGAAGGGATTCAAGAAGTTGTTGGAGGAATCACTAAGGGTAAAATTACGTGGTCCAAACTAGAGTCCAGCTACAGTGATTCAAATCAAGGGGACAGTTTACTAGCATGATTGGATGTTTTATGGTACCTTCTTGAATTTGGCGATCTCAACAAGACTTCTATTACTGGCTAGTTTGTTGATAGTTGTCTTCGCACTAAGGGCTTGTTTGCATTCAGAGATGAAGTGAGATAGTTTAGATAAAAGTTGAGAATTAAATAAAATATATTTAGAATATTATTTTTTCACTATCCCAAATTTGTGTAACTAGTGTTACTACATACAAAAGCATAAGCGCAATAGAATTATATGTTGGCGCAATAGAATTATATCTTGGTTGATCACTCTTTCATCTGCACCTCCTTGAGATAATCTTTATTGTCCACTAAATCCTGTAAAATCAAGGGCATGTTTGATAAATGAGAATTTATGTAATTATTTAGGATTCTTGGAAAATTTTTTGAGGTGCTTCTCACAATATTTTTTAGAATTCTGATTACTATATGTTTATTACTAGAAACTCAAACCCTAAACGAACTGTGTAAAGCAGCCATTGCTTGAAGATGTAGTGAAGTTGAGAACTCACAGTCTTAAAGCCTTCTGGATCAACGAAAGAAGTGATTTTGGTGTTGATTTGAGGAATTGGACCTGGTGGTAGAATTATTTGTCCTCCGAGTTCTTTGGTAACCAGTTTAACAGCTGCAGCACTCTTGTATACATTATCGGTACCAATAGCAAGCTAGGGATGGAAAGAAGTCTCATTCTCGTCAGAAAATAGCTATTTTAGTGAACATGAAAAACAAAGCTCAATGAATAAAATAGAATATAGCACACCTCAGTATATCCGTTTCCTCTCGTATACTCAGTTACATTATAATTATATTTCAATTCCACAGCAGTAGTCTGACTTAGATTGGATCCATATGCCACCAAACCAATGGTGTACTGTACATGCGAGGCAGAAAAGATTGATTAAATAATGTCTGCTTCAAAAAATGGTGATTGTGTGGTGCACATTTAATTACGTCTTGGGTAGAAAATCACCTTGTCTTGTGGGCTATCATACCGGAACAGTAGGTTCATTCCCAATGCCTGCAAGAAGTGGAGGAAAAGAATCCAGAATTCAGATAATAGATCAGATATGAGATGAGATAAGTTTCTGTGAAGGAACATTGTGCAAGAACATGTAGATACGATGGGAGAGTGATAATATGCAAGGCAAATGGTTCTCTACATTAAGCTAGATTGAGAGCAGAGCTAATTTGCTATACATGTATTCAAGATAATTCAAATGCAACCTAGCAAATTAGTTAATATCACTGTATATGCGCATTTTGCTTCTTAACAGTCACTACAAAATTACAAATGAGGGTTCTGGGTAGTTAATTATGAAAAATAAGAGAGAAACAATAATACTACCTTTTCATAAAACTTAATAGCATGATCAAGATCGGCGACATGAAGCATTATATGATTGATGGGCTCGGGAGTTGGGGGACTCTGGACGAGCTCATAGGTGTAGCCATCAGGATCCAGGCCGTAGGAGTAGATGACCGGGAGCCCTGTCACTTTCCCTGGTTCACGGGTGATCACTCCCCCCTTTGCTCGAATGTTTTCAACCATTGCATAGATCTAAGGAATTTAAGAGATTGAATAAGATTTTGAAGATACAAATTAATTAGAAGTTGTTCATGCTTATACTTCAGTTAGTACTCACATCCTGAGTGGCGATTCCAATATGTCCAAAGGCAGTCCCAATTTCGTATTTTTCAACTCCATGAACTGTTTATTAGCGGATGATAAAAACAAGCACCAAATTAGTCATTGATTGAAACGTAAAAACAAGTTTGAGGTAGGGAAATGTTCGATAAGACATACTGCATGTAAACTCCAAAACGAAATGAGTGTCTCGAGGGCCAAACCCCACAACTGCTTTTGAGTACTTCTGTTTTGGGAAGTATTTCTGGCTTAGGAGCTTCATCCCAAGAGACTCTGTGTAAAACCTGTTGATCAAGGAAGGAAACTCACGCTTTTGAATATAAAGAATTAAAATTGCATCAAAGAATTATATATATGCTAAGAAACATACTTAATGGTCCGATTAAGATCACCAACTCTGATACCAGCATGGAGGAAACGACGATTATCCTTCTTCACCCATCCCAACACATCATCACTGGGGATGCGAGCTGCCATGCTTGAACCAATCTAATCATTTAGTTTAAGTTAGATAATTAGCAACAAATGAAAACATGCAACAAAGCAGAATAATGATCCAATTGTTGGTCAGTCAGGCCTAAAAATCATTCTAACTTAAATTGCATTAAACTTGAAATAAAACGCTTTGGCGCCGTTGGTATAAAGCGGGCTTAATTAATTACCAGGGAGAGGAGCAAAACAACAGAAAAAGCAAACTGCTTGTAAATAGCTATTTTAAGCAAAGAAGATAGCCTGTACAACAATACACGATATATAGCACTTTTGTATAAAGATTACGCACCACAATCACCTATTTATATAGAGTGCCTCTTTGAACCGGATCTGGTGTGAACGGGGGGAGTTTCCATTTCTCTCTCCGTTTCATTACATCCACCCTAGATGACAGATGCTTCACTTTCTTTGACTAAACTAGAAAGTTGCATTTTTCATGTCATTGTCGTAATGAAAACTCCACGTTCACACCAGATCCTTTGGAACCCAAACTCCCCTCAACTCACTTCATCTCATCATTACACATTTTTCAAATCTCTATACACTTTTTCAAATTTCAATACACTCATAATATTTAAAATTAATATTTTAACAATATTTTATTCAACTCAACTCAACTCAACCCAACATCCAAACACAACTAATTTGAACTACGAACTTTCAAAGTATTGAATTAATGTCGATCAGGATTTTTGGTTTCAAACCGCATGGTGCTCATTGATGTTGACATTCCAGCTCTATATGTATAACATTTGCCAGGATTATGAATGAGACACTGATATTCTTAAGGGCTTGCATCCTTTCAAAGTTTCGGGTGGTTTGCTTTGAATTAATGTCGATCAGGATTGATGGTTTCAAACCACATGGTGCTCATTGGTGTTGACATTCCGGCTCTATATGTATAACATTTGCTAGGATTATGAACGAGACACTGAGATTCTTAAGGGCTTGCATCATTTCAAAGTTTCAGGTAGTTTGTTATTTATTGCAATTTTTGTCTCATAAAGAATGCATGGAGAAGGGTCAAGAAGTTGTCGGAGGAACTCTAAAAGCTACATTTGGAGACTGAGATAATTTGAGTTGATATATGTGAATAGTAATATTTTGTGAATTCCATTAAAATGTATTTAAATGTAAATAGATTGAGATTCGTTTGGATTCGAAAAGTATATCATTTTATTACTATTTTTTTTTTAATTTTCATACAAAATATAATAAATAATTTAATTTTTTAAAATCTCAATTCAAACTTTTCAAATCTTAAAATATAAATAATATTCTAATAATATTTAATTTAACTTTCATCTAAAATAATTTCTTTTCATATATGAATCTAAACCACTTTGAGATGGATTTAATTATTTTATGAAAAGTTGAAAAATAGTGAATTTTAATAATGATTGATTTAAAACGAATTAAGATAAAGGATACTGCTAAGATGCCGCCCAAAATCAAGCAACAAAATGAACAGCGTACTATGGTTTTTTAAAGATAAGTATAGGTTCCAAATGAACCCAGTAGTAAAATTACATGTTCCAAACGAGTACACTACGTTGATTCAAATGAAGGGGACAATTTACGAGCATGAGTGGGACATGATTGGATGTTTTTATGGACCCATCTTGAATTTGGCGACCTTAATTGTCTCAGTTTGGGATAGTTATGTCTTTTCAAGACGTTACTTATTATTTTACGCTACATATTTTATATATTTAAATTAATTAAATTATTTCATTTATTATTTATATCTCATATATTTTTTTATAAAAAAAATTAAATAATTAAATATGTGAGATGTAAAAATGATAAATATAATCATTCTTTTATTTTCGCACTTATGATCATTCTTCCACGGAAAATACTATTGAGATCAATAGAATAAATCGAAAAAATGGACTGATCGACTTGGCCCGCTAATAAAAAAAAAAGAACAAAATTGAAAATAAAATGAAAGGCCCGTCTACTCCACTGTATGCCGAACCCTCTCTTCGCCGCTTGCTCCTTAGCTCCTGTCACCACTCACCTCTCTCCTCAATCACGGGTTATAGAGCATCCCTGCAATGGCCTAGCCATGGGTTTTGATAGCATAACTCTATAAATGATGCTCACATCATATCCCTATCATTAAAAGTCAACAAAACTAACTTTGAAAACGAAGGTATTCCAAATGGAGTTCGGTGCAAAAAAGTTGTTTCCATTCAATCAGTTTCGGTAGTATTTTCTTTAAAACAATTTGTTTTTTGAAAGAATTTTTTTAAAGAACAGATTCACCCAAGTTCAAATTAAACAGATTTTCTATTTGTAAAATATGTACCGAAATTTTAGGGACTAAACAGAAATTCATGATTCTGGGTTGGAGGCATGAGTGATGAGGGGATGAGGGATTTCAGGGTTGGGACAGGATGGAGACGAGCAGGATGGCCAGAGCAGCCTTGGGGATATGAGTATGAGAGGATTTATGGGTTCGTTTTTTTTTTTTTATAATTACTAGTCATGTCACGTAGATCGGTTCGTTCTATCGGTTCAAATTGTTGGTCCCTGTGGCACCACCCTCCTTCCACAAGCGTAAATTTGTGCAACTGGCCGTGCTATACAAAGCCAGGTTTCTTATTACATATGGCAAGCATACAATATTAGCCTACTTACATAATCATGTAAGTAATATTGGAAGATACAAACAAGTTATTAACAAAAAAAAAAAAAAAAATTGAATGTATAAAAGCATAAGAACTATAGAATTAGATATTGGTACGCCTCATGGAAAGGAATAAGCACGACCCAAATGCTAGATTTTGGTTGATCACTCTTTCTTCTGCACCTCCTTGAGATAATCTTTATTGTCCACTAAATCCTGTAAAATCAAGGGCATGTTTGATAAATGAGAATTTCTGTAATTATTTTGGATTCTTGGAAAATTTTTTGAGATGTGTTTCTCACAATCTTTTTTAGAATTCTGATCACTATATATCTAAAGACACAAACCCCAAACGAATTGTGTAAAGCAGTCATTGTCAGTGGATACAGTAAAGTTGAGAACTCACAGTCTTCCAGCCATCTGGATCAACGAAAGAAGTGATTTTGGTGTTGATTTGAGGAATTGGACCTGGTGGTAGAATTATTTGTCCTCCGAGTTCTTTGGTAACCAGTTTAACAGCTGCAGCACTCTTGTATACATTATCGGTACCAATGGCAACCTAGGGAAAGAAAGAAGTCACATTCTCATGCGAAAACAACTATTTTAGTGAACATGAAAAACAAAGCTCAATGAGTAAAATTGAATATAGCATAGCGTACCCCTGCATATCCGTTTCCAATTGTGTACTCAGTTACGTTATAATTATATTTTAATTCCAGAACAGTAGTCTGAGTTCGATTGGATCCATATCCCACCATGCCAATAGTGAACTGTACATGCGATGCAGAAAAGACTGATTAAATAATGTCTGCCTCAAGAAATGCATGGTGATTGTGTGGTGTACAGGGAATTAAGTCTTGTCTAGAAAATCACCTGCTCTTGCGGGCTATCATACTTCAGCAGTAGGTTCATCCCCAATGCCTGCAAGAAGTGGAGGAAAAGAACCCAGAAGTCAGATAATAGTTTAGATATGAGATGCGATAAATTAATGTGGAGGAAGATTGTGCAAGAACATGTAGACATGATGGGAGAGTGATAATATGCAAGGCAAATGGTTCTCTACATAAAGCAAGATTGAGAGCAGAGCTAAATTACTATATATGTATTCAGGATAATTCAGATGCAACCGAGTAAATAAGTTAATAAGACTGTATATTACAGTCAGTACCAGAGTTGAAACATACTCAGTTTTGATATGTGCATTTTGCTTCTAAACAGTCACTGCAAATAAAGATCCTGGGTAGTTAATTACGAAAAATAAGAGAAAAACACTACCACCTTTTCATAAAACTTAATAGCACGATCAAGATCGGCAACATGAAGCATTATTTGACTGATTGGCTCAGGAGTTGGGGGACTCTGGATGAGCTCATAGGTATAGCCATCAGGATCCAGGCCGAAGGCGTAGATGGTTGAGGGCCCTGTCACTGTCCCTGGTTCACGGGTGATCACTCCACCCTTCGCTCGAATGTTTTCAACCATGGCATAGATCTAAGGAATTTAAGAGATTGAATAAGATTTTGAAGATACAAATTAACTGAAAGTTGTTCATGCTTAAACTTTAGTTAGCACTCACATCCTGAGTGGAAATTCCAATATGTCCAAAGGCAGTCCCAATCTCGTATTTTTCAACTCCATGAACTGTTTATTAGTGGATGATAAAACAAGCACCAAAGTTATTGATTGAAACGTAAAAACAAGTTTGAGGTAGGGAAATGTTCGAGAAGACATACTGCATGTAAACTCCAAAACGAAATGAGTGTCTCGAGGGCCAAACCCCACAACTGCTTTTGAGTACTTCAGTTTTGGGAAGTATTTTTGGCTTAGGAGCTTCATCCCAAGAGACTCTGTGTAAAACCTGTTAATCAAGGAAGGAAACTTACACTTTTGAATATAAAGAATTAAAATTGCATTAAAGAATTATATATATGCTAAGAAACATACTTAATGGTCCGATTAAGATCACCAACTCTGATATCAGCATGGAGGAAACGACGATTATCCTTCTTCACCCATTCCAACACATCGTCATTTTGGATGCGAGCTGCCATGCTTGATCCAATCTAATAAACATTTAGTTTAAAATAGATAATTAGCAACAAATGAAAGCCCTTTTTTTTTCCACTGCCTCTAACAGCATGCAAATAAACTCTAAATGGTTGACAAGAAGAAAACAGCTAACAAAGCAGAATAATGACCCAATTGTTGCTTAGGCATAAAAATCGTTCTAACTCGCATTAAACTTGAAATAAAACGCTTTCGCGCAGTTGGTATAAAGCGAGCTTAATTAATTACCAGGGAGAGGAGCAAAACAACAGAATAAGCAAACTGCTTGTAAATAGCCATTTTAAGCATAGAAGATAGCCTGTCTAACAATACACGATATATAGCACTCTTGTACAAAGATTATGCACCACAATCACCTATTTATATAGAGTGCCTCTTTGAACCGGATCTGGTGTAAACGTGGAGTTTCAATTTCTCGTTCCGTTGAACTCTCTTTCGTTAAAAAAATGCACCTTAGATGCTTCACTTCCTTTGTCCAAACTAGAAAGTTGCATTTTTTGACCAGAGAGGAGAGGGACGATCACTTTAAGCTTCTTTGAAAATCTGATATTCGACTTTCATTTTTTTTTTTTCAATCTTATCTTTGTCCATTGATAAGTAAGAACATGCAGCAGTTTTAGAGGATGAAAAGGGAGAGACGACATTCTTTTAAAAGAAAATGATAGTATGACTATTAAATATGTCCGTTCATATATTTTTATTTTTTATTTTTTTCTTAATGATTAAGGAAGTGATTATGATAAGTGAATTTATATATATATTTTTTATTTTTTTCTTAATGATTAAACATGTTTAAAAAATGATTATTAAAAAAATAAAAGAACTCAATTGTACTGATGTACATATTTGACCTGTATGTTTAGTAGTTATCCTAGCTGCATTATCCAGCGAAAATCTCATGCTTGTGAAAATAATTATACCATATTTAAGATTTTCTCATTTCCTTTTCGTTGACATCGATTAATTGTCCTTCCTTCCAGCCCAATGCAAGACTTTCCATTATTATCGCGTTTCTAGACTAGCTGACATGTCAAATGGATTTGATCCGTTCTTTCAAAGCATTGAAATGCCGATCATAGCTATATATATATACATATATTATATATATAGAAAGGGATTGATGGTTTCAAACCTCATGGTACTCGTTCATGTTGACATTCCTCTATACATATAACATTTGCCCTTGCCGGTGGTAAAGCGATGGGATAAGCTGATTGCATGAAAGTAATCGGATTCTACGGCCATTAATATATACACATGAATGCTGTTATGTTCATGGACTTTTTGCACGCAAATACGTCCAATTTGCTGCAACCCCTTTTGAGTTTAGACCTGGCATGGCATGCACTACTATAAATGAGGGCCCAAGTTGGATGGAAGAGTACTGATCTTGTTTAGAGTTGTTGGCTTTACAAAGCTTATCTTTAAAGAAAGTCTAGAAAGAAGGACTTCGTGTGTTGTAAACACAACAACAACAATTTGAAACCAAGTTAGTAAATGCATGTCTGTCTTGAACAAAGACGTACGGTACCCTTCACCTTGTCTTGCTCATCCCGGCCAGCAAGAGTTCATCAATTGACATGGTAAAACGAACATATCCATCCATCATTAACATTAATGTTGCTTTGAATTCCTAATATTGTTAAATTGTTTCTGGAACACTAGCTGAATTATTATATGGTTTGGTCTTTGCCATTTTCTTTCTGCCGCCCCTTCAATCGAAAAGGAAAATGTACCACTTTTATTGTATTTTTATATAGCTTAAACTTTAAATTACATATATAATTATGATGTACTACTTTCCATTCTTTAATATATAATACCATTGACATTGGTTTATATATATATATATATATATGCAAATGTAAATACATATTTGCATAACTAGACCATTAAATTGACTATATTGGATATGTATATGTAAATATTAGAATAAACAAAAACAAAACAATAGAATTGCGGTGAGCTTGGATCAAAGTACATCAAACAACCTTCGGATCTACGCTATGTGTTGTTATTGAAATCGTCTCAACTTATTTTAAATTAATTATTAATAATATTTATTATTTTTTTAACCTTTTATAAAAACTTCAACTCATTATAACATATTTCATACATTTAAATATATATTTGAACATATTTACATTCAAACATTATATCTCAATAGAATCTATAAATCAAATTAGATCATCTCAGTATCCCAATACAGCCTTAGGCCTAGTTTGAATAGCAAAGTCCCCTCATCTTATCTTAATATCGAAACACTATAAATACAAATATTTTTTTATTTCAAATTTTTAATTTTTTTAACTAAATATTACCTAATCATTACAACTTTGTGAATAGTAGTAAAATTTTTGAGTTAATACTTTTTACGGAGTTTTGTAAAAGAAGAGAAAAGAAAAGTTGATTACAATATTCTAAAATTAAAATATTATAATAATATAATTTTTTAATCTTAATTTTGTTTTAAAATTTGAAAAAGTTAAATTATTTTTTATGATTTTTTTAGAAGTTTAGAAAAGTTGTAATGATTAGATAATGATTATGTAAAAAAATTAAAAATTAAAAAGTATTTTTATTTATAATATTTGAATATTGAAATAAGGTAAGATATACCAAACGGAATCAAAATTTCTTGCTGTCCAAACCAGGCTAGGGGTAAAATTACGTGGTCTAAACTAGAGTCCTGCTACATTATTGATTCAAATCAAGGGCACAATTTACGAGCGTGAGTGGGATATGATTAGATTTTTTATGGTATTATATCGAATTAAATTACATGAGATGAAATGAAAGTTAAATAAAATATTATAAAAATATAATTTTTATTTTAAAATTTGAAAAATTTAAATTATTTTTTATATTTTATTTTAAATTTAAAAAAAATTATAATAATTAAATAAAATGAGATGGAATGGTTTAAAAAAAAAAACCTAAGCTCAAGTTACTGGATTCTTCCACGAGCTCAAATTTGTGCAGCTGGTGCTTCTACATACAAACTACAAAGCCATGTTTCTTATTGTACATGGAAAGCATACAATATAAGCCTGCTTACATAATCTTGCAAGTAATATGGGAAGATACAAACAAGTTATTATTTTTAAAAAAATGAACGTACAAAAGCATAAGCACGGTAGATTTTGGTCCGCCGCAGGGATCCTTATTCAATATGAAAATGAATAAGCACTACCCAAATTCTAGATTTTGGTTGATCACTCTTTCTTATGCAGTTCTTTGAGATAATCTTTATTGTCCACCAAATCCTGTAAAACCGATGGCATGTTTGATAAATGAGGATGTCTGTAGTTATTTAGGATTCTTGGAAAAAAATTTGGGACGTGTTTCTCACAATCTTCTTTAGAATTTTGATCACTATATATCTAAAGACGCAAACCCCAAACGAGTTGTGTAAAGCAGTCATTGCCAGAGGATACAGTATGGTTGAGAACTCAGAGTCTTCCAGCCATCTGGATCAATGAAAGAAGTGATTTTGGTGTTGATTTGAGGAATTGGACCTGGTGGTAGAATTATTTGTCCTCCGAGTTATTTGGTAACTAGTTTAATAGCTGCAGCACTCTTGTATACATTATCGGTACTAATAGCAACCTAGGGATAGAAAGAAGTCTTATTCTCAATGAGTAAAATCTAATATAGCATACCTTTGTATATCCGTTTCCTCTTGTGTACTCAGTTACACTATAATTATATGTCAATTACACAGCAGTAGTCTGAGTTAGATTGGATCCTTATCCCACCATAACAAAGGTGAACTATACATGAGAGGTAGAAAAGATTGATTAAATTAGGGCTGTTCATCTGGGCCGGATAAAATCCGGCCAGGCCCGGAATCCGGTTCCGGTTAACCGGATTCCGGTTTCGGTTTTCGGCCCGGTTCAAATCCAGGCCGGATTCCGGATTTGAAAAACCGGATTAATCTGATTCGGGTACCGGATTTTAAATCCGGGACCCGGATTTAAAACCCGGTACCCGGGTGTTATAAGCTGAAAAAAAAAAAACAAACCCTAACACTTAACAGTTTAGCCGCCGCACCCCCAAACCCGATACACATCTCTCTCTCTTCTCTGCTCTGAGAGTGCTTCGCCTCCCTCCGTCCCTCCCGCTCTCTCTCTCTCTCTCTCTCTCTCTCTCTCTCTCTCTCTCTCTCTCTCTCTCTCTCTCATCCCTTCAAGCACTTTCGTTTTATCCGGAACCCGACGTGCGGCTCACCAATCATCTCTGTCCTCAATCCCTCTTCTCTCCGGTGCCTTTCTCATCTGTCTAATTTTTTTTTTCCACTGCCGTGTGTGTCTTGATCGCCGGTGGCCTTTCGGTAAGTCTCTCTCCTGATCTATGAACAATGAACGTAAATGTGGTAGATCTAGTGATTTGGTGAACTGGGTCTCTTTGTGCTTAGATAGATCTGGTAGATCTAGGGATTTGTCGAATGGGATTTTTTGGTGAACTTGTCGATTGGGTTGCAATATATAGGTAGAAAAAAGGCAAACCCAGATAGAAATAGGGTTACTGTGGTGGTTCTGTTCTCTGCATTCATGTGGTGTTTCTGTTCTCTGTTATTACTTTTGAAGTTCAAGTTCATATTTGAAGCATTGTTTTAGGTTTTTTTTTTCTTTTATTACTTTGTTGATTTGAGGAGTATTTGGGTATACATTTTGCATATATTTTTATATAAATTGGACTATTTAATACGGGTAGGGAAAGGCCTAAGCAGTAAGAGGGCTTTTTTGTTTTTTGTTACGTACTAAGAGGGCTTAGGTTCAGAGATTTAGAACATTTTAACTTAGTTATATTGGTTAACCAATGTTGGAGATTGGTACAGAATCCATACTCATTACCTCTGTTCAAGTACTTTCTCACAAGTTTGAGTGCATGTCTGTCAAACACACCAAGAGAAATACTAATGAGCTAGGTTGTAACAGCCCGCTAAAATTATCAGTTTTGGATTCTTTCCCGACAGCAATCACATCTCTCTCGTCTTAACCCTCTATCTTTAGTTATTTATGTTTAACATAATTGTTTTGGTTGGCTGTAGACTGTGTAGTTAGTGTTTGTGGAGTTCGCTGCGTAGTTGTGAAACGAAGTGTGGTTGTGAAGTGTTAGGCTTGATTTTGTAGTTTTGTGGACTGTGCTGTGAAGTATAGGCGTGAGATGGATGCCGTAGATGTGATACGGCGGGTTGTGTGAAGAGAATACGCGTGTAGCGTATTCTGTGTAATGCAGCGACGCGCCGCGCGACATGCGCTGTAGTGATGTGGGTCGTAGAAGGAAGGGAGTACGCATGTAGTGTACTCCGTGTGGTATGGCGATGCATCGTGTGATGTGCATCGTGTTGATGAGTGTTGTAGCGAAGGAAGTACGCGTAGCGCGTACTCCGTGTCGCGTAGCGATGCACCGTGAGACGTGTATCGCAGTGATGGGTTTTGTAGTGTGAATGGAAGAGAGTTCACGTGAGTGTACTCTGTACTAAGTCGTGATACACCGGATGGCGTGTCACGAAGGGTTGAATGGCGTAGCAGAGAAGTGTGGAGCGTATGGTGTAATGTTGGGAAACTGTATGACAGTGTCCCGAAGCAGTGATGATATGGATTATAGTCCGGGATGACTGGTGTCATCTTGTGGTTGACTATGGCTAAGAGTATATGGATTGAGAAATGAGTTGTTTGTTTGGTTGTTATTGATAATTTTAATGAACTTGTTTTAGTGCAAAGGCTTTCTGAAGTCAATTTATCTCTTCCGAGTATAGTGAAACCTCAAGTTGGCCGTGGTGTTGCAAGTGCTTACAATATGGCAATTGAGTTCAGAAGTGAAAATCTTAAGGACTTGAGTGTTCCTCTTCCAGCTGTTGTGCAGTTCCTCGTGTCTCGCGCTCTATTCTCATAGAACGCGACGATCGAGGTAAGTTAGCCTCTAACTTACTATCAGTTTATTGTGTATGTGTGATGGGTAAGAGAACTACAATTTATGTATGTATGTTATCGTATATGCCATGTCATGCTATGTCATTACATGTTTATCTGTTACGTATGATTTAATCTCTCATGAATAATTATCTGTTATATAATCTTTTCTGTCATACAATGATGTATGTTATAAGTATGCCATGTTAAGTATGCCATATGATACATGTATGCCATGAAATGTTTATGATTAAATCATATTATGCCATTTACAAGTATACGCCATGTTAGAAAAGTATATGATATTAAATAATATCACATGCATTAAGAAAGATAAGACATGTTATGTTATAATAATGCGTGGGGCCACAACAACTGTGGAGTACGTATTATATTTATGTTATTTATAATGCGTGGGGCCACAACAACTGTGGAGTACGTATTATATTTTATGTTATTTATAATGCGTGGGGCCACAACAACTGTGGAGTACGTATTATATTTTATGTTACTTATAATGCGTGGGGCCACAACAACTGTGGAGTACGTATTATATTTATGTTACTTATAATGCGTGGGGCCACAACAACTGTGGAGTACGTATTATATTTATGTTATGTTATTTATAATGCGTGGGGCCACAACAACTGTGGAGTACGTATTATATTTTATGTTATGTTACTTATAATGCGTGGGGCCACAACAACTGTGGAGTACGTATTATATTTATGTTACTTATAATGCGTGGGGCCACAACAACTGTGGAGTACGTATTATATTTATGTTATGTTACTTATAATGCGTGGGGCCACAACAACTGTGGAGTACGTATTATATTTATGTTATGTTATTTATAATGCGTGGGGCCACAACAACTGTGGAGTACGTATTATATCTTATGTTATGTTACTTATAATGCGTGGGGCCACAACAACTGTGGAGTACGTATTATATTTATGTTACTTATAATGCGTGGGGCCACAACAACTGTGGAGTACGTATTATATTTATGTTATGTTACTTATAATGCGTGGGGCCACAACAACTGTGGAGTACGTATTATATTTATGTTATGTTATTTATAATGCGTGGGGCCACAACAACTGTGGAGTACGTATTATATCTTATGTTATGTTACTTATAATGCGTGGGGCCACAACAACTGTGGAGTACGTATTATATTTATGTTACTTATAATGCGTGGGGCCACAACAACTGTGGAGTACGTATTATATTTATGTTATGTTACTTATAATGCGTGGGGCCACAACAACTGTGGAGTACGTATTATATTTATGTTATGTTATTTATAATGCGTGGGGCCACAACAACTGTGGAGTACGTATTATATCTTATGTTATGTTACTTATAATGCGTGGGGCCACAACAACTGTGGAGTACGTATTATATTTATGTTACTTATAATGCGTGGGGCCACAACAACTGTGGAGTACGTATTATATTTATGTTATGTTACTTATAATGCGTGGGGCCACAACAACTGTGGAGTACGTATTATATTTATGTTACTTATAATGCGTGGGGCCACAACAACTGTGGAGTACGTATTATATTTTATGTTACATGAAGTATGGGGCCACAACAACTGTGGAGCATACACTACATGAGACACAGCAATTGTGACATGTAGAATACGTGGGGCCACAACAACTGTGGAGTACGTATTATATTTTATGTTATGTGAATTCATGGGGCCACAACAACTGTGGAGCATGAAGTATGGGGCCACAACAACTGTGGAGCATACACTACATGAGACACAGCAATTGTGACATGTAGAATACGTGGGGCCACAACAACTGTGGAGTACGTATTATGTTTTATGTTACTTGAATACGTGGGGCCACAACAACTGTGGAGTACGTATTAATGCACGTTATTAATCAAGACAATTAAATAAGATTCCAAGTTTATGTTAAGTCAAGTTTCAGATCAAGTTCATGTTATGTTATGCTCACGTACATGTTATGTTCATGTTCATGTTATGTTCCAAGTTCATGTTCACATCATGTTATGTTCACGTTTATGATACGTTCAAGCTCACGTTCATGTTATGTTATGTTCATGTCCATGTTATGTTTCACGTTCATGTTATGTTGATTGTTCATGTTATGTTTTAAGCTTAAGTTCATGCCATGTTAAGTCAAGTTCAGTTCACGCTTAAGTTCTGGTTAAGTCATGCTATATGTCAAGTTATACTATGTTTATGTATGACTATAATTATGCATTTATGCTTTTACTGCCATGCATGCATTTTTAACCTGTGTGTGAGTTTTATGTTAACTTACTGAGATTTGTAATCAAATCTCACTGTGGTAGTCCCAACTACCATTCCCCCCGAATGGTAGATCTTGTTACAGGACCCAAAGGAGAATTGGAATCTGACCAACTGAATACGGTCGACTAGGCCACGGTGCGATGTTGATGATGGTATAGTATTTAACTTAGGTTAATACTTGTACTTTTGGAGTTGTATCTCAAGTATTCTTTTGATCACAACCATTTTAGACTAGTGTGGTGATCACGGCTTTTTAGTATGCCTTTATGTATGAAATATGTTTCAAGTATTTGGGATATTTTTGGTTTGGTGCATAGTTTTGCTAAAGAGAAAAATTATCCGCTGCGAATATTGCATAATGCTAGATGCATGTTAGGAACATTGCATCTTATCTGTCATGAACGGGGGCAGGTAACCTTGTGTTGCATGTCTCGACGCTTCAAATGTCCGTTTAATCCCAAGCGGAATTTGGGGGCGTCACATAGGTGGCTTATTGCCTTGCCAAGAATGCACTAGATATAACTGACGTACTTATTGAAAAAGCTTGGAAATTATGGTGATTCATTAAACAGTTGTAGCAATTTTTCTAGGTAAAAGTCTGGTTGGCTTTGAATGCATACAAAAGCTAGTTGCTTGATTTTATTTGTCTTTTTTTTGCTGAAAAAAGGCTACTTTTTTCTTATTTGAAATATACTACATGATATTCAGCTATTTAATTGCTGTCCGTTGAAATGCAATGCATTACAGGGGCGTGGGCATCCGCATGTTTATACTTAAGAGGAAGAACCACTACAATTCTCAGTTTTAGAGGTGTATTATTGTTTATAAGCTAAGGCTTCATACATAATCTGATTTGGGGTCTAACTATGGTTTCTGATCTCAAAGGTAGTTTTACTCACTGTTGTTTATTTTTCCATAATTGGCTGATGCTCAAAGAGATTTTTCTATTACTGAATCAATCTCCCCCTTTTTTGTGGGTAACCTTTGTCTTTCTTACTTTGACATGTTAGTTCTGGATGTATTTGTTGATTCTCTCTTTTATTTTCTATATATTTTAACAGGAATAGTTGTTGTGATTATGGGTGTCAGTGGTGCTGGGAAATCGTAAGTCTTAACTATCATCTGAACATCTGTAACTTGATTTCACAATAAAATCCATTGTATGCCATCACAGCTTTCATTTTAATTAAAGACTAGATCTGCTATTCCCAGATATTGTAAAAACATCAAAGCTCTGAAGACTCTATATGACCCTTTAAAGCATCTCATCTCATGTATTTAGGTTAGGTAATGACTTAAGATATTGTCCAATTTGTGCTGTTCAGCCAATATGCTATCCAGATTTCAAATCATTGGAATTTGCGAGTTCATTAATCTCCATGGTGCTTGTTGATGAATGGTGACTATATATATTTTTATATTCCTTGAATCTTTTACCAAACATGGTCTAGCCTCTCTTTCCAGTTTTTTCTTAAACTTCTTAACAAACTATCATTAAGATTCTATTGTATTATATATATGGAACGTGACGGTTGTATAAGGATGTTTGGTAATGATTAGAGCACTTATCCTATTACACAAATCTTAAACTGGTTTAGAGTAAAACACAAATAAAAAAGGTTGATAAAGTTAGAGCACTTATCCTATTATACTTGTTGCTTTCTGATACATTCATATGTCTATGGCTCTGCTTTCTAGGTAATGCTTATCTAATATGATATTTTGCTGTTAAGAGTATTTATGTGTGTTTGGGCTTATTTTTGTGTTTGTGTTTGTCATAACTTTGGCAGGAAAATGGGTTGGACCTGTTTGGTATATGGCTCATTTTTTGGCTTAAATCTGGTCAATCTTCTTGTTCAATGGCTTAAGTTTTATATCACTATTGTATCTTATATTTTTTTTTTACATGTAATGTCATTATCTTTTGTTCTTATAGGACATGTCATTCCATTTTTGGCCTAGACACTTTCTTTATCTTTACTATTATTATTATTGTTGTTGTTGTTAGTATTATTACTATTATTTTTGCCTGAAACTTTTAACTTTTGGATAAGTACAGTCTATATGGATGGAGAAGTTGGAGCATATACTGTAGTCAACAAATTGGACTTGGGAGACCGAAAGTGATGGTTATATATCTTTTAAGTAGTGGAGTATACATATAAGTGTTAATGGGGATGGTGAAAATAGACCCAGAAGATCCAAATGGAGCAGTGAAGAAGGAGATCTGGATCTAACAGAGTATTGCAGAAGCTCTTCTGATTGAACTGATGATGATACAATAGCTTGTAATTTTGTATTTTGTAATGTAATTAAATACCAAATAATGTAATATAAAATGGGTTATAAATATTGAATTTCTATTTTTTAGATGAATATAGTTAAAAAGATAATCAGTTTTTTATATATAAAAAAAAAGTTTTTCAAATGTAATACAATATAGGCTTTAATTAAAACAAAAATGCTTTACAAGAACATCTGTTTCTGGAAAAAAAAAGTTCATGTATATAGCCTTTGTAAAATTATAAATAAATTAAAAAAAAAAAAAACCCGGGTAAATGCCGAAACCCGGATTTCCGGGTTATTATAACCCGGATGCATCCGGGTTTCGGCCCGGGTCATAACCGGGGTAGATCCGGTCCGGAACCCAATCCGGATTTGGAATCCGGATTCCGGGCCGGGTATACCTGGATACCCGATCCGAAACCCGGATGAACAGTCTTAGATTAAATAATGTTTGCCTCAAGAAATGCATGGCGATTGTGCGGTGTACATGGAATTAAGTCTTGTATAGAAAATCACCTGCTCTTGCGGGCTAACATACTTCATCAGTAGGTTCATCCCCAATGCCTGTAAGAAGTGGAGGAAAAGAACACAGAATTTAGATAATAGATCATATAAGAGATGAGATAAATTTCTGTTAAGGAACATTGTGCAAGAACAATATTAGATATGATGGGAGAGTGATAATATGCAAGGCAAATGGTTCTCTACATAAAGCTAGATTGAGAGCAGTGCTAACTTACTATACATGTATTTAGGATAATTACTATACACGTATTCAGGATAATTCAGATGCAACCTAGTAAATTAGTTAGTATCATTTTATATTAGAGCCATTACCATAGTTAAACATGCTCAGTTCTGATATGTGCATTTTGCTTCTAAACGTACAGTCACTGCAAATGTGGGTCCTGGGTTGTTAATTACGAAAAATAAGAGAAAAGTACTACTACCTTTTCATAGAACTTAATAGCACGATCAAGATTGGCGACATGAAGCATTATATGACAGAGTGGCTCAGGAGTTGGGGGTCTTTGGATGAGCTCATAGGTTTAGCCATCAGGATCCAAGCCGAAGGCGTAGACGATCGAGAGCCCTGTCGCTGACCCCTGACCCTGGTTCACGGGTGATCACTCCACCCTTTGCTCGAATGTTTTCGACCATTGCATAGATCAAAGGGGTTTAAGAGCTTGAATAAGATTTCAAAGATACAAATTAATCAACAGAAAAATTGTTCGTGTTTAACCTGCCGTCAGTACTCACATCCTGAATGGCGATTCCAATATGTCTAAAGGCAGTCCCAATCTCCTTTTTTTCAACTCCATGAATTGTTTATTAGCGGATGATAAAAACAAGCACCAAAGTTATTGATTGAAACATAAAAACAAGTTCGAGGCAGGGAAATGTTCGAGAAGACATACTGCATGCAAACTCCGAAACGGTGTCTCGAGGACCAAACCCCACAACTGCTTTTGAGTACTTCTGTTTTGGGAAGTATTTTTGGCTCAGGAGCTTCATCCCAAGAGACCCTGTGTAAAACCTGTTGATCAAGGAAGGAAACTTATACTTTTGAATATAAAGAAATAAAATTGCATTAAAGAATTATATATATGCTAAGAAACATACTTAATGGTCCGATTAAGATCACCAACTCTGATATCAACATGGAGGAAAAGTAGTGAATAGCCATTTTAAGCATAGAAGATGGCCTGTACGACAATACACGATATATAGCACTCTTGTGCAAAGATGAGGCACTCAAATCACCTATTTACGCACACTGCGTCTTTGGACGGAGCTGGTGTAAATGTGGAGTTTACACCAACCAATGAATGCCCATAACATCAGTATCCTATTATTTCACCAACTTTCCATTTCTCTCTCCTCTCCGAACTCTCTTTGGATAAAAACCATTCACCCAGCTGCTTCATTTTCTCTGTCTAAACTAGAAAGTTGAATTTTTTTTTGCTTTTTTTATTTTTTGACCGTGGGACGTGGGTGGAGGATCACATTTAGCAGCCGAAGACCAACGAGGTAACACTTGACCTTTTACAAAATCACATTCACCGCCTAAGAGCATCCACATTTTTTTTTTTTTAAATGAAGAGCATCCACATTGGTTTATGTATATGCATATGCAAAATCACATCTTTTGGAGATCTAATTTGCCATACAAGCAAAACTCCCACATTGACTTATGTAAATTTGAGACAATTTTTTTGCTTTTTTTTTAATAGAGTTTGCAATTTCCATATATTGGGTTAATACATGTAATTAGCACCCAAAGAAATTCCATTAGCACCCAATACATGTATTCAAAACCTATGAGAAAGAGGTGCACAGGTTTGATCTTCAAATATGTAAAATATTTGAGTAAAATTTTTTTTGGGGAGTGAATAAGTAAAATATGTAGTAAAATATGTAAAGGTAAAATATGTAGAAAGAGAGTGTGAGGAGAGAGAAAGAATGAGTAAAATATGTTTTGGAGAATGAATAGTAGATCTTCAAACATATAAAGGTATTGTTTATAGTTATGCAAATATTTGAAAATGCATAATTCAATGTAGATGGATTTAGGCTCATATTATATAAATATGACTTTGCATGTGCATATGCATAGACCAATATGGATGTACTGCAAGACTTTCCATTATATTATCGAGTTCCTAGATTAAATGACATGTCAAATCGATGGTTTCAAACCGTATGGTACTTTATAATTGTTGTTGACATCCTCTATACACATAACATTTGCACTGACCTGGCGTAAATTAAACTAATGGGGGAAGATTGTATGAAAGTAATCGGAGGGGTAGTTCATGATTCTAGAGGGGGGGCTCTTAGTGGTTTTATGGCCTATTATGGAAGCGGCACCAACACAATAGCTGAGACAAGGGCACTGCTACTGCTAGATGGTCTGCGAATTTGTACGTACCATGCTCCAACAGACAAATGCCGTGGTTAATACTGATTCCCGATTTTTGGTTAACTGGTGGAATGGAGAGAGTGATTTACATTGGTACGTACGTGCAAGGTGACTGAGATAATTATTTTTGTTTTTCATATATTTATATATTTTTCTTTAGGTTGAGGTTTGTTTTTACGGTATTGCTTCAATAAAATTAGGGTCTCGTCTTAAAAATAAATAAAATGGGATTCTCCGGCCAACGTATATACAATGTTGTGATGTTCTTGGAATTTGCACGCAACTACATACTATTTGCTGCAACCCCTTCTGTATTTAGACCCCAGGGACAGAGAATGAGGGCCAAAGTTGGATGGAAGTCTAATCTTGTTTAGAGTAGTTGGCTTTCCATTATATATCTGTATAGTTAGATACATGCATCTTTTACAAAGCTTATCTTACCTTTAAAGAAAGAAGAAGTTCTATGTACAAGAATAACAGACATGAAATGTTTACATGTTCTTGAATAGCAGTACTAGAAACAACGTTGTTTTTTGTAAGCACATAATAACAATTAATCGAGTTGTTTCTGGAACACTGAATTATTATATGGTTTGGTCTTTGCCCTTTTCCTTCCACCGCCCCTTTAACCAAAAGGAAAATGTACGTACCTTCCGCCGCCCCTTTAAATTACATATGTAATGACGTACTTTCCACTCTTCAATTTACAAGCAATCACATAATTGGGTTTCAGGGAGTCGTAACACATCATCAGTAATCAATATATGGTAAGTTGTCTTGAAAGGTCTTTTAAAGCTCATTAAGAGCGTTTGAAGTTGATGTAGCCCAAAACTAAACTAAAATGGTATTGGAAAAATGCGGTGAGCGTGGATCGAACACGCGACCTTCAGATCTTCAGTCTGACGCTCTCCCAACTGAGCTATCCCCGCTGTTGGACTGCTGTTCTATGTTTTCAATAATATTAAATAACCTCCTATATTAAGTGTATTTATTTATCACTTTAAGATCTAAATCTCCAATAGAAAGTTTAAATAAAACCCGCAATTACCACCAATAAGCAATAAGTTTTCATAAATTATTTAACGACACTATCCAATTATATATGCTGTATTTCGCCACGGCAGTCCAAAATAAAATAAAAATTAGGAGGAATGGTGCAACTATTGAATACCACCTAGAATTTATGCCCTAGTTTGATTAATGAAATCATTTCATTTCATCCATTTTGAAAAGTTTCGTGGGACATGGCCAGTCATTACATCTTTTTTAAATTTTAAAATAAAATCTAATAAATAATTTAATTTTAAAAAAATTTTAAAATAAAATAATATTTTATTTAATTTTTATCTCATCTCAACTCGTCACTATTCAAACCAAACTTTAGTTACGATATAAAAAAAACAATAACGGTAGCCGTTCCATATTCTTTATTCCTACAATGACTCCTTCTTCAACGGCGCCAATATAAGCGATGCAATCGATTACTTTGGGAAATTGGAAACAGTCAGAGAAAAACGGAAGAAAAACTATGTTATCAATGGCAAACATCATTGACATTATCTTCCATTTTTATTTGAGTTACGTGCTAAGAAAGCATAATTGATTGTTACTAATAATTGGCATCTTTGCCAAGCAAGTTGGCAACGCATGTAATTGATTATGTCACTCCTAATTTTGCGTTTTCAAACATTATTTTTTAATTACCTTTTTATCTTTTAACCAAACTCGTGGACCTAACTCTCAACGCGTTTTCAAGTTATTCTTCATATATATTGTTCATATCCCTTTTCCTCAAGTTCCCTTTCTTTAATTAACAGAACTTAAAATTTATTATGTAAATCTATTAGAAGCCTTTAATAAATCTACCATCAATCCATTTTCTCTTTTTGTCAAAATTCCGAAAATAATATTTAAAATGTTAGATAGACATCCTCTCTAGTTTTTTTAATTAAATTTGAAGAATCAAGAGAAATAAATATAAAAGTAATATTAGATACAGTCGTAAAGTGCGCAACAGTAAAAGCCCATCTTTTTGAAAAAGAATGTTGAATCTATTATTTAACAATTATTATTTTTTATATAGATTATGTATTTACTTGAATAGAAAAACCCTACCTCTCTCTCTTTTCTCTCCAAAGCCTCTCCCCCAAAAAAACCCTACCCAGAGGGCTCCTCCCTTCCTCTTCCATCTGGTTTGACTAGAAAATGTATAGCCCTTTATTTTTCAATTTTTTTTGTTTGTTTTTCAATCCAAAATATGGCAAAACGCCGATTTGTTGTTTTCCGAAGCCCATGCACCCCACCACAAGATTCCCAGGCTGCAAATCCTTCAAATGGTTCGAAGATGAACAGAACAGTGTGTGAGTCACATGAGTAGATCAAAGCGCACATGAGATCCATGCCCCCACCGCACCGAGAAGTCCTACTACCGCCACGTGCAACATTTCTAGAGTTAGAGACCTTGATTTTTTAGATTCGAATGTCCGTAACACTCCTAATGTGACGTGTGTCCCTACGTGCTGCCACAATATCTTTGTTTCATATATTTTGCTTTCCTTAAAGATGAAAAGGCAGATCTACAATTTTCCCGTACTCCGGAGGCGTCTTAGGCCTCCGGTGTAGATCTAAGTTGTAATTCGTCATTTTTACATCTATCTTTATATTTATTGTTTTTTTTCTTTTGTTTAGACAAAAAAAAAAAAGGAAGAAGAAGAAGAAGAAAGAAATAGTCTCTTGGACTTTTTGTGCATAAAGTGAAAGTCCCTTCTCCTCTTGAGGTGGGGTATAAAATATCTGTTTTAAGCAGAATGTTGTCTCTCAGATAATTTGTCTGTAGATAGTTATAAAAGTTAAAACCATACCTATTACAAAAAAATTTGTATACTGGTGGAGCCCTAAACGTGAGTAATTAGTTTGTAATTTAGAAATTTTTCTGTATATATCAGGTCAAAGTTGTAATTTCGCTTTCGTGAATGAATGAAGTATTTCCCATAAAAAAAAGATTTCGTATTTACTCACTTTTTTTTAAAAAAATTGCTCAGCACTTGCACATTCCTCGATTGTAAATATCATTTCTGTAAATAATATTCGAGTTTTACCATATTTACTTATGCGGGTATGAAAGATTTAGATAATATGAATCTCATATAAATATTTAACCTATTAATTTGAGTACAGTATTTAAGAGCATCTCAATCTAAAATGACATGTAATCATGAAATTAATATCTTTACAAGTTTTGACATGTTGATTGAAATTATTAATTTTACTGTTCCATTGATCCTTATTTATATTTTCTCATTTCTAAAGTTTAAGAATTATATGATAGATAAGAAAAATGCTAGGTTTACCAAAAGAATTGTAAACATTTAATTTATAGCTGATGTGATTTAATATAATATATTATATTTATTTTATAATAAAAAAAATTACATTTTACTTTATAATTCCTTTTGGGGTCCAGTTGATTTTCTCTCGATCTATGGCCGTTTGAATAGACTTTTGTCAACATTATAATTAAATTGAGATGAATTTGATAAACTTTTGTTGTTGTTTAGGAGTAGATCATGGACTTATTCATAGCTGTCAAAAGAACTCAAGCAGCGTATTTCTAATTGTTTGCAGATGTGAATAGATTCTCATCGGTCTCTCATTCTCAAAATTATCGTCGTAACAACCTTTTAGGTTGCTACGATAACTCTTCTAAATTTGAAATATGGAAGGATAGATCTAAATTCACCGACTTTCCGGTACTCTTCCACTGACTCTGTGTCTCTCGAACTGGACTCTCAATCGTTCTACAAAATAAAACATGCTCTGATCGTCGTCGTTCGTATCTAAACTTACGCGACCCCAGGCGTAAGATAGGGAATGGAGGCGCCCTCCTTTGTCTCCAAAGCGAGGACCGCCTTCCATTCTGCAGCTGCGAAAGCGGAGCGAGTTTTGTCTGAGTTGAAACCCGATCGAGGTGCACTAATTTTCTTTTTTATTTATTTTTTTTCCCGTTTTAATCTCCTTCACAAGTTTTACTTCTGTTTACTATTTTTTGAATCGTTTTGACCCCCTCTTTTTACTTATATATTGCTTTTAATTGGAAAAGATTCTGACAAACAATCCCCAAGTAATTTGACAAAGCAATCGGAGGATGAATCTCCAAACAACGAGCGCGAATTGAAGGTAATATCCTGAATGAAAATTTTGTGAAGATTGTTTTCAAGTTGGATTTTGTTAGTTTGAGATTGATTTGACGCCTTTTTTTTCCCGTTCTCGTTCGGAAAACTTAGGATCTAGCTGCTCAAAATCTGGTGAATTGTGTTGTTTCTAAATTCTGAATTTTGATGCATGTATGATGATGATTTTGCGCTTGGTTTCGTAGAAATTCTGAGTATAAGAAGAGAGGGCAGAATTGGCGGTTTTTGTATTTTATGTTGTTTTCTTGCATTGGAGTATTAGAGTCAAATAAAAGCTGCACTTGGCTCAAGCAAAGCTAAATTCGTGCATTAGAATTGAATATGTGTGCATGAGTTTAGCATCCAACTAGAGCGTGAAGCAACTTTTTGCAATCAATCAGAGAATAAAAGAATCCTTTCAATCTTATATATGATGCTGAATGTTCTTACATTATATGGTTATTCACAATTTTTTATCATTTTATTAATGTGGCTTTCAGTTCTGTCAAGTACATATTAAAAAAGATCATTGTACATCTATTATAGAGTGATGATTATCTTTCCATTAAATGTACATTGCATTAAATTATTTTTGTGTTTGTTTATTGTTAGTCACAATTGTTATTTGAACTATCTTAAAGATTCTTAGGGGGATCTAATGCAGGTATGCAATGAACCAAAGCATTTGAGGTGGAGACCTCCACAGGTAGGGACAAAACAGGATTGGCAGGACAGATTCAGAAACATTAAATTTGGGAGGAAGGGTGTTGAAGATACTGAAATAGTCGAGAATTCGGCCATGGCTGTTCCATTTTATGATGAAAATCTGTACCTGCTGAACATGAAAAATGATCTTGAAGCTAAGGTCACTTTCTACGTGCATAACTCCTCATATCTTATCTGGTGAAACGTCTTGATGTATGTCTTTTGTTATTGTGCGTGATGTTTAACCAACTTTATAAAGGTTCCAGCAAATGTTACTCTATTTTTACTTTGTATGGAAGTTTTTAGAACTTTCACTAATAATAAAGTTGTGTTACTTCATAATCATTGAAAAGAAATAATGAAATGCTATCACAAAATGGATCTTTGTGAGTAGAGCAACAAATGAGAAACTTTCTAAGCTAGTGTGTCATGATATTTTTCAAAGCTTTCATATCAACACCAAAAATATATTTTATTTCTTCAACAAGTTTTGGCAATAACGAAAGACTCTGATTGGTTTGTATAGATTTTTTTAGAAGAAAATAGATTGATCAAGAAAATAAACCTTTGCCATGGATGCGTAATAAAATTACTACCGTCTTCCCTGCGTCATGGGAGAAAGGGGCTCATGGTTCACCCTTATTATTGGGGAAGAAACTTAAGTTCTTTAACATTCTCCAATCCTTGCCTTAATCAGAAGAAATACAGATTATTGGAGGGTTTTCTCCCCATTCTTCAAATGTGTGTGACATCACTTTACTGATAAACATGGAACTAGTGACAGCTGATGCGAGCGTCCATCTATGATACTTTGGTAGACGATGTAGAAGTGCATGATTGTAGTCTTGTTATACTTTACTGCCCGAAAAGATTTGATTGGTGAATTGATATAAAGGTCATCCAGATTTTTTCCTTTGGATGGAATATTTTTCCTTGCTAAGAAGTGGAATTTGATTTTTCTTTCTTTAGAGCTTAGAAGTGATACCCTCAGTAGAAGGTTTTGTTGCTGCCAGCACAGGGAGCATTCCTCCATCTTCTGTCATGAAGCAATTGGCTATAGCTGTTGAGTAAGTTTTTGTTGTTCATATGTGGCAAACTTTCTCTTTCTTTTTATTTATATTTGCTAATAAATTACCATAATCTTCTCAGTTGTTGCTTTCCCCTTTTGTTGAGAAAGAAAGTTATGTGCAAAACTTTTTACATTTCAATTTTTTTTCCCCATATCTCAATTGGAACTCGTTTTGTTTGACCTCGTCTCATCTTGTACTTCTCCAGAAGTGCATGCTTTTCGATAATCTAAAGTGTGACTGTAACATACTGGAATTAACACTAATATAAGTTTCGACACTTACTTATCTGTGTTCTATGCACTTAGAAAATTGTTCAACATGAACCTGAGATTTCGTTTTTGTTTTTGATGAATAACTTGCTGCCTGCAACTTTGCTCCTCTTGTCCAGGGCTGGAAAGAAGTTTAAGTCATTGAAAGACTGTCTGGCATCATCTGGTGGATCTTCACCGGTCAGGGAGAGAGCTGGCCTGAGTCTCTCTGCAATGAAGTCGCTAGTGCTTCGTGAAAAGGAGGACAAGCTTACATTTGGATCTGGTGATAATGAGAAAATTCTGTCTTTGATTAATTCACTGTTTGATGAAGGTATATGCAACATTTTTATTTGACCCGGTCATAGTATCTTTCATTTTTTATGCATTATCCTGTGATGATCTTTCAATTTTGTGGTAATATCTGCAAGATATTCGCAGAGGGGAAATTTCTCAGTAGGAAGATCAGCACTGATTCCAATGCAACCACAATAACGTCTTTGCCAAGAGATATTCATGGTGCTCCTTCTGAAAGCCTTGTTGTTAAGCTAGCTGAAGTCATCGGAAGCTTTAGAAGCCTGCGGAAAATGGCACTGTTTTGGTGCAGGGTTTCTGACAAAGTTAGTGGGCTGTAGATAACTTGAGTTCTCTGGGCATTTTTAAATAATTCCTATGAAGAAAAAACTTGCTTTGCAATCCGTTTGTTCTAGAAGGCACGTGAAATTTGTGTGAAAAGAGTTGTTATCATGAAACGAGATTTAGCATCTTGAATTAGTTATCTATATCCACTAATAAGAACTAGATATATTCTAGTCCATAATATTAGTTCCACGTATCTTGGTTCAATAACCGACCAAAAAAATATCTTGGTTCGTTCTCTCCTTTCAAGTGATCTTCTTATTCTGTTTCCATCCAGACTTTGTTGTTGAATATTATCACTTCAATACAGTTGGATAGGATGCATTGATGTTGCTTTGTCACTTATCCTCATCTGACGATCTATAGAATTATTGTGCATATGTAGCTGAGAACACTTTGGTCTGAAGGACAGTACGTGCCTGGGATCCCTCTGGATGAGATTCCGGATCTGAATTCCTGTCTATTGTATCAGCAGTTGCAAGTTATCAATTGCTGTCTTTCCCGGAAAAGGCGTCGTGCTATTGCCATCAACTCATTAGACTATGTTATGAGGGAGGCCAATTCAAATACTACAGATTCAGATTATCCTAAAGACATTATTTCTGCAAGCCCAATTTTGTATGCTAGACTAACCACTGGCGAGCTTGCTCTTCGACTAGGTGCTGATCATCCATTCAGCAACTTAAAAATGTTGGAAACAGGCGAACCTGTGTACTCCCCAGTGAGCCAGGTTTGTTTAGTAATAAATTCTTAGCAATAATCCTTTACCTTGTTCCTGTAACAAGACCTTTATGTACCAATATGTGTAGGAAGGACCTTTGCTTACAGAAGATCTCATCAAAGAAACAGAGGAACTTGTGCTTCGAACGGGGAGGTTAGTATATTTTGGAAAATTTTCTGACCAAAGCAGTTATAGTCATATTTTGAACCAGTTCTCTTTTAGTTATAGTTCAAATGATCTTACCTGTAGCCTTAGGCTGTAGTCTTTGTAAATGCAGTTGAGTAAAACATGAGGGTCATCTGGATGCTTCACATATATATGATTTGCATTTATTCCACCTCACCTCCATTATCCCCTGAGCCAAGGTTTTTGGCTTTATATTATTTGTTTGGTGGACTTCAAATAGCATGATTCAATCTTGATTTGAGATAGTTACGCAAACTGGTTTTTCTGAATATTTTATGGCAGTATCTTAGTTTTGCAACGTTTTTCTGCTCACTATTTTTATATAAAAATTGCTTGTGTATGTTTTTATTAGCCTAGGCATTCTTTGATAAACTGCCTTATTTTTTTTGTGGCCAGTGTTGGTGCTGGTTGTTCTCAACTCCTCTCTGACATGCAGGCTTTCAAGGTTTGTTTTGCACAAACGAAGTTTGTCTATTTTGTGCATCCACTAGATGCTTATATGTAGTTAAAATGGCATCTAATTATTAACTAAAATTTTTAATTAAAATTTTTCAGGCTGCAAATCCTGGTTGTATTTTGGAAGATTTCGTAAGATGGCACTCCCCTCCTGATTGGACAGAAACTGAGCCCATTACAGAGATTAAAGATGCTTTTGATAGTGTTGACTTATCTTCAACAAGAGGCCACCTTAGTAGTCGAATGCAAAAAGAAGGTGGAAACTATTCTCCATCATCCATTGCTATATTTACTTGCTGCATAAGATTTATGTAGCCTTGTTTGACACTTTTGTGCCTTGTATATGGGGTAAATTCCTAAAAAGTTCTGTTGAAATTAATTTTTAGCATCAATGAAATTGATGAAATCAGATTTTTTATAGATGTGGCCATTAACCGGTTGACCCTATCCCCTATGTGTTCTGAGAACTCTGTTATGGCCTTTATGCATTTGGGTTGTGCTGTTACCTCATAATGCATACTGGTATCTATATGTTATACATGGTGTTACTATATTGGAATTTGTTATTGTCTTAGGTAATTTGTGGCTTGAGCTCTGGGAAACAGCCAAAGCAGTACCAGCTGTCAAACAAACACCCCTCTTTGATGAGGATTTGGCAGTGTAAGTTGGAAGAATATCAATAATATTGTAATATTTATACATGTAGCTGTTTGACTAGAAAAGACCTGATTCTGTAGGGAAGGTATACTGAACTATTTGGAGGACGCGCCTCCCTCTGAGCTTTTCGAGCAACTTTTTGTTTCTTTAGTAAGTTCTTTATTTCCTATGCATACTTGTTTTTTTCCTTTTTTAAACTTAATATGTTTTGTATTAAGTCAATATAGTGAGTATTTGTGAAAATCAGTTTTTGTTGTATTTGATTTACTCATCGCTTTCTGCAAACCAATATTTTTTAAGCTAGAGCTTATAGGAAAAACTGAAAAATCATCATCCTTTTGAACAAGATTATTATTTTTTTTACAAGATTATTTAACCACCAGTTTTCCCGTTAGATTACTAATGATGTTTTTTTGCCTTTTTTCTTTTTTCTTTTATGAAATATCCAGCTTGGTTTAGGATTTGTTATTGCCGAGGCTATGCTGTCCACCAACAACAATTTGTCAAACCTGTTCCATGAGTGCAAAGAATACGTGGTTGCAACTTGTCAGGGCAGGATGGGTGAGAAAATTGATGTTCTTTGCCAGGTAGGTTTTATAAGACTACATGTGACTGATATTTATGAAATTCTTTAGTTGGACCAGAAGCTTTTATGAGCCATCATTGTCTTGTTCGAGTCTTTGGCACCAAATTAACCAAATATGCGCGGGTTTTTTGTTTTGGGGGGGGGGGGGGGGGGGGGGGGGGGGTGGGGGGGGGTCTTTGATGCTGTAGAAGTTAATATTATGTGTTTGCTTTCTGTGTGGTATTTGAAGGGACAGCCCACTCTTTGAATGGGAGCATACGTAAAATGGATCTTATGCAATTATCAGTAATTATTACTTTCTCTGACCCACATTAGAATTTGCGCATCTTTTATTGAGAGGACCAAATTTAGTTACAATGTTCTATCCTTTACTTGGCTAGTTACAACTACTTTTATTAGTTAAGTGTATGGGGAATAAGTCGTAGTCATAATGTCTGTTACTTTATTTTTACCTCTATTTGCCTTCTGGCTAAGATCAAGTGTAGTTTTGTTCAATTTGCTTCAATCCCCTTCCAATGAACGTTATGAAAACAAAGAAATCACAGAGGTACTTGAAGTTGATATGCTGAAATGTTTTCTAGGTATATGAAACGGTGGAAACAATGTTACTCAATCCAGACGAAGTCCTAACAACAATGAAGCAACCAGAAGAATCAATGGCCTCTGCCGGTGAAACAAAACGTCGATTTATGAGACTTGGCTTAAACTTTGGTGGCAAGGATAAACACATGAGAAAACCAGCTTCAGATGACCAGAAGGGCACAGAAGAGAACCCAAGTCGCCAGCCATTCGCAAGCTTCTTTGATAGTAAGTCATCTTTATTTTCTAAGAAACCTCCAAAGCCAGAAACAACCCCTGCCGAAAAACCTTCGTGTCCAGATGAAAATGGTTGGACAATTGTTTAGACATTTTTTTTAATTATTTATTTCCTTAGTTCAGGAAAAGCAACATGGTTGCTATTGCAGGTAATTGTAAATTATTTTGAGAATCCTGCTATTGTAGATTCCATCTGCTACATTTGAGAGAAGTTCTTGTTTCATGACCGTATGAATGAGAAAATAGAATGGTTTCTGGTGTCCTTGAAACGACTTATAATTGTTAACCTTTTTACTGGGTTTGGAATTTCATTCACCAGCTCAAGGTTTCGCAAGTATCACAGTCGACTAGAGATAAATGGCTGTAAATTTTTTAACCTTATTTGATTTCACAACTCTTCAACTCATCACATCTAATCATTACAATTTTATCAAATTTTCACATAAAATAAAATAAATAACTCAACTTATTCAAATTCTAAAACAAAAATAATATTAAAAAAAATACTTGATAACATAATATTTAATTTTTAATTTTAATTTCAACTCATCTCATCTAATCTGCGAGAAAAGAAATAATGAGCAAAAATTTTCTTACTAAAATCACACTAAAAATGATTGGCACAAAAGATTGTCAGACAACATCAGCCACACGCTTTAACGTTTTGGTGGTCTTGAATCCATGTTTGTTTGTTTGTTTCTGAGCTTGCTTGAGTCATTGCCATCTAAATGGAGCTATCATCATTACGCTTCTGGTCTTCACTTGTGTTATCAAGCTGGAAACTCTTGGAGATGAAACTCGGCACGATGAAATTTGTTATGAAGTAGAGAAAGAAAAGTGCTACGCTGTCATACAGGAAAAAGGAGAGTGAATAAGTATACTTGAAATATAGTATCTATTTTTTTTTTTTTTCCTTTTCGGTAACTATGCAAATTGAAAGCAAAATTGGGTAAAATTACTGAATGTTTGGCTGATATCAGCGAATGGAGTGTTTTTTCTACATGAGGCGAGGGAATTGGAAAGTGAAAAGGACCAACCTGACGAGGAGGAGGACGGATAAGTCACCGCCGGATCTGGCGGGTGATGAGACACCAAGAACAAGGGAATTGGGGATGGCATAGGCCCTCGGAGCCGGCAGTGAAAGGTGGTTCGGTCGGAGCGGAATAAGGTTGGCAGGCTCATTGATAGAGAAGCGAAGCAATTGAGGTGTGCTCAGATGCTGCTTGTGTTTAAGATGTGAATGCGAGGGAACCAATGGAGTGCGGAATTGGATACACCACATCGTGAAAATGAGAGTAGTAGTTGTTGTGGTAGAACACAATAGATATCTGCAACTTGGGAAACTTCAAAAGTTCAAATGTTCTCCACCCAATGGAGCTTGGATAATGTTGTGTAGGATGAGATATTCTTGGCAACAACGGGATCCGATATCTTCACGTGAGTTTTATTTTATTTATTTATTTATCTTTTTTTTTGTTGGGGTATAGAGGGTGTCAGGCTGAAGAGAGAGCGGGGAATATGGGCTTGGCTTGGAAATCTGGGTTTTATATAATTCCAAAATTGAAATGCTCTTAAACTGAAATGGGCTTCCGGATGAACTCGTGACCCAATTAATAATTTTTAGGAAAAATAGTTCTCTGTTAAGGATTCGCAGAGGGCCCAACTTAGGATCCATCTATAAATTTAAAAAAACAAAAACAAAAAAACAAACGAAAAAGAAAAAAAAAACCAAAATCAAAATAACTCTTAATATACTATGAACCACCGTTATATATATAAAAAAAAAACCTGATTCTTTTTAATGTTATTGCTGAGATACACCGCTCATCACATGAAAAATCAACATAATTAAATACCACTCCTTTCAGAGTAATGCTAATTGTGAAATGTGTAAGCACTGTGCTGTTACTTTAAAGAAGAGTGAGGTCCACTATAAAAAAAAATTAAAAATTTTATGTGCAATCACTTTCACTTTATCGATATGAGTAGTTGTGTATTAAAAAAATTGATACAATAATCACATCACTGGAGTGCGCAAATAATACACAAAAGTGACTGTATGCAACATTACTTTTAAAAAAATATTTTCTTTTTAAGTAGGTGCCATATTTATTCATTTGTTTTCAAAATAATTACATAGCGTTTACATACTCACAATTGCAACTATAATTTATTATCGTTTTATCAATTTTGAGAGGCTTTGGATGTGGAGACCTTAAAATAGGCAATAATATATTCATGTCGTCCAAGTCAATACTTATAATTTGAAGGGATCAAGTCAATATTATGAAAAAGGCAATTCATTCTAGCTCAATGACACAATACGTAGACATGCACCTTGTGTAAACAAAAAATATATATAGATAGCCGGTAGAGCTGTTAACTAAATACAACTACTTGATTTGTGTATGTGGAAGATCAATGCTTTTGTGATGGGGAAGAAATGCTATTAATTTAACAAAACAGATCACTTTTCTGTAACAAAAATAATTCCAACACTTTCAAATCCTCAAACAAAAATAGTATTATAAAACGATATTATTACAATATTTTAACTTTAAAATATCTTTAAATTGAAAAAAAAAAAAGACATAAAAGAAAAAGAAAAACCAAAATCAAAATAGCTCTAAATATACTATGAACCGCCGGTATATAAAAATAATAACCTTATTCTTTTTAATGTTAGTGCTGAGATACACCGCTCATCAAATGAAAAATCAACACAATTAAATACCATTCGTTTAAGAGTAATGTTACGTATAATTGTGAAATGTGTAAGTATCGTATTGTTGCTTTAAAGAAGAGTGATGTCTATTATAAAAAAAATTAAAAATTTTATGTACAATCACTTTTACATACTCTTTTACGCACTCCATCGATATGATTAGTTGTGTATTAAAAAAATTGATACAACAATCACATCATTAAAACGCGCAAAGAATACACAAAAATGATTGTATGCAGTATTACTTTTAAAAACTTATTTTCTTTTTATGTAGGTCTCATATTTATTCATTTTTTAAAAAATAATTACACAGCGCTTGTACACTCATAATTACAACTATTATTTTTCCTTGTTTTATCAATATTGACAGATTTTGAATGTAAAGACCTTAAAATAGACAATAATATATTCATGTCGTCCAAGTCAATATTACGAAAAAGAGACTTCATTCTAGCTCAATGACACAATACGTGGACATCAGGGAAATTTCTTGGTTATTTGGTGAATAGACAAGAAATGAATGTAGTACAGCTTTGCACACATATATCATCTTTGATGATTCCCCTTCAAAAGTGGGCATTATCGGATCGGGCAATCCCAAATGTAAAAAGGGAAGGGAAGGGGAGGAAAGGAAGCTTGATAGGACACAAAGTGATTAATAGGGCGATAAGTACAATATCTCTTTACTTTCCTAGACGATAGGTAAAGGAAAATGATAGGATGACAAGTCTCTTACTATTTATTTCTTACTCTTTTTGTATTTAATTTTTTATTTTATTTGGTGATTAATAAAGTAATTTTTAATAAAATTATATTTTTTAAATTTTTTTCTTAATAAATAAAGATGTTATAAAAATACTTAAAAAAATAATACAAAAATAAAAAACCTCAAATCCTTTATAATGGTAAATGGGTAATGAATCAATGATAGCCCATAGATAAATACAGATGAGAATTGAGAAACAACAGGGGGAGGAAGAGAGGAAGTACCTGGATCCAAAGAGTCTTGGGGATGGATTGTTGATTTGACAAATTGTACCTTCTTTCTCTTCTTCACATACCTCTTAGCGTTAAACAATCAAATAAATATAAAATGAAATTAAATGAACGGAGTTGATCAAGTTGAGACGTAATACTCCGAGTTTCATGTTCTCTTGACATATAGACTTTTATATAATTATGAGTTATATTATATATAATTATTTTTTCATATTTTATTAATATAATTAATTAAAATATTTTTTTTATATTAAGAAAAAGTAATGTAGTCAATCACATCAATAAAATGTGTAAAAGAATACGTAAAAATAACTACAAATATATTTTTCTATAATAATATAAAGAGAAAACCCACATGAATAGATAGAATTTTTACAAGTGAGAATAATCAATAAAATTATAGTATTGTTTTCTTTAAAAAGAAAAGAAAAGAATAGATATAATTTTCATGAGTTTGTTGAAGAGATCTATCTATCTGCTCAAAATTTCTACTCCAAACTCATGAGTTGAATAATGAAATGAGACGAGATGGTTTTAGATAAAAGTTGAAAGTTAAATAAAATATTTATTTAAATATTATTATTATTTTAGAATTTAAAAAAATTGAATTGAGATTTGAAAAAGTTTAATTATTTATTATATTTTGTATAGAAATATGTGAAAATTATAATGATGAGATGAGATGAATTAAAATGATTTTGTTATCTAAACTTAGCCAAGTCGTATTTGCATGGATCAAGAAGATCATAATCACAAGAAGACATTAATTATTGAGTAATTAAACTTGTAATTATAAGTATGCAAGTGCTGCGTAATTATTTTAAAATAAATAAATAAATACGAGATCTATATGAAAAGAAAGTTAATTTTTTAATAATAAATTTTACTTTCTTTAAAAATAACTGTACAATATTTATATACTTTAGGATCATGCTATGGCCACCGTTGGGGGCTCCTGCTGGAGTTCCCGTTAGGCCAAATATTTTTTTTCTGTTTTTGTTTTTTTTTTACATCATTTTTTTAATATTTTTTAATATTTAAAAAAATATAAAAAAATCATAATAATATTAAAAAAAAATTTCTTAACCATTAAGAAAAAAAAAACAAAAAAAAAAAAAACTGGGAGCGGGATCTCCCAACGGGAGATCTAGCATTTTCCTATACTTTAAAACAGCTATACTTAATATTACTCTTAATTATATTGGTTTTCATATGGAACAAAGCTCAATATGCATCATGGCTGAGAAGTGAGAACACAAGCGGGGCCACCCCGAACAGACCTGAAAATGTTTCCATTAACCAACGATCAACAGTCAACAGTAAACGCACATGAGGTGTGGACTGTAGAAATTAAAAAAAAAAAGGAAAGATATGGACTGTGGAGACTCAAAAGCAAGCGCGTCAAGACTACGGGAAATTGTTATTGGCATGGCATGAGATGTGTCGTTTGGTTTGCTCGCGAGAGGTACGTTCGTGGACGTTAATTCAGCGACCTTTCAAAATCGATCCATTTCTACAGTATCGTAATAGACACATGAATTAAGGTAATTATCTACGACCAATTTTTATTAATTTACCAATCATATTAAATGAAAAAATATACTCAAATGCAAAAAATACAAATAAAAATAAAAATAAAGTCAAAATTATATTATTTTTGCACCCAAATTTTGATATGATCGCTCTTGGGGCGAAGACAAATAGTTGGAGCTAAGCAATCTGCCGATCGAAGCTGTGAAATTAGAAAACAAATAATTTTAATCCTGATTTGATATTTTTCAAATTTTTTAGTATTTTTTATTTAGATCGGAAAAGCAATATATAATAAATCATTATATATATATATATATAACGCGAATGGTATTCAAGTTTGGGGCCTCTCACACAAAATTTTTATCTGATCTCATCACATCTTATTCTCAAATATAATTCAAATTTAAAATTTTTAAACTAATCATTACAACTTTTTCAAACTTTAAAATAAAAAATAAAAAATAATTCTAACATTTTCAAACCCCCAAACAAAAATAGTATTATAAAACTATATTATTACAATATTTTAACTTTATAATATTTTTTATTTAATTTTTTCTTATTCCTTTTTCAAATTTTAAAAAATATTCAATTCAAACTATCTCGTCACGATTATTCACAAATTATCTTACTACTATTTTTAAAATTCTCATTTCATCTCACTCTACAAACCTACCCAAACAATCCCTTGATTATCATACGAAGAATCTCACATATATACATACAGAGTAATGATATATGTACAGTCTTTTTTACAACTTTTTATACAAAATATTGTTTTAAAATGAGAGTTATATTTATATAAAGTGAAGTGTAAAAATATCATTCATTTAAAATATAGTACTTGTACAAAAAAAAAAATATTATATATGCATCATTTTTCATACATATAATACATGCAGTCAGCTCAAGTACCACGTGAGAGAATCATTCATACGTACAAATTTCATTGTCAACGCCACCGGCCATTGAAATTTACAGTTTATGATGTAGTATTCCACTGTCTTGCATGTTAATAAAATAAAATTTCTTTATAAAATAATAACATGAAGATCAAGACCTCAGATCCGCGGTAAACCTAAGAACATGTTCAAGCCCACGACAAGTACAAGATTAATTGGAGTATTCTCATTATAACTCACGTTAAATTAAATCTCGATCGATTCAATTCTCGATAAAATTAATTGCATGAATGTTTGGAGAACTCTCTTTTATCTCTAAAACCCTCGTTACGTGTACCAAGCATGACTAATATTGGTATATAGGACAATGTTGTTTGTGAAATTATTCTTATTCTAAAAGTTAATAGAAAAATATAGATTTAATATTTATTTCTATTATATTTTTAATAGTTTTTAATATAATAAGTAAGTCCAATATGTAAAATATTTAAATAAATAAAGTACAGTATAGAGCCAAGCTGATTCGAACTCATGATATCTACTTTAATACTCTGTGAAATTATCATTTGTCTTAAAATTTTAAAGTAATAAAAAAATATAGATTTAATTAATATTTATATTATATTCTTAACATTGTTGTTGTTAGGTTAGATACAAATTTTAAATAGACAAATTTTGTATAGATTTTTTTATATTTTTTACGGAAGAATGCTATGCAAAAATTATTTATTAGGAATCGTAAAAATAGAATATTCAAACTTAAGTTACGTAAAAATAATAAGGTACGGTTTGAATAGTAAGTTGAGATGAAAGTTAAATAAAATATTATTAAAATATTATATTTTAATATTATTATTATTTTAAGATATGAAAAATATGAATTTTTTATTATATTTTATTTAAAATTATGATAAAATTGTAATGATTAAATGAAATTAATTAAGGTGATTTTATATACAAATGGGCCTAACACTTTACAAGTCAAAAGTAAGAATAATGTTTGTTAAAATAGAGACAGGTCGGAGAATTGGTCCAACGTGCCTATAGTATTATTAACCCCCTGTAGACGTCAAAGAAGACCCGGTACCGGCCACTTCATTTCAGATTTCTTTCTGCCTCTCCTATATATATATCTTAATTAGAGTTCACCATTTCACTGCAAGGCTTGTTAATCCTAACCAGGCAATCAGGAGGCTAAGTTTCTGTACATATAATAGCAAGTGTTCATGGCTTTTACTTGTCTTCAAGCTGCTTCTTTTTGTTCTTCTTCTTCTTCATCTTCCTTCAGAAAAATCAAACCCACTCTAAATGCTTCAAAACTCCAGTCATCTGATCATCTTTCATTTCCTAGGGTCATTTTCGATGAGTTGAATCGAAGAAATGGGCTGCAAACCTTTAAGCCAACTTCAACTCATACAGAAATGAACCCTAATATTGGAAGTAATATAAGAAATTGCGAAGCAATTTCCAGCTCAAAGGCAATGCAAGAGCTCTACACGATCATGGGAATTGTAGCAGATAGAGCAGAAATGCACAAGAATATAGGAGCTCAGAGAGATAACTGGAACCGTCTTCTGCTAAATTCTGTCAACGGAATGACACTCACTGGAGCGACAATGGCTGGACTTGCCGCTGTTAGTGGAGTTGGAGCACCGATTTTGGCTCTAAGGCTCTCTGCCAGCGTTCTCTTTCTCGCAGCCACTGGTATTCTGCTGGTGATGAATAAAATCCAGCCATCCCAGCTTGCAGAAGAGCAAAGAAATGCTTCAAGACTATTTAAGCAGCTTCACGAGGAAATCAAAATTACTCTGGCTCTTCAAAACGTCACTGCCGACTATGTAAAGGATGTGACGGAGAAGGTCTTGGCACTGGATAAGGCATACCCACTCCCCTTGCTCGGGGCAATGCTGGATAAATTTCCAGCAAACGTAGAGCCAGCTGTGTGGTGGCCACATGATTTGAAGTACTCTCAACCAGAAAGTGGCCGGAGGGTAGAGAGAAATGGGTGGAACGAAAATCTAGAAAAAGAAATGCGGGGAGTTCTGGGGGTTTTGAAGAGAAAAGATGGAGCAGAATATGTGAAGCTAAGTAAAGTAGTACTGAAAGTAAATAAAGTTCTTGCTGTATGTGGCCCTCTATTTACCGGTTTGGCTGCGGTTGGGTCAGTATTGCCATTCTGTGGCTCCTGGGCGGCAGTGTTTGGAGCTATGGCAACTGTAGTTAGCAGTATGGAGCATGGGGGACAAGTGGGGATGGTGTTTGAGATGTATAGGGACTCGGCGGGCTTTTTCAGTTTCATGGAAGAGAGCATAGAATCAAATTTGATGGAAAGAGAGGCTGACAAGAGGGAAAATGGAGAATTGTTTGAACTTAAAATGGCTCTTCTGCTTGGGAGGAGCTTGTCAGAGCTCAGAGACCTCGCAAGTAGCTCTACCGCTTCATCTAATTTGTCTGGTACTTCACAGGATGAAGAATTTGCAAGCAAACTCTTCTGAGTTTTGACGTCTAGTTAATTTTTAGTCTTTATTTTCTGAGTAATAGACGCCTAGTACTTAATTTGTAGCATACATGATTTTCAAAGGAAAATAATAGATCATCGAGAAAGTCTACCGATTATTATTTATTTGTACCGAACTATCTTTTCTTAGTAGTCGTGTCTATTTATTTTTTGTATTTTTTTAAATACACAAAAAATACTTCTATAAAAACAACCAAAAAAATTGCTTAATTAATTTAACACTATCATGTGTACATTTTACGTACAAAGTGTCGGTACACTTTGTCGATAGCTGTAGCATCGTCTATTTTTAAAAGAGTTTTACTACATACAAATACAGTCGCACACTAATTTGTGTACCAATACTGATTTATTCATACTTAAAATTTAAATTAACACTATTTTTAATAAAATTTACTTTTTGACCAATCACATCATATTAATATACAAATTAATATACAATTATGCTTACAACTATATTTTTTCTTTTTACAAACACGAGTAGGCAGATCATGACTTAAAGAGTGATCCGGTCAAGCTCATATTTCACATCAGGTATCAAAGACATATTTTTTCCATGCTTGTGAACCGCACGCATGCAGTACTCTCTGACCCGATTTCGAGTAAAATCAAGGTACGTAATATTAGTCAATGAACAAAATAAAAAACAGTAATTTATCGGTAATCGTTATTCACGTGATTTGTATTGAATATTTCATTCTCAATCACATATATACAAATTAGGTCTGACATGATGAGTTGGTCGAGACCGGCTTCAAAGGTTTAGAATTACCAAAATTCCCAAGAAAAACAAGAATCAAACAGAAAAGAAAAGATAAAAAAACAAACAAATGTTGTTCATGAATTTGCATGAATTGAAAACTAGCAGATTAAAGAGATCAGAGCGTTAATTGCCGACCAATTTCACACCTCATATTTTTTTAAGAATCATGCGAAAGATAGAATATTACATGAGAAACAAAAAAAGAATATATATATATATATATATTATACAAAAAAAAAATACTAAAATTATCGTAATAATAAGATGTTGACGGCGTGACGCGAATAAAGGGTGACAAAAATATAGAAAATGATATACATATAATAACTTTTACAATTTTTTTACACAATTCTGTTTTAAATGATAAATATTATTATAAAATAATGTGGTTTTATAAAAATATTCTCGATTTAAAACATAATTATAAAAAAATTATACTTGTACCTTACCTCCAAAAATATTACTCACCTGTGATAACCAAAAAAAATAATCACTCACCAAGTTAGCCACAAAATACCACAGAGCGACTTCTACGCCAAAACGAAACGGTGCGCCGCAGCCATCTTTAGCTTAGGGCCGGGCCGTTGATTCAAAAGACTCCGAACGTACGCGGAAGTTTGGGCCTAAATTTGATCTCACTATAAGTTGGATCAGATTTCTAAGATGAGGCCCATTGTACCTTTACCAAGATAATTGACAAGTATAATAAAAATCAGAATTCTTTTTAAAAAAAATATTTTAATCACAAAAAAATTTATAAAAATAAACTCATAAATTAATATCAATGTTAGATTATAAAGATAATTTTATTATAAAATAAATTTAACATACCATATCAAATCATGTCAATTTGTATATATTTTTATAAAACATTTTTATGCCTATAACAATTTTATTATAAAATTATAATAATGACTTTTGTCTTTTAGTACCAAAACAACTGAAAATTCTTTTACGGTAAACGACTCATAACTTGGAAGAGTTCGAAACAGCCACAAATTGCTTAGACCCCCTATTCAATAATGGAAAATTTTGGTTATTAGAGATTTTGTGCACTAATACATGCGTTCGTTTAATGTGATTAGTTAAAAAGTTATATTTTAATAAAAATAATATCAATTTAAATTTTAAATATAAAAATAACAGCATTAATATAATACATAAATTCATTTGTAAGTAATAAAACTCATTCATTATACATGTATGAATATATCTCCTAAGAAAAATGATGTTTTTCATTTTCGTTTTTAGTATAGTATAGGGTGTTTTGAATTATTCTTTAACTTATGCTAGCTTCTTGCTGAATAGGCCAGGGCAAAGTCAACTCACCAACCCAACATGATAAAGTCAGTCAACCTCGATCGCTTTCTTACCCACTACATATATATTTATATATATATATATAGGTCAATGCTATTATGCCCATCTACTTTTTTTATTTTTTATTTTTTAACATCTTTAAATATTTAAAAAAATACACCAATTTACTAGTAATCGTTTTCTTAATTATTAAAAATAAATAAATAAAATACACGAGCCCCAAAATAAAGGGCAAAACTATAGGACAAATTAGCATTTTTCATAAATATATAAATATATATATATATATATATATATTAATACTGAGCTCCCACTTGCCTCCCCAAAGTCTTTCTGTTCGCACGGGAAGTTTCTTTAATTGAATGGAGAGAAGTTGATTTGTTAATTAAATTGACTTGGTTCAAAGTCTAGCATTCCAGATTTAATTGACTTGGTTCAAAGTCTTATAACGTTCACTCATACACACAGAGTACTCCTCCCTTCTACGCTCGCCATCGCTTCAGTTGCAAGAGACAAATGATCATTAGACTAGCTAGGTTCAGAGTTTTAACATTTAAAAAAAACTAAACAATGAAGAGAGAATTTCTTGTTGGGCAGATGAGATCTATAACACTCTACATGTCAAAAGAATAGATTTATATATGTTGGAAAGATGCTTACAACCTACTCTCCATAAAAGCGATCGAGGGAGGAGACAGCTGGTTTTACATTTTTTTGTCTTAAACACCATTCATGCATGCGCCCATTTTTTTGGTTCATTTGGCCATTCTGAGTCTTTAGAATTAGTTCAATCCGCTATCATTAATGGTGGGAATGGTCAATGCCTTCACTGTCAATTAGGCAGCCATGAATTCACAGTGACTTCTTCGTGATTCCAATACATGATCTGGTCTCGCTAAGTACTGATTATGCCACCAAGGGATAGTGGCTGCCGCACTTTGAGAGGTGATATCTTGCTGCTGCCAACTTTTATATATGTGACTGTGAGGAAACTTCAACAACAACAAAAAAAAGAAGAAAAATCTAACTGCGTATTAATATGTAGATCAATCTAATGTGATTGGTCAAAAATTATATTTTATTAAAAACAGTATTAATTTAAATTTTAAACATGAAAGAATCAGTATTAATACGTAGATTATTACATAACCAAAAAAAAGAAGTGAGAAATTTGTGACTGTGGATCTGGTTAAAAAATGACCCACAAAAGACGGATTCGTGAAAGGGTCAGGAACCCAACATTGACCTCTTAAATTTTCAATCTAAATCTCTTCTACACAGATAGATAGGCAAATCGCAAAAACAGAAATTGACCCGCTAGAGGACTCGCTCAAAGTCAGTCCCTCGCGCCACCAGAGGTCCAGAGGAGAGATTGTAGAACAAGTATATTTGCAGAAACAAGATCAGATTACATTGAATGGGTTTAGGATTTAAATGAGACAATAATTGAGTTGGAAGTATACAAATATTCTCATTTTCAGTTTCGGAATTTGGAATTTTCAATACAATATCATCCTTAACACTCTCGCATCCCGGAACAGAGCCTCTCCTAATACTAATAATACTGCTAATAGTACTTGTACTGTCAAAAAAACATTCTAATTGAGTACCTAGACCTATGACAAATGCTGTTGCAACTGAATCTTCATTTTCCAAGAACATATCGAATTGGACTGAGAACTTCTCATTTTCCTCTATGCCGTTGCTTCTCACCGTGACCCAATCTTCATCCCAACTCCAGTTGGGCACACATGAAACTGATGGCACTGTCCCTCCAATCAACCCCTTGATCCTTTCAGCTGGAGAATTGGACGAAGTACCTTCATGGAACCGATTCCTTGGACATTCCAATACTTCTAATGAATCCCAAAAACCATGTTCCAATACACTACTCGGAGATACCGCAGTGGACTGCTTAGCTTCCATAGTACGAGAATCGATTTCTGTAAGAAATGGATGCCCAAGAAGCTCCTTGGCTGTCCATCGCTCCCTTGGATCTCTCCTCAAACACTTGGTCAAAAAGTCCTTAGCATTCTCTGAACAACACCTCGGAAGCTCCGGCACATCATCAGAAAACCCAATCCTGTAGAGAGCTGACACAGGGTCATTCATCGCCGGCCAAGGGGTACTACCAGTAGCCATTTCAATGATCGTGCATCCAAGAGCCCATATGTCAGCTGGATAAACCTGCTCTTCACCTCGCGCCACTTCTGGGGCCATGAACATTGGTGTACCGCAAATTGGTGAGATGGCAGGATCTCCATTGCCAGCAACGTTTCCGACCAATTTAGCGCAGCCCAAGTCAGCAATTTTGGAAGCGTCTTTGCCTATCAGGATGTTCTGGCTCTTTATATCACAATGTACCAACCCGAATGCATGAAGATATTCCAATCCTTCCAAAATCTGCGTAGTGTACGCTCTGATCAAAGCCTCGTCTAGCCGGCCGCCTTGGTGCCTTTGAATTGCATCGAAAAGCGTGCCACCAGGTACGTACTCCATGCAAAGATTGTACATAGGCTTGTTACCTTCGTATGAAATATCAAAGCCCTTGTACTTAACTATGTGAGGACAACTTAGCTGAGAGAGAAAACGCCGTTCTCTCTGCAAGAACGTGGAGCGAGAGAGCTCGGTGGACTTTACCGCAAAGACCTCGCCCGACTGGACGACAGTAGCGAGCGATACGGTGGCGGTGGAGCCGCACCCTATGACTGGCCCTCTAATCCACTCCATGTAAAGAGAGCACAAAGGGATATTTTAGAGAGAGAGTGAGAGAGAGAGGGATGAAGAAATATGGGTTTTGTAAGTGGCGGCCGGTTAGGTGGGGTTTATGCAAATGGGAAGGCTATGGTTCGAATTTATAGTGAATGTCTCTTCGGCTTTGGTATGAACACAAAAAAAAAAAATTAAAAAAAAAAAAGAAGCGTTCTTGTAGACTTCGGTAGTTGGCCAATGTAAATTATGTAACTGCAACTTTTATTTTTCCAGTTTCTTTATTTCGAAGAGAAGATTCTGTGAACGAGGGTGGGAGAGTATACCACGTGGCAAAAGGAGGAGGGAGATGACAGACAGCCTTTGCCGTCTTCGAATAAAGCCATCCCACATGGTTACACGTGACAATGTGCAAAGATTGCGCTGTTTGGTGGGATATTACCAAGAATATTAATCATATTAAGTGGTTTTGCGGCGACGGAAGCCAATGCTAAGTACAACTGGCGGCTTTTCAAATTGGGCAGTAATCCAGATAATGGGCGGAATTTATATAAATAAATTAATTTAATTTTCTAAAATTTTTGTTCTGGTATCACGGGAAATAATTACTTATTTTTAAAAAATATAAATTTTATTATTTAGATTTCTATTTAACAAGCTTCACTTTAACATTCATCTCATGTATACTGGGAAGTTTGTTTTTCACTTTCATAACATGTATGTGTTGAAAGGTCGAACCCAGATGGAAATTCCAAGTTAAATGTTTATGTAACCTTCAACTACAAACATAGACTCTACATTATAATCTCCTCGTTATTACCCGATGATGATGTTTAATTTGTGAGTCAAAGTCTAAATAAAGTCCATTTTATAATAATGAGAAACCAAGAAAACATTGCACAAAACTTTTCAATGTCAGATTGGAGGAAAATTGGTTTGTAGAATTTAGGGGTAACCGCGTGGGTTGACGGAAGTAATCTATATGAAAGACCCACGAGCTGCATGTTTTGCCTCTTCATGGAAGTAATTGAAGCAAAAGCTAAGCACAGAGAGTTAAAGACCATGAACAGAAGTAAAGGTTTCTGAATATGATCATTACAAAGTCTACAGAAAAGTCAGCTTTGCATGCATTAGATCAATGCGCGCACGGCGGTTGCGTCCGAGCGAATACTAAATGTGAAAAGCCAGGCTTTATGCCCTTCCACACTCGCAATAATTATTTCATAAATTTATGTAAAGCACTGCGATATTATAACGCAATCGGGGGGACGCTGTAAAAATTGATGGCTGTTGAGTAACTTCCACCTGATTAATGTCGGCGAACATGTCAGTTAATGTGGCTGTGCCCGACACCAGTGCTTACAGCCATACGTACCATACTGGACAAACAGCAAACAGGTGGCCAAGCAGAAAATGTTAAACTGCTCAGCTACGGCCTACTGGCCGGTCTCATAATGCATTCAAGCTAGGGCAGAGAGGAGGACAATCCTATGATCCTTGGCCTCTCCATCTTCGTCACACTCTCGATGCAAATGTACTGCTCATTCACAATGCACATATACAGACACATATATCAAACAAAAAACCTCAAGCTGTTCTTTATCATCATGAGAAAGATGCTCGACACTCGGGAGGACAAATGTCCTATTAATACACGACCATCTTAAGCCTTTTTGCATTTATATTGGAGTTACATGAGTTTTGAGTTTCACATGGTTTCTATTGTTTATTTATGGTTGCATGAGCTTTCAACTCGTGCATAACGATTCCTTGGTAGAATCCCATTAAATTGCAGGTTTCAACTTGCCCACATTTTACTCTTCGATAAATGTTCATTAATTTCCACAACCAATTTAATTACTTTCAAAACTAACTTCCTACGGATTATAATCAGAAACTAATACTACCATTCAATGTTTTGCCAGTTTCTCGTCCTTGCTGAGCTTTTCATCATTGTGCTCACTATATATACTTTTATGTCAGATGCTCTTCAATTTCATCAGTTACGCCACCGACAATTCCATTCAAATCTAACTTACCGGAATTAAAGGAATAAATTCCCCATTCATCATCCCACGACCCCATCTCACCATGCACCTGTGTCTTTGGGCAAGACAGCGTGCGAACTCACTCACACCAGTGTCGACGCGTGGACCTCACAAGCCGATAAAAAATGAGCAAATGCGGCAGAGAAAAGGGAAAGAGAGTGAGATCAGACGGGAGAGACTTAGCAGAATACGAGGAATGCTAGCTTATCCCTCTCCTCCGGCAGATGTCACCGCAAGAGCACAACCCCATTTCAGAAGAAATTCAATGTCGTCCGAAGAATTCGCTTGAAAAATTGGCCAACCATATTTTGGTAGGATGTTAAAGATGAGATTTAAAGGTTCTGGACTTCGAAAAAATGAGATGCAGGTAGATCAAATTCAATTTTCTGACAAGAATCCTAAATCCACCAGCTAGCTGCCGCTTATCTTATAAAAGCTGGCTTTAATCTTCTTCTACGGCCCATACATTCAATTCGCTACCTCTTGGCTGTCAAAATTCTCTAGCCTTGGCCAAAAATTTAGAGCCTAGGCCAGACCATTGAAGCAAAGGATTCAGAGTCTGGATCCCAGTTATGGCACAGACATTTACGAATAGTATCGAATTAATACTAACTTCATCAAAACTGTTACAATTACTGGATAAAGAAAAGGAAAAATAAAATGCATGCTGCTAATTACAAGGTCGCCATTAACATGGCTCGGATTTTGGCTCTAAGCTCATCAGGAACTTCTGTGGTTTCCGAGGGCCGAGATGGGGCCCTTCTGTCTCGATATGATTTTGACGCTTCAACAGAAGCTTCCCGGCTAGCACCCTTACCCTGACTGGCTTGTGATTGATCTGATTTTGTAAGGATCTCCCCTTCCTCCAAGTCCACTTCTTCGGGTTGGGATTTTCTATGCCTGACAGATCTGCTTCGATGTTCATGCTCATCATCAGAACTAGAGCTATGATGCTTACGCCGACGTCAAGAATGTCTACGCTCATTATCAGAGGAACTTGCATGTTTACGATGATGTTTAGAAGGTCGAAGCTCATCTTCAGAGGGAGCATCATGCTTATGCTGATAACTAGAGCGCCAATGCTTGTCATCTAAAGAGTCATCATAATTATGCACATGTCGAGAATCAGTGTCCTCAGAAGAGGAATGTCTCTTCCTGTGCTTATGCCTGTCCCTGTTATGGTGTGAAGACCGTTGAGATCGGTGCTTCTTCCTAGAGTGCTTGTGGGCCCTTTTATATTCCTCTTCTCTTTCTTCTTTTTCCTCCTCTTCTTCTTGTTCATGTCTTTTAGATCTGGAACGGTAACTTCGCTTCGACCGCCGTTCATTATATTCATCAACAGAACTTTTCTTATCAGACTTCTCAGTCTTATCTGAAGTATCAACATCCATTGGAACCGAACTGCCTTCTCTTTCTTTGCCCACAAGATTTTCAAAGTCAGTACCTGATCCAGATATTCCAGAAGCAGGTGGTTCTGCTGATAAGCCACGCAATGCTTCTGTTTTCATGGGTGCAGCTCCAGTCTTTATCATGGCTGCAAACATCTTTGCACGCTTCAATCTCTCGGCCTTCAGCTTTTGCTCTTTTGTCAAGCATGCTTCAGAGGAGTCAGCCTCACTTTCAGCCGCAATAGCAGCTGTCTCTGCAATGGCCTTGGCAACAGGGGCAGAAACATTAGGATCTCCCATTTGACCGGGCTTTGAAATGGAATTTTGATGTTGAGATGATTGGAGACTCCCAAAGCTTGAGGTAAGCCCACCCTCAATGCTAGGGCCTCGACCGCTACCATTTAGTGATGTCCTAGGGAAAAATTCTAAACCAGCATTCTTAATACCCCTTGTAGCAGCCTGAAGAATTGCTGCAGTAGCAGCTGCATCAATTTGTGGCTCAGTGGCTTTGGAAGGCGGATCCTGCCCATCCTTCTTGGTCTTTCCAATTACCATCTTAAACTTCTCTTTCTTGTCATAATTATATGGTATATCAAGACTAGCAGATCCTCCAGAAAGAGTATCACCTTCTTTTGAAGAAGCAGTTTTCTTGTCCACCCCATGCCCCACTGAATCATGCTTCTCAGAAACAGAGGCCTTGCCGGGTAGCTTAGACTGAAAACAAAGGACCGAAAAAAGATATTAGTGAGCAAAGAAGATCAGATGAATGTACTTGAGTGTTTCTGACTTGAGATCTTTTTATTTTCTTGAATTTCAAAAAGTTGACTACAATAGAAATGTTCAAAGAGAACCCCACAGAATGTGGTCAGTGCTGATACGTGCCCACAAGTCAATATATTGTGACGAGTGCAATAAAACTCAACAAGATTGGCAACAGTAGCATTACAACAAACCTCAAAACTTACTTACAAACCAAACTTTGGCGCTAAATAGAGGAAGTAACATATTTATCAACCATCTGTTGTAACACATCATGCTTGGACCGTTCCTTTTCTATGGTGTTGCAAAAGGAAAATCCACAAACTTATACTTAGCAATATAAATCTCATGTTAACAGCCTAAGCCCATTACAGCCCAAGGAACAGAGAAACGCACCTCTTTAGCTTTCTTAAGGACTTCTAAATAGTAAGCATGGTATTGATTAGATGGCAGAAGGAACGGAAATCTTCCATGTTTTTTATCCTGTTCAACCAGCACAGCTTCAAATTCTTTACCATTTCTTAGGATGAACTCAACTATCTTGTCAACAACTCTCTTTAAATCAGATGGAGGCTCCACAATAGGAGCCTCAACCTTGGATGTTCTTGGCAAAGACGTCTGTGACTTGTCCCCAGCAGTCGAAAGTGCATTCAAGGCATCACCTTCATTTTTATTCCCACTAGTATTTCCAACTGTACTGATGAAACGATTTCGCTTTATGATAGGCGCTTTTTCTTTCATAATAGAAAATGAACTCTTGGCAACCACCTCATCTTTCCCCGCTGCATTTACATGAGGTTCTGCCTGTTCCGACCCATTACAAACATTTGCATTACCAACATGAACAGCTTCCTCAGATTCAGGAACATCCTCAGTTGTACCATCCTCATCCTCTCCAGACCCGTATACAGAACCAAGAATAGATAAAGCACCACCAGAATGATCGGGTCCAGCATCAGCAATGTTCTTTTCTTCTAGAGATTTGCTACCACTATCAGGCTCGAAAAGTTCTTGGTGATCTACGAGAAACCGAAAGTAGGCATGGAGATGATGATCAGGCATCAAAAACCCAAATGTTGGGTTGTCCCCCTGTTTGACCCTCAAAACAATTTCTGACTGACCACCATGTTTGCTAACAAACACAGCAGTTCTTGCAATAATCTGATGTAACTTCTCTGTTGGTGGCTGGAAAAAAAAACAAAACAAATACAAGGCTTCTTTCTCAATATAGTGAATTTTTCAATTGTGAAGTGTACAGAAACATAGAATTATACCAAACAACCCCAATATTAACTCATCAAGTCTCACATATACACAGATAACATAAAGAGCAACAAACAGAAGTCTAGGAAGATATGTCTCATCCAACTTGCTTTCTGTTTGAAGACATGTCTCATCGAACTTGCTGCCAAGCAGTAAAGAGCCCTGCATGGCCCATTTGTCATGACATCAAAAGGAAAAAAAGTTGCCCGGATGGCAACCTTGTGTCACAACTCTGTCCCTGCTCCGAGTATCTGAAACTTAGACATGATAAGCCTTAGCATAACACATGCATCTTAGACGATTATCCTTTGGCCACAGTGGTTAAGATCAAAAAAGTGATTCTATCCAGATTATATTAGGAAAGGCAAAAAGGTGAACAGAACATACAAGGCAGATACTTACTAAGTTTTGAAGTAAGCTCTCTGGTACTTGGAAGGGTGGACGAAAACCAGAATCAGCATCATTGTTATTTTCCTCTATGGATTCATTACTCTTCCCATAGGAAAAGGCAACAGCACGGTAGCCACCAGCATCCACTGGTTTGGGACCCTCTTGCAAATCTGGAAACAGAAGAAAATATATTTAAAATCAAACATTAGCACGAACTTTTACCCAAGGGAGTCTCAGAAAATACATCTAGGAGAAAAGGCATTAGCATTGACAAGAAACTAAAGAGAGGAGAGAATATTCTTACTTGTCTCTCTGAGATATGAAACTGTGGCAAACTATACCATCCTGCAAATCGGGAAATTTTTTGCAAAAAGCATAATGTTGGTACAAACAAGACACTAGCCCCCACCACCCAGCACAATTGCAGTAGAAAATAGAGAACACTAAACAAATGCTTCCCCTCTGAAAGAAACTCACACTTTGCAGAAACATCCTATTTATCTAAGCACATATTATCAAAGGGGGCACTGGCCAGTAACCCAAAGAATGTGTATTACCTAAAAATTAAGTTCTAAAGCTTGGTGCATGAGTACACCCATGAGGCACCAATAAATAAAACTACTTGGTTGGCCTTGTCCTCTCCAAAATTCAGTATGACAAGTTAACAACATCAAAATGGTCGACAACAACCAAACAATAATTAAACAGGGCACCCCAGATTTTGATTTAGAGCCAAAAAGACGATCTGGTTAACCACGCACCACATAAAGAAACAATGTAATTAGTTCGAATTTGATAAACCGCCACCTCCCGTGGACATTCAGATTTTTCTCCTCCGTTAAATCATTAATATAAATTAAAATCATATTTCTGAATATCGACAGGAACAAAAACCAAAAAGTTAAAAAATAAAACTTTTGAATCAGTTTGATCAAACGAAACCTAAAAAAGGTTCTGGACTAAGCTTAACATTATGAATAAAAACGAATACAAATGGTAAATCTAAGCTTACTGTAACATGTATAGAATTGACAGAGCTGAGCCAAAATTTCCCCCCTCCTAAAAACAAAACAGTGGCGTGAATCACAGTATCCAACAATCCTATTTCCTTCAACTTCTTCCATTCTCTCAACCCCAAAACATTCGAATGGAAATCTTACTTGAACGTGAAATGCAATTTGAAAAGAACAAAAAATAACATTTTCGCTAATACATGACGTTAAACCTTGCTTCTTTCCTGCTGAGCCGATTTTCACAGCAAACAGACGGAAAACTTCCAACAATTCAAAAAAAAAATGAGGAGAGGAAGTTCCTCTAATTTTAAGCGAGAGTAATTAATCAGAACTTGTGATGATGACGATGATGATATACCTAGTTCTTGTTCATCGTCGCCCGGTGGCGGTAAATCAAGATACCGCTCGTGATCGATCTCCGAGCCGAGGGAGGGATCTTCCGTATATTGGCGGCGGGGCTTTCGTGGCGGCGGAGGACTGGGGAGGAGGTGGCGAACGTCATAGCGGTCGATAGCCAGCCTGTTCCACTCGACAAGCGCATCGCTGGAGTTGGTAAAGGCGGCAGTGGCGTCGTCGTCGAAGAGCAGCGCGTGGCGCCCCACCACCTCAAGATCCATCCGCGCTGGACTTTCCGATTGTATCAGCGATTACGTAGCGGATCCAAAGAGAGGGTCAGAAGAAGCCCTACGTTTTCTGTGAATTGCGAAATTCTACGGGGTTGGGTTTCGTTAAAAAGATGAATTTTAGTATATAAAAATCTGTTAAATGGTAGAGCTGCTTTATGAAACGGATTTATACCCTTATTTTTGTTGTTGTTAATTTCGTCCAACAGTTAGGCCTGTGTAGAAAACGTGATGGGCTGGGCCCGCCCGATTGATCCGATCCAACTCACCTAATATATTCGGATTGAAATTAGATGCGGGTTGGACATCATCCAACCCGCTGTCGACCTATAACCCGTTTTTTATAAAACACAATTTAGTAATAAATAGTTAAAAATTCTTATATGCAGTTAGTTATTTACAACAAAAATTATAATTTTTTGCTAAAATAAGTTTTTTTATCATCGCAATAGTCATTTTTATTACAAATAACTTGTCTTTTATTTCTGATTTCTTTATATATAAATGTTAAAGTTTTACATTTGTACCATATTGAGCCTCCAAAGAATTTGGACTCCACCATCATCATCATCAGGTCAAGATTGTAAAATGATGTGTGTCACAATGTTTTTTTAACAACGTACAAAACATTACTATGGTCAAAAGGCATGGTGGGTTTGGCTTACAAATATTATGAAAAACAAAGCGAGCACGTACGATCTACCTCTAACAAAAGAGAAAACATATAACTAACAGTAATTCTCAAAGAATGAAGATGAGTAATAACACGGACATGATCTCGAGATGATCTACCATTTGATGAATGGCGTATCATTACAAGAAAATTGTTTATTAATTTGTTGTTTGTTAGTTATTTTCTATTAAAATGATTATTTGTTGTCAAAATTAATGAGTTTATACTTATTATAAATAATCATCTTTGTCACAAATAACTCATCATAAATATATATATTTTTTGGTAGTGTATAGATTTGCAATGCTTGGGCATTAATAAATTCATGTGTACTCTTATCCTCCAAGAAAAATAATGGAGAGAATTAAAAAAATGCACTATAAGAAAATTAATTGGATTTTTGTGATTAATTTATTATAACAAAAAAACTATTTGTAATCAATTTTAATTGGAAATAGTAGTCATTTCGTTAGAATTAACTTATCGTAAATAAATAATTTTATTGTAGTGAGAGAAGAAAAATTAAACCTTGATTATTATATCATGTCATGCCTAGGGTATATATATCAAGATAAATGATATTTGCAGTCGTGATTATGCAAGCGCCGTACAGTCTTTTTGAAAAAAGTGAATTACTATAGAACTCATATAAAAAAAATTAACTTTTTAATTATAAATCTCACTCGTTTTCAAAATGATTACACAATATTTACATATTTTACAATTGTATGTAACGTATAAAAAGGCCGAGGATATTGAAAGACGTGCGAGGAAGAATACATGAAACAATCGTGTGGGACATGTTTTCGATGATCTCTAGATCATCATGAAAATCAAATCATATACGAGGCCAGTAATTAATTTAATTAAGATCTCAGATCCCCATATAGTACTGGTCAACATGAGGAAGAGTAATTGCATGGCAATTGTGTGGGATTTCTCTAGCTTTCATGAAAATCAAAGCAACTTTTGAGGTATTCATGGTGAGGTCACGATGATTAATGCCTCACAGCTACATATTAATTGCTCATTGGTCTACAAGATTGAAGATTCATGGCCTGATCAATATTCATCGAGGAATGCTACACAACATTTTAACATTTCATATTCTATTTTTTTTTTAATTTTTTAATATTTTTTTATTTTTTTTGAATTTATTCTTTTTAAATTAATTTAATTCTTTTATTCATTATTTATATATTAAATATTTGATAAAAGATAAAATAATAAAAATTAAAAAAAAAATATGGAGTGTAGAGTGTGTATGAATAGTAAGAAATTGTGAAGATTTTTTCTTTTTACTATTATTATATGCTCAAGAAAAAGATTACATATAATAAAATAATTATTTTTACTGCAAATTACTGATCACATATAAACATTTTTTTATAATATTATTCCTCGAGATCGTACACGCAAATAATTTAGAAGGTGGGCTGTATGAAGAGATTGACCACTGATCATCCTAGCTTAAAAATTTCGCATCTTTTTTAAAAATAGATAATTATATAAATATAAGATTTACATGAAAAAATTATTTTTTTAATAATAAATCTTACTTTTTTAAAAATATATATATATATATTAAATTTACATATTTTAAAACTGTATGTAATATTACTCATAATTAATTATATACATAAATATAAATATTGGAAATTAATTGGGATGCTTTCATTCTAAGGCCTCGATGTAGGCCGAACACGTGTAATTCAATAAACATGATCGAAGTGATCGACCTTAGAAAAACAATAAACGTGTAGTGTAAAAACTTCCATGCTAGTTTGCTTGGATGATGACTTGGTTAGAATAATAAATAAATTTCATGAGATCGATTGAACATAGCAACATTTATAGGCGCTACCTTTGAGCTTAAGATATATTTAACAAATTAAATACATGTCACGTTTAAGTCAGACCATCGATGTTAAGGGTGTCATGTTTGCTTATAATTTGCAGTTCCTATATACGTACTGGCCGACCTCTTTGCTTCCCCTGACAGCATGCATGCATGATGCATGCTTATATTTCTTCAGGTCGTAAAGCTGAGTTTTCCCATTACATGAGGAGCACCCTGCCATGATCAGCGCCAAAGATCAACAATATATATCAAAAGGTCATAATCATCCTTTGACTTTCGCTTATGTAGAGAGTATATTTGAAGGATAGGATAGAACTTTCAATACGGAAAGGGAAGCCCTGTAAATAAAAAGTTGGCAGGAGTGCCCAGATTATAAATTAAGTTTCGTAAGAACTAAACCCTAAAACTTGAACACTCTTTGCAGCACGTCCCAAAAACTTCCCCCCATGCACCTTTTACCACCTTGTCCGGGTCAACCCCTTCCTTCAGTCCTAATATATAAACCCCAACTCTTCCACTCCATTTGCTACCAACAAGCTAGCTCTCTCTCAAAAGAAACCAAGCCTAGACTACCTTCTCAAGCCCCAACCTAGCTCTGTCTCTCTGTCTCTCTCTCTGTCTCTCTCTCTCTCTCTGTGAAACAAAGCCATGGTGGTTGTGAAGGTCATCGTGATCATCGCCATAACCATGGCTTTGTCCATTGCTCTGGCCATGAAAAGCATTGGCGAAGTGGAGGAAAAGATGCCTAATTTTCCACACACTGAGACTTCTTACGATTATCCGAAAGAGCTGCCCATTAAGGAAAAGAAAGTACTGCAATTGCCTTCAAAAAGGGTGATCAGTCGCTTCCTTGCTGAGAGGAACCGAAATGCAGCCGACCGCTGCAACAAGGACGAGGAAATATGTTATGTGAAAGAAGGCACAAACTACACCTGCTGCAACAACAAGTGCGTGGACTTGTCCACTGACAAAGACAACTGCGGTGCATGCAAGAAAAAGTGCAAGTATACCGACGAGTGTTGCGGAGGGGAGTGCGTGGAAGTGGCTTACGACAAGAGGCACTGTGGTTCCTGCAATCACCCTTGCAAAACAGGCGAATATTGCTTTTACGGAATGTGCAATTATGCGTAATTATAATTAGGTACGGTCCAAGTAATATTGGTAATTGTGAGGTTTGTGAATTTTATTCACAATTAAAACATTAATAAAATACCACACATATGTCGGTGGTTCTCAAACAATATTAATTAAATCATGTATAGTCAATATATATAATTTTCCAAATTTACAATACTGATCAAGTGTCTTATAAATGATTAATGTACTACCATATATACAAAGATACGACGTTTGAAGTTCTAAATGTATCCATGATCATGACTATCGATGGCTTTACACATATTAAAATGTGCAAAGTTATATATATTTTCAATGTAAGAGAAAAACATATTTAGGAGTACATCATGTACATGATCTATATTACAACGAAACGTTACATATATATATATATAGAATGCCGTTTTATTAAAGTTATAGTCATCTTCTATAGAAATAATGGAGCTAGCTATATATCGTTCTCTGTCGTAATTGCAAATCAATCAATTTTGATTTAATTTGAATACAGAAGGCCGGTAATTTATTACATATTGAAATGCAGCTAGCTAGTCCAAGCCCTGTGCGAGGCCCGCTCATGCATGGATTATTTGCTTCATAATCAAGCGCGCTGAAGTAGTACTATCAGGCAGGTTTGGTAACTCAAAATTCTCATTTTATCATTACAATTTTATCAAATTTTCACATAAAATATAATAAATAATTCAACTTTTTAAAATCACAATTCAACTTTTTAAAATCTCAAAACATTAATAATAGTACTAAAAAATAATATTTTAAACTTTCATCTCAAACTTAAAATTCTCATCTTTATCTCCAAACCTGCCCTTAATATAATAAAATATGATCGGGGCACGTAGTCGTTGTCAGCTTCGCAAGCAAAAACAAGTACTAGTGATCTTGGTATCGGTTCATTTCCTCGATAAATAAATAAATAAATAGTAGCTTCAAGAGAACAAAAGTTAATTTATTGTTATAAAAAAATAAAAATAAAAAGCAAACAGTCAAGTTCGCTTGAAGCAAAAAAGACCATGCCATTTATATATATATATATATATTATTTAATTGTATTTCCCAAAAGTCGCTGGTGAGACCACATGATCATGTGACTAATTAATTGTTCACATGCATGCAGCATGTATTTTTGGCCGGAGATTTTTAGTTTGGATTCCCATTAGCTTTAATTTCCACCTTGTTAAATTCTCATTTCTTGCAGATTGAGATGTGGTCATGCTGTTCCCAAAAGTTTTTCCTTCTAACGAGTTTTAATTCTTTTTTTCTTGACATGATGATGATCACATGCATGCCCGATCTGTATATGATTTTCATTTATATATAAGAATGATTGATCTGATCAGTAGTACTTGTTTTAATTTTAACCTGAAAACGATCGATGACATGATATGATAATAGCTAGAAATATTAATCATGAGTACATATATATAAGTAGGATGTAATGAGTATGATGGAACTCGTATCTTAATTACACCCGCTAATAAAGATCGACACCATGCAAAAAATAAAAAATAAATAAAGTACACGTACGAACTATTAGATATTGGCTGATATTCATGACAACTTAGTAGTTGACAACATTGCAACGTTTTCTTATCTGTCCTTTAAAACCTGTGATGGGATCGATTTCTCCCATCCTCACCATGGCAGCAGCAAAATCAGCTTTGAAAGTTGAAGGCTTCTTGCTATATTCCCAAACAATGCTGTCTGTTGATCCTCCACTAAACAGTATTTGATCTGATTCAAGAAGACCCTTCTTCTTAATGAGATTCTTGAAGTAGTTATTATCAAAAGCATTGGGTGTCACCAAATCAAGTGGTGCTAAATTCTGGCTGCTATCATTATCAAGTGAGCACTTGCGCTTTCTAGTTCTAGCAAAGTCAGCATCAATATCACTTGTGTTGTTATGAATCCTTTGACTAAAAGTCACACATCTTGCTTGACCAATTGTATGTGATCCTGTATTTCAGAGAATACGTTTAGCTATATTACACTTAATTATTAATATGACATGATAATTAAGTACTTAATCTACCATCATCAAAGAGTCCAACACAAACCTGAAAGGGCAACCATGTCTCTTTTACTCAAACCTTTATCATGAAACAATTTAATTAGATCTTCAAGGGGATCTGTAAATTTTGGAAGGTTGCTCTCAACTATGTTGACGTTTGCTGTGGTAGAGTCTCTTCTTCCAAGTTTTACCGTCCATGTTGGTCCACCGACCTAATTTTGTAGCCAGAAAGTTAATTGTCAATCAGTACATTGATTAATCATATGTTCATTAATTTAAGGCCAGTACCATAAAACAATATCATATTACTATGTAGTGAAATCAAAGGAAGATCATCATGAGTAACCCACTCAAAGAAGAAGAAGATGAACCACATGTCGAGAAAGCTTTTACGGGAAAAAGTGAATACAAATGCAAATGAAACATTTACTGGTACTCACAGCGACAGATGCATCGCGAGCTGCAACTGCAACAATATCTGCACATGAAACAATGCCAGGACAAATGCTCTCCACTTGGGCCTTGACATCATCAATGACTTCATATCCTCTGATTGAATTGTCATTATTTCTCGCCTTTTTCTCGCTCGAGATCGAGGGTGCATCATCAAGCAAGATTGATGCATCACAACCCTGCAATAATAAAATGACAAATTAGTGAAAATGATATCGTCAATTTTAATTATAGCATCTCGATAATTTCAAGGGCTTCGCAAACTTTACTTACTTGAACAAAACAATCGTGGAAATGGAGTCGAATGAGCGATGCTGCCATCCTTCGCTCACGAGAAATGGCTCTCCTTGTAGCTGCCCGGATCGTACTGAGTGCTTTTGGACATGTGTAGTCGTAAAATTTAGAATATAAATGTGCTTCGGATTGCATGCTTGAGAGAAACAACAATATAGCAAAAATAAAGCAAGTGCAAGTACTACTAGTAAAGGCCATGGTTTGTTTCTTTTAAGACCGAAAACTAATCAAGTCGATCTTGTTAGTGATGGAGGAATCGAAGCAGAATTAAAGATTATAGAAATGATATGGCCGGAAATTCACTCGATCGAGAATATAATGTAGATAAATGAGGATGGAGGAGAAGCACAAGCCTCCTATCGTATATATAGTTCTAATAAATTAAAGAAGATGAGCCGCTTCGTTACAGTCTTTGATCTGAAGTCTACGACCTGTTCTTCATAATCGGTTTCGTATTAATGGAGAAATCATAAAATTCAGAGGAGCGGTACGTACAGTCATACAGCCTCCATGCATGAAATGGTCCACGTTGTTTTGTTCAATGTCGACATACGTGTTTAGGTTTTTACTATAAAGAATCGATCAAGTCATAATTGAATGGTGGTTTCATGGTGTACTGATATTTCAGCTAGTACGTACACGTGATCTGGTTTTCTTCGCCCATCATAAATACCGTAATACCAAATCGTCCCTAGTTTTATGGTTGGAGACTTGATCAAGTTTTATCGGACGAATTAGTACCTACCCATGTTGTCTTTTTCGCGGCCACATGTGACGAGAAATCATTAAAACCTGCAGTGATAAATATTGATGAATGCATGGAAGCAAAGAGATATGACTTGAATTATTATTCTTTTGTGGACAATGAATGTCCATCAAATATAAGTATTAGTATAAATGAGTTTTTTTTATTTTTTTTATTTTTAAAAATATTTTTTAAACATCTTGAATTATTAAGAAAAAATAAAAATATATATAAATTCACTAATAGTAATTACTTCCTAAAAGATTAATAAAAAATAAAAACTAAAAAAATAAAAACATATAAATAATCATATTTGATTAATTGATATATTTAATCATCATACTATCATGTTTTCCTTTCTTATTATTATTAACGGATTATGACATGCAGCGCCTTCTTGTATTAAGACAAAACGAAAGACTTTTTGGGTGGGTCAACGCATAATTTTGATACACAACACATGAAAAATTCAAAGAATGTTATTATTACGTGTGTGAAGAGAGAAAGAGAGAGTGACACGTGAGAATGTAGAGTTCAAAATTCAGATTGTAATACGCGTAAAAACAAGGGCCCTTCTAGGTACACGAATGGCTTAAAAAAACAGAAATGCACCATTCATCGTCGGCTTATCTAGCATTTTTCTAAAAATAATGTACGTTTTAGGATTGGGAAAAGTTATTGCATCTTAGCGAGGATTGTATTAAAACATTTTAAAAAAGGATTCATCAATAGTTTTAAGGAAGTAATTAAATGGTGAAATATATATATATATATAGTAATACTATAATTTTAGGATGTGCAAATCTCGTATATTTAATTTGAAAAAAAGTGGGATTCACCTTTAAACAATGATTTCATATAGATTTCATATTTATCTATTTTTTTCAAAGATGGTGCACAAGACTTACACACTTGACTTAATGCAAATATAATTTCTCATACATATATATATGTACATATTTATGAACATCATTTCCCTGACCAACGGTTTTATGTTGTTTAATTTATACATGGAATCTATATGTTTCACTCTGATGAGGGAGAACGATGTAAACTTGGGTTTGTTGTAGTTTTGGTCAAAGGTCCAGTGCCATGCGTAAGGAAAAGTCTAAATGAAGGCAAGTTGGGGGATAGATTGTGCACCAATTCCATCTGTACTATTTAATTATATTGTATGTCTTTATTTTGGAGAGTTTTGCTACATACAAGCAAAACTGCGTATTAATCTGCGTACCAATACGGATTATTTCATATTCAAAATTTAAATTTGTACTGTTTTTAATAAAATCTACTTTTTAACCATTCACATTAGATTGGTGCACATATTAATGTACGGTTGTACTTGCAACTAGATTTTTCCTATTTTGGAGGAGTGAATTGAGTTTTGGATGGGAAAAAATGAAAATGACGTCTGGCATAGAGCAAAAAGTCATAAATATACATGTGATCTACACATTGGCTGAGCAAGCGACTCAATAAGACTAAAAAGGGAAGAAGATGAAGGCAGCCTAGTTAAAAAAGAGATTTTTGTCATCACGCATCGGAAGAGCCATGACGGTAGAGACAAAGGGAGAGATTCTACAAGTCTACCTCCTCAACAAGATGCACCATTAGTACACCGCATGGGCTTACTCCTACTATTGCTGCAGTGACCACATCTAATGAATCGGAAGATGAATCAATTGGCAACAAGGTTACCCAAGCTACAGCAGTGGGTGTGGGTGTAAGGACATCAAGTTGAACGAAAGAAGAGGTGGATGCCACTCTCATTCAGTTTGGAAGGCTTGGCCGAAGCTCTTCCGGCAAGGCTACAACCTCTTCCGCTTCTTATGACTGTAGCAGAACATACCCAGATTCCAACAGGAGCTATGACTTTTACGAGATTGTTGCAGTTGATGATGACGATCAAAAGAAAGCCAATGCATAATTGAGAACAATGACTTTTGTGAGGAGGATGAAAGACGACAACACCGACAAAGCCACCACCAATCATCGAGGCCTTTTTCATCTTCTCAAGGTAGGAGAAGAACATCCAGCAAACGGGACCAACAACAACACTCGAGCAGTCGAGAGAGATGAGTGAGAAGATCCCCTGATAGACGATTGTCTGAAACCACCACTCCTGCAAGTACTATGACTAGGAGCGCACCTGCTTCAGCAAATATTGCTAATAATGGAAATAGGCTAGGAAAGATGGTCTCGGTCACTACTACTATTTTATCATTGGTGATGGATAAGAGTAACAATGGTGGAGGAGGAGAATTTGCAAAAGCCATAGCTGTCAAGAGGCTTTCATTTAGGTTGGTTTGGATTCAGAGAAGAGATGAAATGGTTTTAGATGAAAGATAAAAGTTAAATAAAATATTATTAGTATTATTTTAAGATTTGATAAAATTGAATTATTTATTATATTTTATATAAAATTTTGAAAAAATTGTAATAATAAGATGAGATGAGATCACCTCTCAATCCAAACCAGGCCGTGCGAAAATAGGATACGAAAATGAGAGGGGAGACACATGGAGAGATGAAAATGACTTCTCTTCTTGCACTGGAATGAAAAACAAGAGAGACGAAGGATTCGAATTTTTCTCACTTATTCTCTTTGTTGAACCTAAGGTTTCAAGTTTTGTGTAATTATATATTTACACATGGATTTTGATAATAACAAATGAATTCAAAGAATGAAGGAGTCTCAAACTCAAGTTATCTACACAATGGAGTCAAGCACATCAAGAAACCAAGCATGAGCAAGAAGGGAACAAGCTTACATTAAAGTCATAGAGTAATGTTGTAAATCTCTTAAAATTCAAAATTAGGATTAAGGCTCAAAATTAATATTTTATCATAAAGCATTAAAAGACATTTTCCACATGTGCATGAATATTTTTGAAAATTAAATTTGAATATTTTGAAAGATAATTGATTGTCATCTTTCACATGTGCATGCCATGATTAAAGGTTTGAACTTTGAAAATATTAAAGATGATTGATTGTCATCTTTCACATGTGCATGTTTTATTTGAATAATTTCAAAAGTGATTGATGCTTTTCTTGACTTATGCAAAAGGAAGATGTCTTTGTTTGAAAAATTTGAAAAGTAAAGTGTGCTCCTTTTGTCATATGCAAAAAGTAAAAGATTAGGTTTGAAATTTTTGAAAAGCAAAGTGTGCTCCTTTTGTCATATGCAAAAAGTAAAAAATTAGGTTTGATTTTTTTGAAAAGCAAAGTGTGCTCCTTTTGTCATATGCAAAAAGTAAAAAGATTAGGTTTGAATTTTTGAAAAGTGAATGATGATGTCTTTGACATGTGAATCTTTTTAAATTTGAATATGAAGTCTCATATGCCTATAAATAGATCATTTGAGAGCTTCACATTCACAACACCAAGAGCATACAACTCTCATTCAAAGCTTTCATTCTCTCTTCTCTAAGCATTGAGCCTTAACCCTTGTTCATTTTGAGAGATATAGTTTGTGCTTGTATTGTTCTTATTTCACTCATTGAGGAGTGTTTTCTGATATCCTACCCACTATCAATTCTTGTATCAGTAAAAGGGTGTGTACAACCCTTGTGCGTGTAGAAAGTATTCTACACAGGGAATCGTTGAATCACCACGTGTAAGGTGATTGCAAGTGTAGAGGGTGTTCTACACGGATCCTTTGTAGCGGTGTTGTTCAAAGGTGTAATAGGTTTCTATCTCCACCTGAAGGAGATTGAATAGTGAATTCGGGGATCCTCAAGGGGTAGCTTGAGGCGAGGACGTAGGCAGTGGGGCCGAATCTCGTTAACATACTGAGTTTGCTTCTCTCTTACTCTTACTCTTTATATTTATTGCTGTTTCATATTTTGTTTATATTTTATATTGTATATTTGATTTATAATTGTTATTTTTTTAAATACAACTCAATTCACCCCCCCTCTTGTGTTAGTCATCTGGGCAACACTCTTCGTATCTTTATTTCTTTTTCCTTTTTTTTCCTATACAAGAAAGGAGCTTTGCTACAGGTACACAGGGGTGGGTACATTTGGGGGAATCGCATAACCACGTTAGCCTATATATTAAAAAAAAATGAGAGGTAAAGAAATGAAACCCAAAGTGAAACATCAGAAACATTGCTTCTGCTGGGTAGCGTTTGAGCTCAAAAAACAATAATCCAAACCCAGTTGGAGCTAAGTTGTGCCATTGCTTGAGGATTGAATCTGGGCCAATGGTCGTTGTTGTGGTAGCCGAAACTGCGCCGGTGATCATCTTACTTATTCCTGAGGTTGCATCTGGATTTGTTAAATCTTTTGAAGACACAAGTGGGTCTGAGTCTTCTTAGTTATTCTTAATTGGCTTTTCTCCCAACGTGTCCTGAATCAATAAGATTTTCCAATGGTTATTCTCAATTGGTTCTTCCATTCTTGAGCAAAATGTCAGCTTTCCTGTCTAGACACTTGCTAAATGTGCGAAAATGATATCTGTAATGGTAAGTTAATTGTGTATTTATTTATTCTGGTAGTGATAGTATTCTTGAATTTCTTTTCATTGAAAATGATACCTGTACAATCTTTCTACAAGCCCTCACTTAAAAAGCATAACACCTTAAATGGTTTTAAGTGACATTTTGGTTCAAGGATGCGGACGTTGGAGAATAAGGCTTTTAGAATGAACTGACCTCTTTTTTTGGTTGCATTCTATTATAGTGAAGACGAAGGAAGGTTTGGGCCATGCGAAGAAGAAGAAGAAGAAGGGAAAAAAAAAAAAGAAGAAAAAATATTCAGAACTTGCAATCGCCTTCGTGGTCGTCTACTGCTACAGTTTGCTTTGTTTCATGCAGTGAGTTGTTTCTTCAGCTGGGAAAGTCAAGTTTGATTTTTCATGTTTTGGGAGTCTTAGCAAGCACCGTTTCATTATTTGCCCACATGGAGAGATGGGTATGGAGGGGGTTCCCAACTACATGTGCAAGTAGAGTTTTTGATAAAAAAGTCCTAGCAGCACACCATGTCACTCTTGGTGTGCATCTTCGTTCGCCAAAATGCTTGTACGTAAAAGAATTGCATGCGAAAATGGGCCGAGGCCTATTCCACCTTTTTCCTTTTTTAAAAGAGCGGTGCTACAGGCACCGCTGGTGGCTCCCGCTCCCGTTAGGCTAAAAAAGTTTTTTTTGGGCTAGTAGTGGCCTTAGAGTTTTCCTTTTTAAAAATAGTTATAATTTTTTAAATAAGATTTATCTACTATTTAAAATAATTGATTTTTTAAAAATCATATTACAGTTATCCCGTGGCAATTTTTTTAGAAAAAATTATCTACTAATATTAATGGACAAAAATATTAATGAATAGTCTTCTGTCTAATTATTCCTAAACTTAATACCCACAACATAGGATTTAAAATGGGCTGTTCGGTGTATTTTTCGTTACCCGTTTGATTAACAAAGGGGAAAAAACAACATGGAACGTGTTGAGCCCGCATTCTTGTACTAACTGAAACGATAAAGAGACGTCCGTATATATTGCAATATTCTTTAAAATTTAAACTGAAACATTAAAGAGTTGAATAATGATATGATTTTAAATGATTTGAATTGATTTATAAATAATAATATTTTGTAAATTCTGTTAAGATATATGTAAATATAAATAAATTAATATATATCTTTATCTTCTATATATAAAAAGTGTGTATATAACGAAAAATCTTGTTTTAACGGTTTTTCTTGTTTTTCCGTTAAAGTTAACACCGTTTGTTTTAACGGTTTGGTATATAAAATGAAGACATAAATGTTGAGAGAGATAACATTCAATGTTGTTATATGATTTATTAATCACAATAATTATAATACTTAATAGTTTATATAATAATAAATAATTAAAGATTAGTTATTATATTTTTCTCTTTCTCCTTAACATATACACGTGTATTATGTGCATAAGACGTGAATCTCTAAGTATAATATATGTGTATTATACGTTTCATTAATTCAGATTATTGAGTATTCCAAATTTAAAAATCTCATATAATATATAATATAAGTGTGTTTAGTCAAAGTGTTTTTTTTTCCCATGGTAGTAGGACGTAACTTCCATTAAATCATATTCCACATGTTGGCTTTCTATGGTGGGCACGTGACAAAAGCCGTGATCCTTGAGCTAATCAAGAAATAGTAAATTTGGCCAACAACTTCAAAATATATTTTAGGATTTATATATATGCTATATATAGAAAATATTATACCACAAATTTTATAAAAAGATTATGTTTTAACTTTATGTTGTCCCTGATCGAATCAACCAACAACAAAATAAGAATTTCAATGTTGTTTCTATTGATCGTCTATAGAATGACATAAATTAATGAATTATAATACAAATATCAAGCGACACATATTTTGAACTACCGTTTGTGTTAGACTTTTATTAAATTTTTCGTATACATCTTTGCTAAAATTATTGATGTTATAAACATGTATTCGATTATATGATATTTTGAACTAATTTTTTTATTTTTTCCAATATGCCTTAAATTATTAAGTGACATCAATAATTTTTATAAAATATATATTATTTTTTACAAATAATCATTTCATAAAATTAGACAAACGTGTTTTGCACATTGCTCCCACCTAGTATATATATAAAGTGGCTATCTAACGGAATTTTATTGGTTTAACGGTTTTTGTTGTTTTACCGTTAAAATTAACGCTATTAGTTGCATGAATAAATTAAAGTGGTTATCTTTCTTCTTAAAAGTTCTTAATTTTTTAATCTCTCTTCCCCTAATCACTTATAAATAAATTCATAATTATTAAAATTTATGCAGCATGCATGATCATGTAACCTATGCATTGATGATCATTTATTTAGGAGGTATATTAGATATATATATATATGTTCTATTATATATATATATATAAATATATATACTATATTCTATTATATATACATATGATATTTTATATAAATTATAATTTATATATAAATTTATTTATGTGATTTAAAATTTTTATTCATTCCTTATATAAACAAAGAGAAATGTAAAATAATTAAGTTTAAATCTATTTACCAACTACATTTACTAATACAATTATTCTAATAAAATATTATTTATTTATCAATTTAAATTCATTATGAAACATTAAAATCAAATAATAATATCTTATAAAAACCTTAGTATTTTATTTCTTTATAAAAATTATGTTAACTTTTAAAAATAATCGCTTCATTAAATTAAGAAAACGTGCTATGCACGTTCCTTTACTATTAACGGTTTATCTTCTGTACTGCACATGTTTGATTCAAGGTTCTTTTTTTTTTTAATTCTAAATACTTTAAAACTGATTTAAGTCTATCTTATTATTTGATTTTAGAATTTTTATATATATATATTTTAAAAGCATTACATTATTATTCAAAATTTTTTCCTTAATAAAAATAATATTTCTATACACTGGACAATATATATAATGAATTCAGATGAGTTTTAAGTTTTTATAAAAATTAAAAAATTAATTTGGAATAAATTAAATTGGATCATATACAGGCAACATGAACAGACGGACGTTTACAAATAGAGTCCTGAAGTGTTCATGTCTCGATTTGTGCACACGGAGTCCGTGTAGCAATACTTCTCAAGTTCTAAACAGGCGACAAGACAGCGCGTGTCACGCAACCAAACAACTGTCATATAATCCGGAGTTCTACGCGCATGCAAAGCAGGTGGCTCTCTCCCCATTCCTGAGTTCCCCTCTCTCAATACAGAGTGAAAGGGAAGCGTGAGAAAGTAAAGATTGCCGAAGTCGATGTCGAACCTGCCCCAATCGCTCTCCATGAACGCGCCTTTCGGAGGTCCAAGCGTGTCGGTCCCAAGCGCTACCGGAGCTCCGGCGAACAAGGACCGGAAATTGGCCTCGGCCGAGCACTTGGTCCTCGACCTTAGCAACCCTGAACTCCGAGAGAACGCTCTTCTCGAACTCTCTAAGGTACCATATTTGCCACGATTCGACTTTATCATTTCTTTTCTTGGAGGATATTTTCTCCATTTCTGATATATAACTCGACAATTATAGGATTTATTTTCATTCTGTGTTGGATGTGTGGAATGATGTGTTTTAAGTTTTCTTAGTCCCCTCAATTCCGATTACGTTCTGATAATCGGAGATTGATGTTATTACTTATTAGCCTTTGTTTAACTGGTGTTTCGTCGCCGGGGTAAACTGAGGAAAAAAAAGTTATTTTTTTTAATTGATCCCGATCGAGAAGCTGGAGATTGGATTCGATGATGTGTTATACGTTGCCCATTTTAGATGCAACTACCTTTTTGGACGGTTCCTCATATTTTTGTATGTGTTCGGAACAAAATCCCGACTAATCTTTGGGGAATTTAAGGAAAATTCCTCTTGTTCGCTGGCCTTAAGAAATTGTTTAATACCCCCAAGGGATTGAAATTTAGACCTCAAGCGAGTGTACCACCAAGACTAAAACTTTTGTCACTTGAGTGAGCCCTAGGGGTTTTAGAGTATCCCAATTTTATTGATAAAACCTCACTTATGAAGGAGAAATATATTTTTCAAGAGGGAGCTTGGGGTTACAACCAAATCCCAAAACTAAGCTCTTATGGAAACTATATGGAAGCCATTATTGATAAAATACAATCAGTTGAGATATATAAGGAAAGATTAAAAGGAAATGTAATGATTAATGCCAAAGGCTAAGGATACCTGCTTGATCTAAAGCAAAGATACCAACAATATGTTTTCGAAGCTGAAGAAGTTGAGAGGCTTATTGTGTTGCCGAGTGCTCCACAAGAGGCGAGACTATTTGCAAGGGCATTACCCTCCCTGTAAACATGACTGATTCTAAAAGGAAAGATGGAAATACCCTTTTTGATGAGTTAATTTGCAACCAAATACACAAAAGGGAACTTGTATCTAGAGGGATGAAGAAGGTCTTTAAAGAAATTCCATGGGAAAGGAGGGCCAAAGTATGTGGTAGAAAGACTTGACCTTAAAGATATGGCTTTTGGAAGAGATCCGACAGATCTTATCAGTTCCACCTCTTCTCAATCTGAAAGAGTACAAACAATCAAAGAACGAAGAGATTGTCCCCACCTCCCAAACATGCTCTACTCTAATAGATGTGCATTCCGTTGAGGTCTATTCTCACAGATTGAAAAACATCGTGATACTGACTCCTCCTTACTTTCAGACCACCTTTCTTTATTGCTTGATTGTGATGATGTTTTTCGGAGTAAACATATGGCTGAAATTTGAGAGTTTTGTGAAGAAGGTGAAACAGTGGTGGTTGTCCTGTGATTTCCAAGGTATCCCTAAGTTTTGTCCAAGCTAGATTTGTGGAAATGGAATGAGGAGGTATTTGACCATGTTGGGAAGCAAACCAACTCCTTATGGATTAACTATGAAGGCTTGACGTTCTTGAAGAAGAAAGAGCCTCAAGTGAGATTGAGAGGATGAGCATTTCTAAGGTCATTAAAAAGTTGGAGAGGATCATTGTCTTTGAGAAGGTGAGTTGGATACACAATCAAGGACTCTTTGGCTAAAAGTGGGTGACAAAAGTATAAAATGTTTCCATCAGGTGGTTAATTCAGACCATAGAAACAACATAGTTGGCTAGTTAATAATGTACTGGTTTCCTCAAACAAGACAGACATTACTTTCATTAACTAATTCAGATGCAGCTTTAGGTAAGATATTGACTAATGATACTTTGAGAAGACGGGGGCCTTGTAATGATGGACTGGTATTGTTTGTGTCAAAAGAGTGGGGAAACGGCGGATCATCTCCTTTTACATTGTGACTTTGCTAGAGATATATGGAACTATTTTTTCAGCAAGATGGGAATAGCATGGGTGATGCCAAGCCGGGTGGTTGATCTTCTGGCATGTTGGAGAGGTATCACTGGGACACCACAGATTGCAGTTGTTTGGAAAATGGTCCCTATTTGTATTCTTTGGTGTATATGGAGTGAACGTAATGAGAGACTTTTTGAGGATCATGAACGTTCCTTGGAAGAGTTTAGGAGTTTTTTTTTTTTATAGGTAAAAGAGATTTTATTGATCCAGGTAAAAAGGCAAAGCCCGAGTATACAAGAAAGAGTCTAATTACAAGCTACGTGCTACGGAAAGTAGCATAAAAGTTATTAAAACTCATTCCATTCAGTACAATAGAGGAGGCCCATAGTAACAAAGTATGAAAGAAAAAATCCCTAAATCCAGCTGGAGAGCGTTCCCTATCCTCAAAGCAGCGCTTGCGGAGGTTTTTTTTTTTTTTTTATAGGTAAAAGAGATTTTATTGATCCACGTAAAAAGGCAAAGCCCAAGAATACAAGAAGTTTAGGAGTTTTTTTTGGAAGACTTTGTTTTTGTGGGCTATTGCGTTAGATCTAAATGGTCTTAGCTTCCATGATTTCCTTGTAACGGTTTCTAATTCTTAAAAAGGTGTATGTTTTTGTATACCTCTAGTGTGCTTGGGCTATGCCTATCTTTATATCAATGAAATATCTTATTACTTAAAAAAAAAAAAGTTTTCTAGACTTTCATGTAAGCAGTTTTGAATTTGATCCACAGCCTCAAATTTGTGGCGTTATAGATGATACCTGAGAGACATGTAGCCAAGAGTGAGACCTTTTGAGCATGTTAGCAAGCAGGATCTCAATCAGCAACTTTGGAATTATATGATTGAAGATTTTCTCTAACTTTGATGCAGTCTAGTTACCAACATGCCTTCAATATTAGTTACCAATTTAGCTGTAATAATCTCTTGTACTCAATGAAGAATTAACGTGTTACATAATCTGAATATGATATAATTTATTTTCTTTCAAACACCATCTTGCAGATTATCTTTGTCGTTTAACTTAGGCATTAATTCTCTTCTCTCCAATTGGGAAGAAGAATAAAGAATGTCATAATAATAATAATAATAATAAAAAGAATGTCATAATCACTTTGGAAGCTTAAAATTAATCTGAATATGCCTCGAACATAAGTGATTTTCCATAACCATTGGGGTAAATTTACCTAATTGTATGAAACCATATTGTGATGCCTATCGACAGTGAGATCCCTATATACTTGCCTTTACGAGATAAAATGCTTATTTTCTTATTGAAAAAATTCTTTTTTTGGGTTGTCTTTTTTTTTTTTTTTCTTGATATCTCAAGTGAATCGTATATATAGATAATGAACTACTTGGTGATGGGTATAAACTTGTGCACTGGTTTAGTTGAAAATTTTTGTGTGAAATATGCCTTTGTTCTTTGCTTTGAATGGATATGTGATTTAGCTGTTGACTGCAATCATAAACTTGTGTCTGCCTTGGTTTCATTTTTTAGAACAAGGAATTATTTCAAGATTTGGCTCCTTCCCTGTGGAATTCTTTTGGTACTATTGCTGCACTTATACAGGTATGCCTAATAAATTCATGTTTGTTTCTTTTTTCTATTTTAGAAGAGAGAAATATTTCAAGATTTGGCTCCATTGTTGTGGAATTCTTTTGGTACTATTGCTGCACTTTTACAGGTATGCTCTTTATTTTTGATAAGTCAGGTATGCTCGTTATGAATTATTTAATTTTGTGGTTCTTTTTTCTCCTTCTGTAAGCATAAATTTGTTTAGCTTAGCACCTTATGTACTTAGACTTATAAAAGAAATTCCTTGTAGTTTCAAACTTGGTTGCGAGGACAATTTGCCTGTCATTAATCATCGTACATATGACGTTTTTTTTTTTTTAAAGGAGAGCCCATAACTATACAGGATATATACAAAAGGTTAAGCTAATGAATATGTGCAGAATTCTGTACTTGTTAACACCCTTTTTGCTTATTAATAAAATCTGGCCTGCAGAATCCAGCTAGTTTATGAAATCTAAAAAAGAAGAAAGCTGGATGCATCCGCACCTACGATGGTCATAAACATAAAGAGTAAGCCTACCCATCAACAATAAGTAAAGACTAAGCCTAATCTTGAGAAGCTGCTCAACACCATTAGAAGTCTTGTGTCTCTCCCTCCAAATATTCCACAATGTGCATGGAGGAGGAGCATTCCAAATCAATCTGTTGCCATGCCTTACCAACAAACACATCAATGATCTTTGGAGGTATCGACTGCAGAACTTAATGTAAAAAGAAGATGAGAGACCATAAATCTTGTGTATATCAATCAGAAGTCTTGTTTCTCCTCTCCCTCCAAATATTCCACAATATGCATGGATGAGTAGCATTCCAAATCAATCTGTTGCTGTGCCTTACCAACAAACCCTAAAACAAACACATCAATGATCTTCAGATGTATCAACTGCAGAACTTAATGTAAAAAGAAGATGAGAGACCACAAATCTTGTGTATATCTCAATCAGTTGGGAGGAAGTGATACCGGATGAGTAAACAAAAAGTATCTATGTTATTTATCTTAATGGTCCTTTGTATTTCTAGTTGATAAATGGCCAATCTGTCTTGTGACTTTGGTGGTGGTTGTGAATATTGATACAGAGGGTTTAAACAGTTCTGTATGTCGTTGCACATGAAGCTTTTTTCATTTCACTTTTGATTTTTATGCTTAATAATAAGTCTTCACAAACAAGACTTTTTTCTCGTGTAACTATGTATATTGCCTTTGTTTTCTAGAAGTTAAAATCTACAAAAGTTGGATGTACTTCGGTTTGTGATTCACCAATGGGATTTGATATTGAACCTTTCTTACTTTCAGGAGATAGTTTCAATATACCCCGTTTTATCACCACCAAATCTAACTCCCGCACAATCAAATCGAGTTTGTAATGCTCTTGCCCTTCTTCAGGTAGAATGCTTTTTCCCTTTGTATTTGAGTTTTATACTTGTCTTTAAGTTTGGTCTTCAAATGACTTATCAAAAAATTTTGGACTTAAATGGTCTCACTATCTTTGAAAAAGGTGAGTTTCGAGTTAGGTTGTTCAGTAGAGTTGATGAAGCACCTTCGCTTGTTTAAATATGTTAGCTAGCTTAATTCTTTTGGTCCTCACCTTGAATAAATTGAGAAGAATTTGTCAATTAGTGCTTAGCAGCGGCAACATTTGTGTTATACTTTTAGAGGACAAGTGAAGGCTGTTTCAACTACTTTTTATTCTTGAATCTTTTGTTTGTAGGTCATGCTGATGCTTTGCTTTTTTTTTCTTTTTTCTTTTTTTTCTAACAGTGTGTAGCCTCTCATCCAGACACAAGGATGTTGTTCCTCAATGGTAATGTTATTGGTATCTTCACCATGTGAAGACTTTCTTAACTGCTTCAATCTTGTATAATATTCATGATGGAATTGTGTAACCATTGAGAGAACAAGCTTAACCGCAGATGTAGCCCACAAATCTGAGCAGCAATCCCAGCTCTTTATGATGTAGCTGATAAATGAGATCAATTATTTCGAACAAGAACTCTATAAATAAGTGGTTTCCATAGTTATTGGTGGTTTTTTGGTTCGATGACATCTTTTGAAGTTTTGGTTTCTTATGTTACTTGCCAGTACCAACCTTGAACATCTTGTGCATTGATCATTTTGCTTCTGGTAATGGACACCATTATTACTCAAAAGATATTTGTAAAAGAAATAGAGAAACTTATGAACTCTCCTTTATAATGAAGATCATCTTCTGGCAACCTTCTAAGAGCTAAAAAAAAATAATATGTTCAGGTTTCAAGAAATGGATTCTTATCGACCTTTTTTATTTGCAGCTCATATACCATTATATCTGTACCCCTTCCTTAATACAACAAGCAAGTCAAGGCCGTTTGAGTACTTGAGGCTGACTAGTTTGGGTGTTATTGGTGCCTTGGTAAAGGTATTTCGTCCTTTCTGACGTTTATATTTTGCGAACTCATCGACATTCTTTTTGTTTTTTTAACTTCCAATGATGGTGATAATTTGCTTTTTGAGTTTCATTATGTTCAAAAACATAAATTCTGTAAAATATCAGAACATCTATTATAAAGCTAGCACACCCAAGGCATAATGCAACATGTGATTTCAGGAGAGGAACATTAAGGGGATGCTTGGGGCATAAGATGAGATGAAAATTTTGTGAATAGTAGTAAGATGGCTTGTGAATAGTAGTGAGATAGTTTGAGTGAAGTATTTATTGGGTTTTAAGAAATGAGAGAGAAAAAGTTGAATAAAAGACATTGTAAAGTTAAAATATTGTTAGAATATATTTTTTTCATATTACTTTTGTTTTAAGATTTGAAAAAATTGAATTGTTTTTTGTTTGAAAGTTTGGGAAGTGTTAATGATTAGTTTGAAAGTGTTTATCTTTGAATGATGTTTTTTGGAAGAAAATGAGACGAGACGAGACGAGATGGGATGAGATAGAAATTGTTTGCAAACATCCCCCAAGTTAGATTATCAATTCTAGAGAGATGCAATGTTTGGAACCCTCCATGCACTGACTAAAGAATAGACGTGTAAGGGTGACTCTCCTTTTTCTAAGATCAATGTAGTTGTATGTAAACATTTAGCAATAGCTTGATGAAATATTTTGAACTCTGTAAATAAAATAATTAAAAAAAGATAACTATATATAAGAGATTATATACTTGCAGTTCTGTACTCACTCCCACCTGTGTGTGCCTCTCTCTCTTATCTCTCGGCGCACACACACACCCCTACTAACCCACTCACATGGACCAGGATAAAATTAAGTATCACGGTAAGTAGCATTAATTTCTTTACTATTTGCTCATAAACCTTGTCACTCTTGACTACCATGTCTTGAAAGAGCTTTTTTCTTTTCTATTTCCAGGTTGATGATACAGAAGTTATTAGCTTCCTTCTCTCTACAGAAATAATTCCATTGTGCCTACGCACTATGGAAATGGGTAGTGAATTGTCAAAAACAGTGAGTATCCTGATTTCGTTGCCCTCAATTCACTACTTGGATATTGATGTCACTTGAGCATGAAACGGATTTTGAGAGTTTGAGTGCTGCATCTCATTTGTTCCTACTTGATAGTCTCAGCGTACTAAAAAGTTAACCCTTAAAAAATGTGTTTATCTTTTTATATTTCTACAATGTCCATGTCTCTGATGGATGTTGTTGCCAAGCTGCATGGGAAGCAAAAGATTATGAGTAACATGAATAAATTGTGTGAGGAAACATCTGCAAATGCCAAAATGGAGGAACATTTCTTGCGCATTTGCCACCATATTTTTAACCAAGCAATCCTTGTCCTGACTACCCAGTATCATATTTTAAGGATCCCACGTATCTGATAAAAAGTCTTATGATGGTAGGTTGCCACATTTATAGTTCAGAAAATTCTGTTGGATGATGTGGGCTTGGATTATATTTGTACCACCGCAGAACGGTTTTTTGCAGTAGGTCGAGTTTTGGGGAACATGGTTGCAGCCCTTGCTGAGCAACCCTCATCCCGTCTGTTGAAGCATATCATTCGATGCTATCTTCGATTGTCAGATAATCCAAGGTTGGTCAAGCAGATTGCAGTTCCGGTTCTCATTTACCGCTGCCGCATGCTCTTCCTCTGTTCTCATGTCCCTAGACATTTTTCTTGATTATGTTTCTAATGGATTTGTTCATCGATTTTATGTTGCAGGGCTTGTGATGCATTAAGAAGTTGCCTTCCCGACATGCTAAGAGATGCTACATTCAGTGGTTGCCTTCGGGTAAGTATATTTTTCTACCCTCATTGGTTACATAGCCGAAGTTCGTTCTGTAATCTCAATGCTGTTAAAGTTGTCTCCACTCTTTGGCCTTTTATAATTTCCAATTGAGCTTTATTGTTATAGATGATTTGTGAACCTGAATAAGAGTGTAATGTTCTTAATGGACACGGTAACACACAGCCTTTTTGATGAGGGAATGATGTTTGTTGCTTGGAATGGAGAATGTCTACTGTTTTATGTTAAGGGTGTATTTGCATTCAGAAGAGCTATAGAAAGTGAAAATATTACTAGAATTGCAGTCTCCAAAGTTTTTTGACAAAAACAATCCCAAGGGTGTTTGTTTTTTGACAAAAGCAATCCCAAGGGTGTATTTGTGTGGCTGGCTTCGATTTTCATGGTCTTTATTTCTGCTTCCAGGAAGATCCCACAACAAGGAGGTGGCTACAACAGTTGCTTCACAATGTTGGAGTAAATCGGGTTCCGGCACTTCAAGCCGGGGGAGGATTTGATCATATGATGGTGAACTAAATCAAAATTATGCAATGCAGACTTTTAATCTGTTTTCTTCTTTCTTCTGCTTTAGATTAGAAAAGTTGCTTCTTTTAGCAGCAATTAGAAAAGTCTTTCTTCTTGTATGTAATTACTACAACTTGGGATGAAACACGCAAAAAAAGCCAATTTGGTCGTCTGAGGAGTAGCCTTTAAGCCAATTACGGATTTTTCACGTAGCCTAAAGTTTGTTTAGGACAAAAACGTTTTTAACGATATATTTTCTGAGGGTTTACGCGTTCGGGTGGAGACATAGAGGTAAGATTTTACTTGCTGACGCGTTTTAGTTGAATTTTTAAGTAATTTTTTCTGTCCAATTGTAAGACGTAAGTGCAGCTCTTATAATATAATTTTTATTTTAAAATTTAAAAATATTAAATTTTACATAAAATTTTGAAAAAGTTATAGTAATTATATGATATAAGATTGTAAATATACTTAAAATTATAAATATTATTTTTCTTTTGAAATATCGAGCCTGATCGGCTCAGGGTTTAACTCGATTTTCATATTAAAATATTTTTTTTCAGAAATTCGAAAATTAAATTCCACGAAATTTTCCGAAACATTTTTAGCAGATCCAGCCATCTTCGATTTCAATGAATATCTAAAAATCTTATTTAATACAAGCATATTTAAATGAATTTCATCTTTAAAGAATTAAATCTCAGTGAAATAAAATCATTCCTTAGCACTGGAGTACAGCCGCCCCCTTCCCCCCCCGGGGTTCTCCCCAGTCTCCCTTTCCGCACGCCATTGATCCCCGCCTCATTATCACGAGCCCGGGGTTCTCGTCGGTCGCATTGCGCCCCGCCTCGGCCGACATGGAGGCTTCTGTCGGAGCCGTAGAGCATATCATTTCCTACAGCTTTACGGACAAAACGCTTCTTGAAGAAGCCCTGACCCACTCCTCCTACACCGACTTCCGTTCCTACCAGCGCCTCGAATTCGTCGGCGACGCTGCCCTCGGCCTCGCTTTCACCAATTACGTCTTCCTCGCCTACCCTCAGCTCGATCCCGGTCAGCTCTCCCTCCTACGAGCCTCCAATATCAGCACCGAGAAACTTGCTCGCGTTGCCGTCCGACACCGCCTCTACCGCTACCTGAGGCACAAATCCGCCGCTATTGATGATAAGGTACTTGTTAATTTCTGGTCTTATTATTTGGATAGCGTTGTCAAAGCAGAGACTTTTATGACTACCGCAGCGGATGCTACTGTAAACAGTGCGTATGATGCTTCAAGTATATATAAGTTTACTGATTTGAAAACCCATTCTGTGCTTTCTCTGTGTGTGTGTGTGTGTGTTCGGTTTGATTGTTTGTGCGACTGCCTACACCGTATACGGCAGCGGTATTGATTGATTGAGGATTTTATACACGGCTTAGTTTTGGGGCAGGGACCAATTTATTTTGGCATATCTCTCCCACCATGTCTTTTCTTTCTTTTCTGTTTTTTAAGACGGGCATATAGTAATCCGAATCAGTTGGAAAGCAAGGAACCGCATTCTTCTCTCTTGCTGTTTCTTTCTTAGATAGCTTCAGATATTCCTTCTATTTTTTTTTATAACTCGGATTTTGTACTTCTGTATTAAATTTGACAACGTATTGTTAGTTTATGAATATGCATTGATTGCTTCAATTTCACTAAGAAAAGAGATGAAGGCACTCTTTGAATTAGAAAGTGTGAATGATACCTTAAGTGTTCATTAATTATTGGTTTGCTATTTATCGAATATTCTGGACTGCTTGTGGATAGTTTTTTTAGAATTGAAGTAATAAGAAAAAAGATTGGTGCTTAATTTTTCTGCGCAATTGGTTTTGTTTTATTTTTCCAGGTTAAAGAGTTTGTTGATGCAGTCAGTAAGGAAGATGATACGGCTATATATGGTGGTTCTGTAAAAGCCCCTAAGATTCTTGCTGACATTGTAGAGTCTGTGGCGGCAGCTATATACATTGACATCAATTTTGACCTGCAAAGATTATGGGTGGTGTGTATTTAACCGATTTTTCTCCTGAAATGATCTCTGTCCTTCTGTTTTCTTGTTTAGGGCTGCTTCTTGCAAGTATTCCTGTCTGCATAATCTGCATAATCGAAGGTGTTGGCTGTTGTATTGTGTAGATTTTTAGGGGTCTCTTGGAGCCTATTATTACTCTTGAAGAATTGCAGCAACAACCCCAACCTGTTACAATGCTGTTTGAGCTGTGTCAGAAGCAAGGGAAGAGAGTTGATATCAAGCATTGGAGAAAGGGGGCAAAGAATATTGCTAGTGTATATGTCAATGGGGTGTTTGTTGCTTCGGGTTCGTCTGAGCAGAAGGAAATGTCAAGGCTTGATGCTGCAAAGCAAGCTTTGCATAAGTTATCACAGTCCATGTCCATTAACATTGGGGCACCTCAATTTTCGGTTGAGCTTAATGGATCATTTGAGATCGAAGGTGCGAAACAAAAGTTGCATGAGCTATGCATCATGAAAAAGTGGCCGAAGCCTATTTACAGGTAGAGATACTTTATCGTGAGCTGTAGAATCAGAATACATATATATATATTATCACCATCATCATTTTATCTAATTTGTATTATGATTGACTTCTTTGATCTGGTGCCCATGATAATATTTATTTTTCCTTTTTTCTTACAGAATGTAGTTTTCTTATTATTACATTGTCTGTATGCCCTGAATTATTTAATGATAGACCAATTACTTTCATAAGTTGAAACTATGTAAGATGTGGCACAATGGTGGTAAATGTGCCACATCTTACATAGTGGGATGAAAGAGGGATGGTAATGTGGTGTATAGTATTTATTACTCATAAGGTATATGTATCCTCTGTGTCAATGATGAAGACATGGCATAGTCTCGTGAAGAACCAGAATTGAGCATACTGGTTTTATAATGACTGGAAGCATGTATGGTGCTGTCTTGCAGGTCAAGTTCACATCAGCTAGTGGATTTTGTGCTTGTGAATACGTGTAGACTCGAATCTTCATTATGTTGTATATTTCTTTCAATGAATGAGCTTCATCTTTTTATTTCCTCCATGCCTGTTCTCCCAAAACCACCTACCTTGGATATTCTAACAATTCCATATTTTCAGATTCCCACTTTCCTTTTTATCTTCGTAGAGACTGTATCTTAAAATGTTCTTTTGCTATAACTTGCAGAATTGAGAAGGACGCGGGTCCACCACACGAGAGGAAATTTGTATGCTCTGTTCAAGTAGCAACTATAGGAGGTACTTTCTTTATGGTGGGAGATGAAAAGTCAAGAATAAAGGAAGCAGATAGTTCCGCTGCTTCGTATTTAATTCGTGCCTTACATGAATCGAATTATCTATGATTCTGCTTCAGTTTAGAATAATTATGAGATAGGAGCTGTCACATTTTGAAGGCTTTGGAGCTTTGAGATACATGGACTTAAGTATTTAGCTCCATTTTCTATACATCATACATTATATTTAACATTATATTTAAAGTGAAATGTTTTAATCCACTAGGTGCAGAGGCTGTTCTTGACTTGGATTGAATACAAAAATGAGCATCTGTCAAAATTCCGGCAGTAAATCATTAAAAGCACTACTACATCAACGCCAATGATGGTTCTGTAGAGTCGCTGACCAGTCGGGTGTGCGTCATGTGCATAAAACATTCAAAAAAATATAATACAAATTAATAAAATTACATTTAAAAGGTCAGAACCTGAAAAGAGGAAAATTTGTTTAGAATTTAATTTAGTTTTTCCCTTGTGGACTCGAGTCAAAAACTGTTTAGAGACTTGAGTCCAACAGTGGCTAAGCCGTTTGAAGACAGGTTTATAAGTGATTTACTCTGGTCTGAAACTTTGTCTTTTTCAATTCCAATTCTCCATGCAGGAAAACTTGCAATGACATCAAAAGTTTGTCACTGTCCGCTGTTCAGGCCTAAGCATTCCCATTTACTATATCATGCCCACTAAATGGAACTTTTCATGAGGAATGCGACCATACAACCCAACATGGCACCTGCAACGACATGCAGTAATACCAACAGAACAGTATTCATCTATAGTTATACCAACAGAACAGTATTCATCTATAGTTATATTACAAGTACTACAAGATTTTCAAGCATGCAGGTCAAGAAAAATCCTTCCAATGTATCAATGAGATAGGGATGATTTACTCTATGTTGCATGTTTCAAAACTTGAGTTGAGAGAATCACGTGGAGCATAGGATCAACTGTTAGGAGAATAAACCTCAAAAAAGGCAGATTGATAGTGGGAAAATTTAATAGGTTCTCCTTGAAAGAAAATTTGTTCCAATCGTACCATCAATGCTTTTCTCATTTGAGTTCAGGAAATCAAACGGGTAAGATCCCCATGCCATGAAAATCATACCACCTCCCAACAAGAGTCTCATTTTTGTTTCTTCTTTCCGCCATGAAATACCCAGCAAGGAACAATATCTAAAAAGAACAAAGATTCAACCTCTTTCTGTTACTGCCTAGGAAGCGTAATGAGTGTTAGCATATCGACCATCATGCCACAGCCGCACTGAACAATTAGACAAACACGACAGCCTTTTACTTCCCTTCTTTTCAACGAATCAATTTGATCCACGCTAATAATATAATATAATGTAGTTGACATGAGGACCATACCAATAACTTCGTCTGCACAAATGTGAACCAAACAAGACCAACAAACCTGAAGCGGAGTATGACCGAGTGAATCTCGTAGAGGTCTAACATTAGAGACGGGGTGTTCCGGAGGTAGCTCACACACAATTTGATTTAGTAACTGCAATTAACAATATATCAAGTAAAATTAGTAGATTTCCGTTATGGGAACTATGAAAATGCCATTCAGTGTCGTAATCAACAGATACAGGACATGTAGATCTCATGATAACAATGACAGATGACTGAAAAATGTAATGGTCTCTTACAGAAGTACACTAAAAACCCCCATTGCTCTTGCTATCGCAATAGAGACTTTATGCAAGCAACAAAGAGCTAAGACTGCCAGAAATAAATGATCTTACTTCAGCTTGGCGACCAGCGTGAAGTCTTACTCCAGAAGCATCATACATTACCTGGAATGAACCATCAATATCAATCCAGATTCCAGACATCCCAAACGCAGATAAGTTTATGGACATTGATGATACTAATAAACATGAAAACTACAACAACCAATGGTTCGTACAAATGCTAAAATGGGCAAATTAACCACACATTCCTGTCCAAGGAGTTCACACGATAGCAAATGCGTGGACTCCTGAAGCCTGACAATGAACGCAGTCCTAAAAATTAATCCTTTCTTCTAATTACTCGATTATTCCATAAAACAAAGCAAAACAAAACTTAAACAACGCAAGGCCCTAACAGAAGTTCCTAATCGCACAAGAAACATCACATCGGCTTCCTTTTCTTACTGTAAGTTTTCATATACACAGGCGAAGATTAAAGCAGAAGATTTTTTTTTTTTTTTATAGATAATTAAAGCAGAAGATATAAGCAAGCATGCCTATGCCTAACACGAAAAAAGAATGAACAAGACCTGGTTAACAAGTACATACAACACATGCCAAGACCACTGCAATAGCAAATGCTGGTCCTCCAGTTCCTTCTTGCAAGCCAATGGCAACCGCTAGAGCTGACACGGTTGCTGAATGTGATGAGGGCATTCCACCTGATCCAAGCATCCTTCTTGAATCCCATCTCTTCTCCTTGAACCTGCACGTCTAGCAGCATAGTATATGTTTGAAGCATTAAACAAAAACTTAAACATAATACATGAGCTTCAGAAGAGAATCAAATTTCAGTTTAGCACAAGTTTCACTACAAATTCTTTGATATCTCGCAAAATGGAGAATGCCAAATTATGCCCACTGACAACACAATAAAAGAAAAAAATTTAAAATTGAGTGTGTTTTTCTTTTTTGTTCCCATTTACTTTTTGAGGACCCAAACAAGAGTGAAGGAACGAGGGGTTTTACCAGGTGGTGAAGAGCTTGAGAAACTGGGCGAGAGCGAAAGCGAGGAAAGCGGAGAGGAGAGGGAGGTTGGAGGGGATGATGGAGGGTTCAGATGATGCAGATCGGAAGCTCGACGACGCATCACCAGCCGTCATCACTTCGTCCATGTCAGAGAGAGATAGAAAGAGATGTGGTAATTGAGTTAGATTGGAGAGATCCACCTTTCGGAAAAGCATAGCAAGAAAAGATCATACAAAACACGAACAAAGTTGGGTAGAATTTAGATCCTCGTTCTTTGTGACCAACACAATCTGTCTCATCTCTCCGATTTCGGCCAAAAAATACAAACAAATAAATAACCAGAGATCCTGAACCGTCGGGTAAACGGTAGGTCGCATGACTCGCATTCTTGTTGAGTAGTTTCGAATGTTAATGCAAGCAGGTAGCACGTCCGTCTCGATTCTCGAAGTATTACTGCTGAATAGCAGCGGACGTGATGTGCACCAATAGGTAAGAGCCACATCAAGCTCGTGAGTCAGAAGGATAAATAACTGAAAAATAATTTTTTTTAAACACATCTTAAAATATAACTATAAAAGAAAAATCTAATTATATTATCAATCGTGTATTAATATATTCACTAATTTAATATAATTAATTATAAAATAAATTTTATTAAAAATAATATTAATTTAAATTTTAAATATAAAATAATCAATATTAATATACATTTACTTATATGTAACACACCTCAACAACAAAATATATAAATTATGTGAGTATCATTATTCTGAATGATAACATGCGCGTGTTCGAGAAACACAATACCGAAGAGGAACACAATACCTCAAAATGAAAATAATTTTCTGTAAACCAAATATGCCTACAAAATTTGTACAACCCATACTATATACTTGAAACAACCCTCCAAAAATAGAAAAAGTAATAAATCAGCTTTAAAAGCAACACAAGCATCAATATAAACAAATCTCCACCTTTTTTGGCCTCTTGGACTTTTAAAGACAGTCAAAAATAGCTAACTGACTAGATTTAATGTATTTAACATGACCAGCCAAGATCATCAACAAATTTCCCTATTTAATATCCTTGAAACTCACAAGTTCACCCTCTTTAATGGTCTGAAATGCTGGTCACATTTTTACATGCTAATTAGCCTCTTCAATTGTTTTGATGAATGGACTAAGCCTTGATTATTATTTGAACTCATCTTGGTCTTTTTAGAATCAGCCCAATTCTCTTGGATTAGCCCATTTAATGCTTCCTTTAAATGTTTGGCTCCAAGTCTTGTAATTGAGCCACTAGGAAGTGACAAATGGTCTTGTGCAAATTTGACTTCATTCCCACGTGTATGATCAGCTTCATTCCCACGTGTATGATCAGCAAGTCCAGCTCATTGGTTTGCATCACTTATTATATACGTAATAAACGCTTCCCAGCAGTCTGACTATAAATCCTACAAAAACAGTCATCTATTCAATTTAAGCCACATAAGAAAAAATACTGTAAGAAAAATACACTCCACTACAGAGAATCAAGGTCGTATGTATTGCTAGCCCCTTTCTCATTTGCACCGCCCTCTGCCCTTCTCTTCCTCGCTACTCTCTGTGCACTGCCCTCAGTCCGATGCCGATGCCAACATAGCTTAGAAAGTGCCCCTCTGGTCGAATTCATTTCTTCCTTTCTTTCATTAAAAACACCCCTAACAAATGAAAAAGAGAGAGAAATCAAACTTTCAAAACTTCCCTTGAACCCGTAATCCTTTCCCACCTAAATCCCTTTCTCACTTCACAGCTCCATGAACAACGGCAGAGAAGCAACGACCTGTCTGAGAAACTAATCAAATACTAATAAGAGTGACCCAAAAAACATATGCACCAAACCAAAAAGGCAAGAAACCATTGCCTATGGCCTAGTCATAATTGGTTGAGGAAAGTAATTTAATAGACAATTTTTAGAAATCTGAATAATGCAAAACACCTCATCCATGCAGTTTAGAGAGTTAGTAACAACCGATAGTTCATACATACACATATAAAGCGAAACACCCTAATCCAACTCCCTCAAGTGATGTATCTATGAGCAAACAAGTATTATAGGAAAAACTAAAAATTAGCAAAGAGTTAAAATGTGTTTGGAAACCATATAAAAGAGCATTAAAATGAGGGTAGTTTACACGACATATGCATCTCTTTTCTGGGGTCGAGCTCTGTCGTTGTGACCTTTGGTTTTTTTATGTTTGCTGGTTTAGGATAAATGTGGTGGAAGTCATACGTGTAACTATGTGATTGGCAGGCTTTTATTTGTTCAAAACCAGTCGGACCGATCATAAGGAATTCTCAATTATCTTTTAATATATAAAGATAAATTAAACTACAAGTTTATATTAAGGAAGTATAAACATTAAGATAAAAATTTCATGTTATATTAATTTTATAATATGTGTAATATATGTAGTATAAAAATTTAAAATAATATATATAATGTTTAATATAAAAATTAAATATATATATTTCAGTTTGGTTCAGTCCAATTTAGTTTTCAAATCTTTAAAATGAATACCGATCTAGTTTTTAATCTGTATTGGTTTATATGAACCGAAACGGACTTAATTAGTTTGGTTAAATTAGTTTTTCGATTTTTTCTTACACCCATAGTAGACATTGCTAAATTGATATTATATATTTAATATTACATTATAATACTATTCATATTTTGGATTGTTTAATAATCACTCATCATCTTACATAAAAAGATATTATGATATTGAGAGTTAAACGGTTCACCAATTGTTATACAAAACAATCTTAGACCTTTTGTATTAAAGACTCAATCATTGATCTAAAAATTCTAGAACTATTAATATTAATTTGGTTAAACATTTAACCCTTATGATTATAACATTCTATTATGCTTCAACGTCCACAGCGACCTACTCTATCGACACTAACTTAGTGGTAGCCCTTTCTATTTTGGTGACTTCACTCAACTATCAATATTGAATAATTTAACATCATGCTAATACATAATACCAAGATAATTTATTTAGCCTATAAATTTTTCCATCCGTGACTCGAACTCGTGACTTGTCCTAATACCATGATCAGTAAATATCCAACCATTTATCTAAAATGTTATGACCTGGATGGTAAAATTAAGATAACAATCCATGCACTTATCATTTGAAGAACTTAGTGTTTTTTTTAGCATTTCATAATACTTTAAAAGTGAGACCACAAATGAATTTAAGAAGAAAATATTAGTTTGAATGGTGATGGCCTCAACTTAATTGATTAATAGGGAGGGATTTATGCATTACCCGTAGAATATGAGATCCCATTGGGGAAGGCTTCTGCCATGAACATGGATGGGAGACACCCACTTCCGTGGTGGTTTTCAGGAGAGACATAGTTAGTAATCTTTAAGCGAGATGATGTGGAAAATAATCCTCTTTGGAAAATGTTACTCTCTCGATGAGTGTGGTTATTGAAAAAAGATATTGATTCTCTTTTTTTTTTTAACTTAATTGTTAAGGAATTATTTTTAAATAAGTTGATAATTTTCTTTTAAATATTTAAATGAATTTAAAAAATATTACAAAAAAAAAAAGAAATAAAATTTTTTTTTCATTCCTCAATACAAAAATTCGGTAGTGCACTCGGTAGGCCTATCACCACCCCATTCGACATTCTCAACAGCCCATCAAAGGGAATCTTCCCATAATCCTGATGTCAGGGGTGATATATTTATTATTCTCTGATGATCTCATTATTATTTTAATAAATTTAAAATTTTTATTTTTTTAAAATACTTTTAATTAGTAAAAAAATTAAAAAATATATAATTTCACTAATAATTACTTACTTAATTATTACATAAAAATTTAAAAATAAAAAGAAAAATAAAAAGATAGCAAAGAATGAGATTGCTGTGAAAAATATAACTTATAACTTTATAACTTATAACTTATAACTTAAATAACAAGTTCTACTATTAAAAGTCATTTACTGTTTGGTAATCATGTCTCTAAAGTACTTTTAAAGTTAGTTATATTAATTTTTTAAAAATATACAGTTATCAGCATGAGCTTTTTGATAAAAGTTTCAATTTGGTGCTTTTTAAAAAAATAAATTTTCAGCTTTTTAAAGGTGATTAAAGTACTTTTTATAAATTTACCAAACATATCATTTTTTTAAAAAAAAAATTTTAACAATTAAAAGTACTTTTAAAACTTTCAAACTCAATCTCACGCTGTAAGACTATCATTATTCATTCTTCAACATGTGGCTTCCATCGCAACTTGTGGATAGGTCCCTCTCTCTCTCTCACTTTCTCGGCTTAAATAGTTTGGATCGACTGTATGGCTTTTGGTATAATCAAAGGGCAGGATGGTGGGGGAGGCCAGTCAGTGGCCTAATTAATCTCCTATACTTCTCTTTTGAGCCCAAAATCAGTATTCACCATCACGACCTTTTTTCTGATATGTAGGCCCAAGCTGGCCCATTGTTAACGCCTTTAACAACACATCAGGATCTGTGAAAGTTATAAAAATTGAAAACAAAACAAAAAACAGAAACTGCAGAGAAAAAGGTTCAGATAACATACATCCATTTTGTGTGTAAATAAGCTGTGATAATATTTACATTTCCAAGGGGGAAAAAAGAAGCGTGAATATGTGTGCGTGTGACAAAAGAAAAGATTTTTGGATGATTGCGGCCCGGGGGAAGGAAAGTTCCAAAGATCCTTTCACATGTTCACATTAAGAAATCCGCACCAGGCCAAGGCCAACCTGTGAATGCCCATCCATGTGAGGTTCTGGTTCTGTAACTACGAAAAGACAGTTTGTCCTTCCTTAAAATGATTTGAATTAATATATTTTATGTGATTTTAAAAAATAAGAAAAGAAAATTAAATAAAATTGATAGGTGGGTCGGACTGTAGCTTCTGAGTCCCACATCACCCAGATACTCTACAAGCTCCCATGATTTAAAGGCTTTTTCAAAAATAAAAATGAATTTCGGGGGGAATACTTTTAAAGTGGTCGGAAGTTTCCTCTGTCGTGTATTATCGTTTGCATGTTCAGTTGGTTTTCCATCTATATATGATAATTGATTGGATTTTGTAATTTAGCCTCTAGGAAATGGTTACTGTTTCTGGTTCTTGCAAATATCAAGCATATCATGGGCTTTTTTAATTTTTGTTTAATTTTCTTCTTTTAAAATTAATTAAATTTTTATACTAGGCTCCTTTTTATCATTATTGTTAATAATTATCGCTACTTTCCATCGATCCAATTAAATTTATAATGAGATATTATAAAAATAAATTTCTAAATTAATATAATTAAATATAAAACATTAAATTTATATTATAATAAAATATTAATAGCAAGCATACTACCACTGCAAACACTACAACATATACCTCGTACAAGTTTACAACTAACTATTGTCCATCGACGGTTGGAGTTTGAATTAAAATGATTAACATTATTTCTTCTTATCGATTTAAATCTTATTAACTTTAAATAATTTTAATTTAATATAATTATATTACTTTTAAAATAGAATTTCTAAAATGGTTATTAATAAATTTGTAAAAAGATTGTCATTTGTCTTTAAAAAGAATCAGCAAGATAGATTTCATGATCCTTCGCTATTGTTTTTTATTTGGTTTGGTATTTTTTATAAAGAAGACGGACAGAGTGGTTAGGGTGATGGGAGAGAAAAATAGTAAATCCAGGAGACAAAGGGTATCAATCTAGAAATATAGGCACATGTCAGCCACATATAGAGTGGTCCCCATGCGGACCATTATTTTGATTTTAATAAGACCATATATCACGTAGAATGATCCCTCCACAGATTCGGGAATCTTGGCACCTTTTCAACACAGCTTGCTACCCACTTTCCCATTTGTCCCATATTTTTATCTTATTTTTAATATATTAAATAAAATATGGTATATTTTTTATTATTAGATGATAAAAAAATATATAATAATAATTATTTAATAAGAATAAATATACCGCATCTTATTTAATATAATAAAAATATGATGTATAAAATTTTCTCTCACGATCTCGTTTGTGTCCGGAAGATGAAATGAGTTGAAATTAAAATTAAATATTGAATAAAATATTATTAAAATATATTATTTTTATATTATTATTTGAAAATTTTGAATTTTGAATTTTTTTTATATGGTAATTCGAAAAAACTGTAATGATTAAATGGAATGAGATGATATGTTTTGTGAAAGTGAACAAATAAATAAAGGAAAAAAAAATTTACTCATCATCTACACCATACATTATATATATATATTTTATTTTTTCTTATTAAATATGTAGTGTATGAATAATGAGTAAAATAATTCAATTAATTTAAGAAAAATAAAATCAAAATAAAAATAAAAATATATATTTGCAAGTACAATGCGAGAGTGTCATTCTAGGTCTTTCTAGCATTTCCTTAAATAAAAATAAAAATAACTACAAAAGTCTCACACTTAAAAAAAGAACGTTACCACAACAAAGAAATTTTATAAAATATATTTAAAAATCGACGTGATTTTTCTTTAGATTTATTTTATAATTTAATGTATATTATGCTACGTTGGTATGCGAGTTTATTTTTATATAATATTTTTGTAATTAAAGCATTTATCTTTTAAAAATAATTAATAAAAATTTAATTGTTAATTTCTTTATAATTAAAATTAAGATATATTTTTTAAACTAGGTCAAATTTTATTTATTTTGGATAAATTGAATTTTCCGTCTATAACTAACATCATTACCTAACTTATTTTGACTTGGTGCTACTTTGAATTCTTGGTATCAATTTACTTCTACCTAAAAAAGAAATCACTGTTGATTTAGATTAAATTATGTATGCTCACAGGACATAATTACCTTAATATTAAAATTAAGCATCACATTAATGGCATATAGAAAGAAAACTTTCTCCATTATATATGTAGTACAATCAAAATAATAATTTTCTGTAAAGATATAACTTGGTATTAAGATCAGAAATAAAACTTGAGTTACACTGAATTAAAACTGTTCATTCATTTTTTTTATTAATGTAATAATTGTGGATTAAAAATATAATTAGATCCTTTATTTTAATATGAGTAATGATAGAGACATAACTTATGTAACACTTTTTTTTTTGCAACGATTTTCAACACTATGTTTTAAATTTAAAATATAGGGCATTTTTATAATATAATGATATTTTACAACTATGTTTCCAAAAATGTCATACATTTGATATAAAATTGTACAAAGTTATACAAGAGCTGTAATGTAAAAAAGATTTTCAACACTGCACGTGTTTTCGTGCACTTGAACTAGCAATTATCGTCACCTCAATTTATAGATGAATCTCTCTGCAGATATAATATTTTTTGTTATATAAATGGATTATGTTTTTATCACTTTCATTTAATGTATAATGTAGTAAAAATAATATGCAAGTTCAAAAGTAAAATTATATAAAATCTCTTAAAAAAAAGTATATAAAATCTGACTGTAAAGATTAAAAAAAAAAAAAAAACCCATTGAAATTAAGAAGTTGGTGGTGGGCCTTAATTTTATAAAAATTTTATTTACAATCATTTTTATGTATTTTTTTACATATTTTATTAATATAATTGATTGTGTATTTAAAAAATTAAAATAATCAATCATATTAATAAAATAAGTAATTTTACGTATAGTCGTAGAGTATACAAACGTCGCGCAATCTCTTTAAAAAAGAGTAGAGTTTACGATTAAAAAGTTAATTTTTTTCATGTGAGTCCCGTATTAATTTACTTTTTTTAAAGAGACTACACGATACTTGTTCAACAACATCTACAAATATCATTTCTTTAATAAAATATATAAATATTCATAAAAATAATTATATATAATATTACTTTTAATTTTAATACAGGAGGTAGAGTACTCCGAATATTTAAAAAAGCCGAGTTTACAGCCCACGTGTTGGTGCTATGGGTTATAAACAAAACGTATAAAAAAAATGTGATAGGAGGGGTAGGGAGTGGGGTGGGTCCCCACGCGGGTATTTGTTTTTCAGTTCACACATGGACGGACGACCGGATCTGGAACGAGAAAGTGAAAATTGAATGTCACGATCGGTGTTGTGGATCGAACATTACTGGCCAAGCGACACACCCGTGGCTGGGGCAGCGTGGACTTGGCCGAAGCCTCACCCTGCGAGACGTCTTTGCGACGTAATTTCCAGACGTCGACTTCTGCGTCGCCTCGTCTTCCACACGGACACCACAAGCTTCTCAATTTTTGTTTATAAATAATGCTATTTCAAAACTTTTATAATTTATATTATTTATAAAATTTAAATTTTAAAATTAAATTATACCACAACCTCACGTCGCCTCAGGACACCACAAACTGCTCAAGTTTTGTGTACCAGCCTGCTCTATATTTCTGATTCTTTTATTATTGCTTTACCATATATCATATATAATTTTTTAATTTTTAATTTTTATTAAATAAAAAATAAATTAAATATAATATATAATATATAAAATGATAAGTAACAAAAACCCGTAATTATATATTCTAATATGCAATTATGAATGGGAAGAGCCAAAGAGAAAACTGCTCGAATTTAAAAAAATGGAAATAAATAAATGAAAGAAGTTATCTTCCCAATTATTTATAATTGATCACCACTAGTGGAGACAATTAGGCAGATTAGAGGTTCCATTCCATTCATTGTACCTCGTGATAATATTTTGTTGATACTTGACTATTATAAAAAGGATAATTAGGTAAGATTAAATATATAATAAAATATTCTATAGCGTCAAATGAAGGTAAAGCGAGAAATAGTCACGTTTGGTAGAGAAAAATTATAATTAATGCTATATATAGTTATTATGTAAGTATAATTTAATTTTTTTTAAAAAGAATAGGATCTATAAATCTCCTATTTATTGATTTTTTTAGAGAAATTTTACTGTATTTATATATTTCACAATTGTAAATATCTTTTTGACAAAAGAACGGGTTCAAAAATATAATTAGAAATATTATAATAGAAAAATGACCTATATAAGTATAAATTCAGCACATTTATTTAATAAAAAATGAGTAAATAAATTTACACGAACAAACTCATTGGTAATGGGGACGATACGTCCATACCTAGGCTCTCTAATAATGAATTCTTTTATTTTCAACATCCTCTAATAATCACGTTTAAATTACAATAATTAGACTGTAAACTTTAGAGTTTGAAATATATTGCAATAATATTTTGATGTAGGAGAGAAATATTGCAGATATAAAAATAAATTTATAAATTAATATAATTTTATATGATATATTAAATATATTTTATAATAATAATTTTATAATTTTATATATCACGTTAAATTATTTTAATTTATAAATTTATTTTTATAAAAATACCATAACATCTATTGTCGAATAATTGTTTGATGTTACGTCCGAGACACGACAGCCATACGATGAGGATGGAGGAAAACATAATGGTGATGAAGATGAAGACCCAAGCTGCCATTGACCCAAATTCGAAAAAGCAAAGCCGGAAAAAATATGGAAAAATATAGTTGCAATCACAATTGTGTATTAATTTGTGCACTAATGTGATGTGATTGGTCAAAAAGTAGATTTTATTGAAAATAATGTTAATTTAAATTTTAAGTATGAATAAATCAGTATTGGTACACAGATTAGTGCGTAACTGTGCTTGTATGTAGCAAAACTCAAAAAATATATATATTAAAAAAAGTTTTGTTACGTATGAATAAAATTAGGGATGACAATATGTTATATGATTTATTAATTTAACACGAAGAAGATATGATAATAGCGGATTAGGATTTCATCTTAATATGTTTGAGTCAAAATGAATTGATCCGTTAAGACACGATTGCTTAACAAGTTGATAACAGATCAACCCGTTATGACACGTTAAGAAAGTTAAAATTATAATACTTAAAAGTAAAATTGTTAGAATTTCAATTTCAATATTTTTATTGTTTGGATTGCAATTTTAGACTTGTAGTTAGTTTTATAATTTTTATAAATATTGTGATTTTAAAATTTGTATAAAATTATACTAAATTTAAACAAATCTAACTGGTTAATTTTGGGCCTATTCAACCTATTTACATAAACAGTTTGAAATATATAGTATTGTATAATGTTAACTTATTTCATAATATTCACTAATGGGTTAAAACGGGTTGACACGACATGACCTATTAGGTTAATGAGTCGTATTAGGGTTTGAAATTTTGACACGATAGACTTAACGGGTCAGGTTAGGATTGAGCTATATAATATAATGTGCATGCTTTGACACGACCCGTTAATACAATTTGACACCTATAAATAAAACTACTTATTAATTTGTATATTAATATTAGTTATTTTATATTTAAAATTTAAATTAATATTTTTTTTAATAAAATTTATTTTTTATCAATCATATTAATTTTGTGTATATATTAGTTGTAATTGTATTTGTAATTAAAAATCACATAAGATAATTTAATTAAAAAAATCAATAATAAAAAGAATAAAGTAAAGAAAAAAATAAAAATTCTAAAAAAAAGTCATAGTCAATTGCCCATTCGTACGGCAGAGTGGGCCATTTTCCGAAAAACACCAATGGGGCGTAGGTGCCTGTTTCCATGCAGGCGGGCCTCTCTCTCTCTCTCTCAATAATTGTGCAGGCGTAACAGGGTGGTACCAAACTAGAAAGGAAATTCATCCGGAATTGTTTAGTTTATAAAGAAGTTTAAATAAAGCGAAATATTATAACTATAAATAAATTATATAAAATAATAATTTAATATAATTTGTTAGATTATAAAATTATTTTTATTGTAAAATAGATATAATAAATTAGATGAAGCTATATCAATTTGTAAGATTATTTTTATGTGATTCTTTTGTAGATGCAGCAGTACTCTTAAATAAATGAATTTATAAATAAAAAATGCTATCTATTCTTATGATTTTATTTCCATAAAAATACATATTAAAATGTCAATTATTAAAATAGTAAAAATTTTAAAATTCAAAATGAAAATGCTGATAAAATTTTAATAAATTTAAGACGTCTCAACAATGGGTATATAATTATTTTTATAATTATATTTTCATAAAATAATTTATAAAATATAATTATATTTTTGCACCAAACCAAACCAAGACCACACATGAACCCAGACTTTGCACACACCACAACCACCACCCTCTCTTATCTCTATCCCTTCCCATCTGTCTCTATATAAATACAATCCTTCCTTTCCCAGCCTTTCATCCCCAAATCAAACACAAGCGCTGCTTCTCCTCTCGAGCTTCTCCCTTCCCTTCTACTGTTCCTAACATATTCACAACAAATCAGTGAAGAAAGCCCTTCTTGTGGTACCGTTTGAGAAGATTACAGACGGAAAAAGAAACAGTGATTTAGACTGTAAGTAGGGGGGGTAAAACCCAGGTTCGACGCGTTGTAGACATCACGGCTATACCCGGAGTTTCTCGGCCTCTACTTCATGTCCGGGCTGTACGACGCAAGGGTTGTGTAATTGAGAGCAACCCTTCGCCGCACGGCGGGCGTGGTGCTTTGCCTTCCGAAGGCGGGAGCCCTTCTGACCTCCTCTTCCTCGCTGGTGGTGGTTTTTCTTCCTCTTTGTCGTACTTATTAGTGATATATTAGTTTTAGGTCTACTTTACATTTCCAAGCTAGCCCAGTTATTAAGAGCGATTGGATCTCGGTTAGGCAGAAGTTTATTGTTGTTAGTGTTGGGTGTCTCTGGTTATTGATTAATTTTTCTGAGAGAGTGAGATAGAGAGAGAAAACAGAAAGAAAGAGAGAGAGAAAAAAAAAGAGGAGAGATTTAGCAAGATGTTGAGGATCAAGAGGGTACCGACCATTGTTTCGAATTACCAGAAAGAGGAGGGGGAAGAGGTTGCTCGCCTCGGAGGGGGCTGCGGCCGCAATTGCCTCAACAAGTGTTGCATTCAAGGTATTGGTTAAAACTTAAAATGCTTTGCAGGTGGAATTTTGTTTTTGTTTTTTTTTCCCATTGCTTGTTACCTAAGCTGATCGTAATTTGTGAAATAAATGCCTGTGCATGTGCCATGTGAGTTGGGGTTTGTTTTATGCGATTTATATTAGGTATGGGGATTTGTTTTAACTGGGTTCTTTTTATTTTTGTTATTTTTATTGATTGTGATTGGAACAGGTGCAAAGCTCCCTTTATATGCTTTTAAGAGGGAGAACAAGATTGTCAGTGACAGGTGTTTAGCCGGAGCTGAGAGCAGAGAGCCTCCCGTGGACTTTCTGGAATCGCTGCTCCTTGGGGAAGTTAGTTTATTTAAAGCGGCTGAGAAACAATGACTAAACCATTTTTTCGCAATTTATTACTGTCGCGTTAAGTAGGCCTGAATGAAAATCCAACTGTGAGTTAAAGTTTGTTTCCAATTTCCTTGTAGTGGGAGGATCGCATGCAGAGAGGGCTCTTTCGCTATGATGTCACTGCCTGTGAAACCAAGGTGCACATCTCGGTTTCTTTTTTTTGGTCCATATCTTGTTGGTATGCTATTAGGATCGAGCAGAGATGCGTATTTATTTAGTAGGGACATGAGGTTTATCCAATTTCTGCTTATATCTTGGTCGTAGGTGATTCCGGGTGACTATGGTTTTATCGCCCAGCTGAACGAGGGCCGCCATCTTAAGAAGAGGCCAACTGAGTTCCGTGTTGATAAGGTCCTCCAGACTTTTGATGGGAACAAATTCAACTTCACTAAAGTTGGGCAAGAAGAGGTCCTTTTCCAGTTTGAAGCCAGTGAAGATGGCGAAGTCCAGTTCTTCCCAAGTGCGCCCGTTGATGTTGAGAATTCTCCAAGTGTTGTTGCCATCAACGTATGGATGCTTTCCTATTGTTTAACCTTTTGTTGTTTGGGAGTTTCACATGCAAGCATTTAATAAGATGAGTTGCTGCGTGTTGCATGCTAACAGGTGAGTCCAATTGAGTATGGACATGTGCTTCTGATCCCTCGTGTTCACGAGTGCTTGCCGCAAAGGATTGACCGTGACAGCTTCTGTCTTGCCCTGTACATGGCGGTAGAAGCTGGGAATCCATACTTTAGGTTGGGTTACAACAGCTTGGGTGCATTTGCCACTATCAACCACCTTCACTTCCAGGTTTTTACCAATAAATCTTGCTTACTACACGAGCTTAGATAAATATTTGATTATTATTTCCTTGACAATTAGAAGTCTTTTTGCATAAAATTATATAGAAAAAAAGAACAATATCAATTTGTAGTGGAATTGCAAATTAATTAATTTCGTGGGACAGGCTTACTACTTGGCTGTGCCCTTTCCTATTGAGAAGGCTCCCACCAAGAAGATAGCCACTTCGGATGGTGGGGTGATGATCTCCAAGCTGTTAAATTATCCTGTGAGAGGTCTGGTCTTTGAAGGTGGAAATACCGTGGAGGAGTTGTCAAACACCATTTCAGATGCCTGCATATGCCTTCAAGATAACAACATACCTTACAATGTCCTTATTGCTGATTGTGGGAGGCGAATCTTCCTCTTCCCACAGGTAAATTTTGTTGTTGTGTACATTCAGTCGTCAAGTGGCAAGATTCTATAAGAGAAATACTAGGTTCTTTGCTATGACATCTTTAGTTATCATCAGTTGCCCTCATTAGTTTGTCTTATTTGATGTACAGTGTTATGCTGAGAAACAAGCTCTTGGGGAAGTAAATGCAGAGCTTCTGGACACCCAAGTAAACCCGGCTGTGTGGGAGATTAGTGGGCACATGGTTTTGAAGAGGAAGAAGGACTATGAAGAGGCATCTGAGGAAAATGCTTGGAGGCTCCTTGCTGAGGTCTCCCTCTCTGAAGCAAGGTTCGAAGAAGTGAATGCTCTTATTTTTGAAACCATTGCTTGCATTGACAAGGGGAAAGGAGATGCTACTCACAGCTCACTTGAGGAGGGGAATGTCAAAACTGAGGAAGTGGATGCCATCACTAGTGGCTCCCAGCCCGCAATGGTGTCTGGGACACAAGAATGCATCGTTCTCCAGTGAGAATTTTGCCCTGACCACCTGATCAGCGGCGCTTTGGTCCAGTCAGTTATTTCAGTTTGCTGTGTGTTTTATGCATCTGTTGTTAATGGATGCTAGCAGTTGTTGAAATAAGTAAACAGGGTTTACATGCGGCACCGCTTGTGTGTATGCTATCCGCTCATTGGCTCTGTAATATTGTAAGATGTTGTTTCGTGTGTTATGTATAAATGCTACTTAATTGTTTGCTGAACTCAGCTCGTGAATGTTGAATTCGTAAGAATTTGGTCCTTGCAGTTTATTGCTATTCTTGTTCTTCCTGTTTTCCAGTCGAGGGGAGAAAAGCCGAAAATTCCCAGGCTTAATTTAGTACGTTCTGTTGTTAAGTCGGGGCAGTTCATATAACAGGTAATGAAATGGCATGGAGAGGGATGGTTTAGCGCGGGTGGATCTATGCTTCATTTGAAGATCTGGACTTCAACAGGCGACCTTTGATATTCTAGATAGTAGAATGAAGTAGCCTTCTTATGTTCTTGTTTTCTCTCACTGCCTTCATATTTACCAGCATCAAAAACAAAAACACACTCATTCCTCCCCCTTCCTCTCTTCGCTCTATCCGCTCCGGTCTATCCTCTCTACTCTTCACCTTGTTTCTCCTCCATATCATTTTCTCCGTTCTCTATGTTTTCTCCTCTTCTAAATTTTAAATATTTCCATTTTATGAAGAGCAGAGTAGAAGAGGCAGGTAGTGTTGAGTAACCAACGATGACAAACAAAATAATAGCAAACAATCACACGGTTCAAAATTAATGTAATTCGGCAATGTGTCTACATTTATAGAGTTGTAGAAGATTTTATTATGTTGGAAAATCACAAAATATACTTTGGAGCTGAAATCTCATTATTCAAAACTCTTAGAACTCTCATTAAGTACATCCATAGAGTGTCACATGACACATGAATTCCAATATTCTATGTTATTCACTCAATCAGTGTGCCAAATACGCATTGCTCAATGCTCGTCACTTTTTCTTATCACAAACAGTCCGAAAATTTTTCCCACAGATTGTTGCCCCTATCCCTAGGCCCCCATACCCAATAATTAGTGCCTATAAGACATCGGTTGAGTCATCAATTTAGACCGACACACCCATAAAATCGGATTTCACAAACCTAACAATTAGTGCCTATAGGACATCGTGCCAGAATGAACAAGCACCGAGAGGCTTACCTTCCATCTTATATTTTGTAGCCAGGACATAAACTCAATCCAGTCCCGTTGAGTTTACTACTGTACTGTAACCAGGACATCCACCCAATCCCGTTGAGTTTACTACTATACTGTAGCCAAGACATCCACCCAATCCCGTTGAGTTTACTATGGTCCTTAAGGAGACAATGTTTGTTTCGTGATGGTTTTAGGTACATTTCACCCTAGGAAAAGTAAACTTCAATCAAAACTAGTTTACATTTATAATGACATTTATGCCGTACATACATGATACTTAGAGCATTGACAATAGCTTATAGATCTTTATATTTGCATAATATCTCTATAAATTGGTGTTCATTGGATTATGCATATTCAAAATTTTGCATAGCTATGAATAATATTTTTTCAAGTTTGAATAAACACCATTTACTCTCTAAATATTATTTTACTGTTTGTTCTCTTTCTTATCTATTAAAATCAACTTTGTAAAATTTGTATTAAGATGATTTTGATATATGAAATTTGTATTAAGTTGATGATACAAAGTGTTTTTTAGTATATATTAATATTTATTGATAAAATTGGTCATTTTGATATATGAAATTAGTAATATTTAGATATATGGAATTTGTATTTTTAAATACATTATGCTAATTGTAAAATATATAAAATAGTAATTTTAAGAAAAATAAAAATAAAAAGAAAAATATTTTTTTATTATTTGGTTAATGCATAATCTAATATAATTTTTTTATATATATATAAAATCAATCTTTAAAAAATGATGTATTTAGAGAAACCAATAGTAGGCTCTTACACATCAACGAAATTTCCAAGCACTTACGTGGAAGCTTTTGACTGCAATTATAATTTGTCATACGTTTCACTTGATGAAAAATAAACTTCCATCAAAACTAGTTTACATTTATATTGTCTGTATTGCACAGACATGACACTAACGCATCAACGAAATTTCCAACCACCTGGGAAACGTGGAATCTTTTGATTCTTTTCCGACTGAGCCGTCAATATTGTCTTTACAAAAAGTTCTCCAGCTCATAATAGATGATCAATCAATACATAAACACGTGATCTGATATCGATTAAAAGATAAAAGGACACATCTTAAACACGTGTTCTGTTTATGAGACTGGTAGCTCATCTTCGCAGAGAGACGAGGATGGTTACCAGAAATAAGTATCAGTAAAGCTAAAAGCCATAAGAGCATTCTTAGTAGTTATTAGATTATTTGAATGTAAATATATAATTTACATAATATGATGTGATTTTATATTTGATTATTTCACTTAAAATTTATTTTTATATTTAATTATCCATTTATTTGTTAAAATAATAATAAAATATTATAAATTTAATAATTTTTTTCCAATTTTTTTCTATTAATTTATTTTTCTAAATTAAGAGTTTATATGGAAATACATTATCATTTTTTATTAAATAATATAGAGAAATAATACAAGAGGAATAATGAGAATAGAGAGGGAGAATAAAAGGAGAGTGAACAAAGATATTATTTTTTATTCATTTAGATGTTAACTAGTAACAACCAAATTTAATTGTAAACCTTAATTTTACTGTAAATAAAAGTAAAAAATTTTAAAGTTGGATGATTCAATATAGAGCATTTTTAAGTTCTATTAGCTAAATTTCTCATTAAATTTACGTTTGTATAATCCAATGAGGATGTTATTAAAGATTTCCTTGTTGGTGTACCTTGAACTCATGAAGAAATCAACTTTTTGGGCTCTTTCTATACGAGTTTTTCACCTGTGGAAGGTGAACGGATCAGGAACCTATTAAATTTTATTTATAAAAAATAATACTTATAGTCGTGAGTGTGTAAGTATTACGTAATTATTTTAAAATAAATAAATAAATACATGACTTACATGAAAGAAAATTATTTTTTTAATAATAAATTTAAGTCTCTTTCAAAATGGCTGCACAACGGTTGCATATCTCACGATTGTATAGCATTACTCATTTTTTATATGAGTTTATTCTTCTCTAATTTTAATATTTTTAACTAAAAAAATAGAAGAAAAATACATAAAATGGATTTTATATATTTATCAAGTATGCAATGTTGTCCAAAAAATTCATTTAAGTCAAGTAACTCAATGTTAATCAGTTTGATATTAAAATTAAATTCTCAACTCAACGCTTGGATTGCATAAGCACTCATGAAGATTTAAAAAGAAAACTCAGAGATTGTTATAAAACTAATGAAAAGAAAGAGAGCAAAAGATAGAGAGATCTTGAATATGAGAGAAATGTTTAGAGAACTTTGTTTTCTCTTATTTCTTGGTCTCTTACACAAATGAGGACTCCCTCTATTTATAGGGATCTCTTGGTACAAAGAATGGTTAGGATTGTTACACTTGTCATCAATCCAATGGTAAAGAGTACAAAGGAGGTTAGGTGTACCTAAAATCACCATTGGGGGTAAGTGTACCTAAAATCACCATTGGGGGTAAGTGTACCTAAAATCACCATTGGGGGTAAGTGTACCTAAAATCACCATTGATGGCTAAATGTGGTCATACAATACAATTTGAACTTGGTTTTAACACTCCCCCTTTGGATGACCACATATAAAGAATATGCCTCGTTAAAACCTTGTCATGGAAAAACCCAGTGGGAAAAAAACCAATGACGAAGGAAAAAGAGTACAATATTCTGTATATCGCCAAGTGCTTTAAGATTGCCTCATTAAAACCTTGCAAAGGAAAACCCAGTGGGATAAAACCTTAGCGAAGGAAAAAGAGTACAATCAGACAAGTCTTCAAGACTTTACTCCCCCTGAAAAGTGCATGATAATATGTCTTCAAGTCTCCCATTCCAATGTTCTGACAAGCTTCTTAAATGTTGCAGTTGGTAATGCTTTAGTGAATAAATCTGCCAGATTATTACTTGACCGTATCTTCTTGACATCAATTTCAACTTTCTTCTCATGAATTGTAATGATCTTCTTGTGTGGATCTGATAGATAACTCGCATCTGTATATCCATCTAATTGTGGACTTGATCCAAATAATCATATATTTAGGGCTCCAATTGCACTGAGATAAGGTACTTCAGGACCAAGAATTTCTTCATCATCTTCACAAGGACGAAATGGATCTTTTTGCACATCAAGTGATCGAACAACCATTGGAGTACTCAGAGGATGAGCATTGTCCATGTAAAAGTGCTTCAAGACTTTCTCTGTATAAGTTGACTGATGAATGAGAATTCCATTTTGTAAATGCTCGAGCTGCAGGCCGAGACAAAATTTCGTTTTGCCAAGGTCTTTCATTTCAAATTCATTCTTTAAATATGTAGCGGTTCTTCTTATCTCTTCAGGAGTTCCAACAAGATTTAGATCATCAACATAAACCGCAATAATAACAAATCCAGAGTCTGATTTTTTAATGAAAACACATGGGCATATTGGATTATTCTCAAATCCTTCTTTCAATAAATATTCGCTAAGGCGTTTATACCACATGCGTCCGGATTGTTTTAATCCATATAAGGATCTTTGAAGTTTAATAGAGTACATACTTTTAGATGTACTCAAATTAGAAGCTTCAGGCATTCTATATCCTTCAGGGATTTTCATATATATGTCATGATCCAATGATCCATATAAGTATGCAGTAACCACATCCATTAACTGCATATCTAATCCTTTTGTAACTACCAAACCAATCAAAAATCTGAATGTGATTGCATCCATAACAGGAGAGTATGTTTCCTCATAATTAATCCCTGGTTTCTGCAGGAAACCTTGTGCAACAAGTCGTGCTTTATATCGCACAATTTCATTTTTCTCATTACGCTTACGCATAAATACCCATTTATATCCAACAGGCATTACACCCTTTGGTGTTTGTACAATTGGTCCAAAGACCTCTCGCTTTGCTAGCGAGTTTAATTCAGCTTCAATAGCTGATTTCCATTTTGGCCAGTCATTTCTACGTCGACATTCTTCGACAGTTCTTGGCTCAATTTCTTCATTACTTCTGGTAATGTCAAGGGCCATTTTATATGAAAATATGTTGTCCACAACGGTTTTATTTCTATCCAGAATTTCTCCAGTATTCATGAAATGTATCGAGATCTCGTTATTTTCAGGTACCTGTCCCTCTTCAAGGGAAGACATTTCATTAAATACCTCTTCAGGAGGTTCTTTTTCAGGAGATTTATTCTCTTCAGGAGTATCAATTACTCTTATGGCCTGTGTTGTGGGTATGGACTCTTCAGGAGTACCAAATTCATTTTGTATTTTTCTCTTCCGAGGAATTTTATCCTTTGCACCAATAGGCCGTCCACGCTTCAGGCGTATCTTGGACTCACCTGTTGCTGTTTTGGCAATTTGTCCTTCAGGGACTGCAATCCTTGCTGGAATATTAACAGCAGGAATATATGATTTTACCACACCTTTAGTGTCAGTAAATGCATCCGGTAATTGATTTGCAACACTTTGCAAATGAATAATCTTTTGAACCTCTAGTTGACATTCATTTGTACGAGGATCAAATTGGGAAAGAGCTTTATTTTTCCAAGTAATTTCCTGTCGTGCTTCAGGCACCGACTTCTCATTACCCAATGTTGGGAAAATGGATTCGTCAAAATGACAATCCTCAAAACGTGCCTTAAACATATCCCCTGTAAGAGGCTCAAGGTATCTAATAATAGATGGAGAATCAAACCCAATATATATTCCAAGTCTACGTTGAGGACCCATCTTTGTACGTTGTGGAGGTGCAATTGGAACATATACCGCACATCCAAAAATACGAAGATGAGTAATATTTGGTTGTTGACCAAATGCAAGCTGTAATGGAGAATATTTGTGATATGCTGATGGCCTAACACGAATCAATGATGCTGCATGAAGTATAGCATGTCCCCAGGCAGAAATAGGAAGTTTTGATTTCATAAGTAAAGGTCTAGCGATTAACTGAAGCCTTTTAATTAATGATTCAGCTAAACCATTTTGAGTGTGTGTGTGGGCAACTGGATGTTCAACATCTATGCCTATTGACATGCAATAGTTATCAAAAGCTTGAGATGTAAATTCACCTGCATTATCCAATCGAATAGTTTTAATTGGATAATCAGGAAATTGTGCTCTAAGTTTAATTATTTGGGCAAGAAGTTTAGCAAATGCAATATTTCTAGTGGAAAGAAGACAAACATGTGACCATCGACTTGATGCATCAATTAAAACCATAAAGTATCTGAACGGTCCACTTGATGGTTGAATAGGCCCACATATATCCCCATGAATTCTTTGTAAAAAAGACGGAGATTCAAAAACAATTTTTGAGATAGATGGTTTGATAATCAATTTACCCTGAGAACATGCAGAGCATGGATATTCATTGGGTAAGATAATCCTCTGATTCTTTAGGGGATGCCCATACGAATTATCAAGTATTCGTCTCATCATTATTGCTCCCGGATGTCCAAGGCGATCATGCCAAGTCATAAAGACTTTGGGGTCAATGCACTTCTGGTGCATTACCACATGTGATTCGATTGTTTTCATTTCTGTATAATACAATCCAGATGAGAGGGCAGGCAGTTTTTCTAATACGAGCTTCTGGCTCGAAATTATTTTAGTAATGAGAAGATGCTCTTTATTGTCTTCGTCGGTGGTTTCAATATGACAACCATTACGACGTATATCCTTAAAACTCAATAAATTTCTTCTTGATCGTGAAGAAAATAGAGCATCATCGATGCAAAATTTGGTGCCATTAGGCAACACAATATAAGCTCTTCCGGAGCCTTCAATTAGATTCGATGAACCAGATATGGTATGAACGTAGGCTCTACTCAATGTTATATTTTGAAAATATTTTTTGTCTTTAAGAATTGTGTGAGTTGTAGCACTGTCAGCCAGACATACATCTCTATTATTCATCTCAAGTTCATCAGTAATACTCATGATTCTACAAAATATATAAAACTTTCATTAAAACATTGCAAAATATAAATAAAGAAAATACATTAATCAAAAAGGAACACTTCCATCACCAATCAAGTGATCTATTCTATCACTAGAATTTTCAAAGAAATCAGAAACATCAAGATTTGTAATATCTTCTCTATCTAAAGCATCTGATGATTCAGCAAAATTTGTTTCAAACTTTTTTGTTTTTTCTTTTATAGAAGTTTGATATAAGTCAACCAAATGCTTAGCTGTACGACAGGTACGAGCCCAATGTCCAGTCATACCACATCTATGGCATCCATCTTCATCTTTCTTTAAAGATTTATTTTGAGGACCTTTGCCCTTCTCTGAGTTGAACCACTTCTGGTGGTACGGTGTATATCTTCTATTATCCCTTTTAGTGTGGTCTCTTCTAGGACCTCCACTTCTGTAATCTTTTCTACCACGTCCTCGTCCTCGGTTTCTTTGAAAATATGCACCATTTGCTTCTGGAAATGGTGTAAATCTAGTATCATTCACTTCAGGGAATGATATAGAACCAGTAGGACGTGACTGATGATTTCTTAATAAAAGCTCATTATTTTGCTCAGCTACAAGAAGACAAGATATAAGTTCAGAATATTTTTTGAACTTTCGCTCTCGATACTGCTGCTGCAGGAGCACATTCGAGGCATGAAAAGTGGTATATGTCTTCTCTAACAAGTCATCATCAGTGACTTTTTCACCACATAATTTTAATACTGAGCTAATTTTAAAGAGTGCAGAGTTATACTCACTAACACTCTTGAAATCTTGCAACCTCAGGTGCATCCAATCATGACGAGCTTTTGGGAGGATCACAGTTTTCTGGTGCTCATATCTCTCCCTTAAATCATTCCACAAAATAAGGGGATTTTTCACCGTGAGATACTCAGTTTTTAATTCTTCATGGAGATGGTGCCTAAGGAAAATCATTGCCTTAGCACGGTCCTGCCGGGACCCTTGATTTCCTTCTTTAATTGTATCTCCCAGGTTCATCGCATCTAGATGGATCTCAGCATCAAGGATCCAAGATAAATAATTTTTTCCAGAAATGTCAAGAGCAACGAATTCCAATTTCGTAAGATTTGACATTTTCTACATATATAAATCAGGAATATAAGTATGTTTATATTAAGAAATACATTCACAAAATTATGAGAATAAACATAGAGTTTCATCAAGTAATATAACATTTCATATTCATATTGAGAATTACAAATAATATATTGAAAAACTTACTTGAAGTAGAAGACTACTAGCTTCAAAACCGTCAGAGACTTCGTGCTGATAACGTGTTATAAAACTAATGAAAAGAGAGAGAGCAAAAGATAAAGAGATCTTGAATATGAGAGAAATGTTTAGAGAACTTTGTTTTCTCTTATTTCTTGGTCTCTTACACAAATGAGGACTCCCTCTATTTATAGGGATCTCTTGGTACAAAGAATGGTTAGGATTGTTACACTTGTCATCAATCCAATGGTAAATAGTACAAAGGAGGTTATGTGTACCTAAAATCACCATTGGAGGGTAAATGTACTTAAAATCACCATTGGGGGGTAAGTGTACTTAAAATCACCATTGATGGCTAAATGTGGTCATACAATACAATTTAAACTTGGTTTCTAACAGAGATAATATTAATTATCTGCTTTTCATATAGTTTTTTAAAAAATCATTCGAGATAGAAAAATAGAAATGGGCCAACATTTGGACCACTAAAAAGCCCAGAAGCAGCCTGAGGTGGGCCAGCATTTGGACCACTAGAAGCCCAAACGTAGCCTAAGGTCCGATTCTCACCATTACTACTACACGCAGTTTTCTCCATCCAACGACAATCAGTGTACGTACCTCTCCATCTTCCTTGAACGTTTCGCTTCCATCAACGATTCACTGTAAGTGTCTCTTCTGTTCATTCACCCCCTTAGCTTTTGATTGCTATATTCCCGTTTCGTTCATTCTTCTATCTCCTCATTACACACTGAAATACGTATGTATGTTTCTCTACCTCTTTGTGTTTTTTTCAGTCACTGATACAAAAATTTTTATGGGGTTGTTGGATTTCCATTTTCCTTGACACTTTCCTGTTCTACTTGGTTCTGAATTTTACGGGGGATAAGCTTTTTCCTTTCCTTCCACAAATGCTTTCTGAGATCAACAAAGAAATGAAGTGTTTAATGTTGGATTCATTCAGAAAATTAGTTGATTTCTGGTTTATAACCTGAAAATGGTTGCTCAGCAATCGTTTCCGTCAGATTTATTTTTTTCTTGAATGAACCTTCATTTGATATAAGCCGAACGCATTTTCTACCTGACTGGCATACATGTAGACAAGGAAAATATTCGATATAGCCATCCAATTGTTCGATAAAATGCCGGGCTATGCAGCCTACCTTCATATGACTGTCCTCTCCAATGCCCACTTGCTCATATTTTAAGTTATAAAAGCATTGTTTCAAATACTCGTTTAATTCACTACAATAAAGCTCTCATGTAAACGGTATTCAAGCATCGCCATTAATTTTCGCTGCTCTTTGTTCACAATTGTAAATTGGCCTTTGAACTATATTTGAAAGAGAAAAAAAAAAAAAAAAAACTAAGCATCTGTAATCGGTATAATTATAATTGTTTTGTTCCCTGAATTGCGTAATCTTTCCATTCACAACTGAGAATTTCATTCACTTTATTTTTGTTTTGACAAGTATATGGGGGTAGAACTATCCGTTATGAACGGTAGGCCCCCCTTATAATGGCGCTTTAACTGTGACTCTCCCATAGCATCAAGTTTACTCCTCCTTGAATTGCAGGTTAGCGAGAAATGAAGAAAGGAATACATCCTCAGTTGCAATGGATATCCTATGTAACACAGAGCGGTAGATTGATGCACGTTATGATGACCAAAATACACCATGTTGGTAAAGTCTACCACTTTAGGGCAAAACGCCAAATGGCCGAAAGTATTGGGCAGGTTGCCAAATTTAAGCGCCGTTATGAAGAAAAGGGGAATGCTGAAGACAATGAAAATTGAATTTTCTTTTTGGGATGCAGCAGTATTATTCTAGTTATATTTATCGTGTAGTAGTCATTGGAATAAACATGAATTTGATGGACACTCTGGAGCACATACGAGTTGATATGTTGTGGGTAGTTGAAACTTGGAAGTGATTTTTGAGTAGCTCTTGTTTTTCAGGGTTTGAACCCTCCTCCAGTTTAAGATATTATTGAGCCTGAGGACCGTTGTTTACTCCTGCTTGAACAATTTGTGACCGCTTAAACTGCGAGGTTGAATTTGGATTGAATGACGTGCGAAATCTGAATGAGTTGAGGTTTTACTTTACCAAGGTTCTGAGAAAATTGCCTGCATTTCTATTTTGGGGATACAAAAGTCGGGAAAATGAAGCAAAATAGAGATTGGAGCATGAGAGATGGGCTCGCCACACTTCTAGATTATATCCATATATGCTTCAAGAACCAATGGGATGTAAGCCCGAACAGTTAAAACATTTCCTCTGTATGACCCGTGTAGACCGTCTGCAGCAGCACCAATGTGAGTGTTTTTTATTTTTCTGCATCTGCTTTTCCGGCGAAAGAAGGAAAATGGAAAAGGAAAGGGAGAAATTCGTTGAGATTCTCTCACTTGCCGGTTTTCTTGAATGGCTCTAAACTGAAAATGAATCGGCTAAAATGCCATCCAAAAATTGCCTTCACGCACAGACAACACAGAAGGAGAGAAACACCAGTACAAGATTTCCCTTGCTGCCAAAATGACTACTTACTACTTAGTAACAACTACAGGCATTCCAAGCTTATTGTTATGCAAAACTGATAGCAATAAATACATAGAAACCTTGGCCAACTAATAGGTCGGGAAGTTGGGATCCACGTCTTGGGCCCAGGACTCCAGACCCCCGAGAATGTCCCTTGCTGAAGTGAAGCCCGTCTTCTGCAGATACTGAACAGCCCTCTGAGAATCATTACCCCTTCTACAAATTACATATAACTGGGCACTCGAACCAGAACCGACACCCTTGCGCTCTTCCTCTTCCTTTAGAGCCGAAGAAATTTCAGGCAACCTAGCCTCCAAACTAGGAAGTGGAATGTTTAGGGAGTTGGGAAGAGAAACAATCTTGAAATGGTGTGCTGGTCGGACATCCACCAAAACATGTGCATCCCCGTTGACAACCCTATCATGATACTCTTTACTGCTGATTCTAGAATCTGCCTGAAGCAAGTTTAACTTCAAGGCTGACTGCATCAAGTTTTAAATAGCATTTTTGTAAGTCATATCAGAAAGAGTTTTTTTTTTTTGTTTTGGGGGGGGGGGGGTTGGGGGATCCTGCCCTCTGCAGCCGCATAGACACAGTGAAGTATGCCGAATTTAATCCAATTACATTCAGCGGAACATCCACTTCTTGGGAAATGATAAACTTTAATGGAACAAAGCTCAATAAATTCAAACTAAACAGAAGACAGGAGATAGAAAGTTTAACTACCGGAGACAGTGGAGACTGAGTAAACTTCTCATAATCAAACTCTTGAAACTCCTGCTGAGTGAATGTTGCATTTTCACCACAAGCTTTGCACTGCAAGGACCTTCCTCTAATCTTCACCTGTAATGTAATTCAAATATGAGCATACAAATATAGTTTTTTGATCAGTACAAATATATAAAACGACAGAGCTTAAAATAGAGACAAAATGAGAGAACAAGAACTGAGCCCACTTAAAAGTGGAAACCTAGATCAACTCCCATCACATCAAAGCAACTCTGGCTTTAGTCATGGCGAATCTAGAAAAATAACGTCTTCTTAACATCATAGATCGTGTTGACAAAGACCAGATGATGATATCATGGAGGTAATCTTTTGTCAAGGTTGAAAATGCCTGCCTCTACTAGTGTCTAACATAAACATTTTTTTTTTTTGGATAAGTAGTGTCTAACATAAACAATTGAGGCAATAAAGAATATCAAGGGCAATACAAAATGAAAAAGAAAAAACTCCACTTTCTTAGCAAGTCAATTTCAGATTGCCTAATGAGAACTCAGTCCAGGCTGTAAGATTTTCAATGATTCTTATCCTTTGCAATCTTATTTTCCTTTTTATAGGATGAAATCAGTAAAGAAGCAAGCTCCAACAATTTTCTATTAATTTCCAGAAATTTGAATTCACTTCTAGGTGAATGCTTTTTGTATCTGAAGCCCGCTCCAAACAAATGCTCACAACTGTAGCCCATCTTCTATGGACTGAACAAACCACAGTGATGCCCTTTTGGGGCTTCAGTTTTATCTCACATAAACTTCATGTTACAGGAGAGTTAGCTTATATTTGACAACTTAACAAGGAGGAATGTCAGTAGCTGGAACAAACTTTCAAAGGTATAGATCATAAAACATACAATACGTATCCGTGCTGCTAGGGCATCAAATAGAAGCATCCGTCCCGAGAGTGGTTCGCCAACCACACTTGCAATTTTAATAGCCTCAAGAGCTTGGAGACAGCCAATGATACCGGGAACTGAAAATAGATAAAGATTAAAAAAAATATGGCATTAGAATTAAGCATCAAACAAAAGAGCAGAGAGACCACTAATGTTCCAAGATTTTCCTTATCTTCAAAAGTGGCACATTACTGCACATTCCAAGCTTACATTGTTTATTTGTCCTTTTCCTATTGTCATATTTTCAAATCTTTGCCCATTTTCGTCCTGGTTATAGTAATTCCTTATGTGAACTAATAAAGCTAACGATATTTTCAATCCTCACCAACATCCAAGAAATTTTACAGTGCAACTCTCTGAATTTTTTACACTGAATAGGAAATATATAATTCTGCTACAAGCTTGGATTTTGACATTATTGTAGATAGATTGCATGTTAGTAATGTAAAATTCCCTCCCTAGAATACAACAAGCCCTCAACTCACCTACTCCTAGAACACCACTGTCGGCACATCTTTGACACGCTGTTGTAGGAGGTGGAGTTGGGAAGAGGCATCGATAGCATGGACCGCCATTGTAATTGTAAACTGTGAGCTATACAACGAATTTGATCATTTAGTTATGCTTGGAATTTTTTTCTTTGACAAGTAAGAGGTAAATTTTATTGATACGAATGAAATAGACATAGTCTGTGTACAAAAGATATGCTTGGGATTTAAACAGCATTATTCATGCCAAAACTTAAATGTACAGTACAACCAAGTATTAAACTTTGTTTGCTTTTAGGGGAAAAAACGTATGACTTTTGCTGCATGGCATACCTGCCCTTCCAATCCCAGAGCAGCACCAGATACAAGAGGCTGCATACACACCAAAGCAATTAATACTCGAAAGGAGAAAGAATTAAGTTCACAAGCATGACTCTCAATAGGAATACGTGTAAAACCATGACAGCGTACCATTCTTACACACACGAAACGCCATCAAGCCTTACGGAAAATCAAATATATATTTATTTTTATTACGGGAAATCAAATATAAGTACGGTAGTAAGCTAAATAGATTACCTTTCCTAATACAACACAGCAATCACTTATCATGTATCGGCTGGGAGCATTGTCTGTTGCATCCACTATTACATCGTATCTTTGAAAATGTCGTCAGTCACGGAAACTAAACAATTTCAAAGAGGGATTGAATAAGTAAAGAATAAAGCGAAAGCGATACATACATAGACACGATCATTTATATATGTAAAAATATCTTGCCGTTAGCATTGATATTTGTATCCATTTCATTAGCATTCACCTAATTCATCAATAAAAAAGGATACTTGCTGAAAATTCCCAACGCATTGGACGTGCGTAATGCTTCGTGGTGTTCCACAATTTGAACAGTAGAGTTGACGGAGCGACAAGCGGCGGCAGCGGATTTGACTTTTGGCTGGCCGATGAAAGCTTCGGTGTGGATAATCTGCCGGTGCATATTATTGAGCTCGACGACGTCGTGATCCACAATGCCCAAGCGGCCAACGCCACATGCGGCGAGGTATAGAAGGGCCGGAGATCCCAAGCCTCCGGCTCCGACCACCAGAACCGAAGACTTTAGGAGGTTTGACTGTGCTTGGACCCCGAAGGACGGGAGCAAGAGGTGCCGGCTGTACCGGTGGATCATCTCCGGGGTAAGGTAGTGAGCATGATGACCGTTGAGGTGGGAATTATCGATGGTCGAGATCGAATGGTGGGAGCCGTTGGGGACGGAGTCGTTTAGGAGGTTTATTTGGTGGAGCTGGGATTCAAGAGCTGAGATTCGGCGGTCTATATCTGATTTTGAAGCTCTGAGAGATTGGAGCTCGTGGAGGATCCTAGAGGCATCGGATTCCATTGGCGGCTACTGGGAGTCCTGAGAACCGACTAGGATCGAAGCGACAGCTACGCGAAAAATCGCAAAAACCCTAACCAGGGGGTTTGGGAGCTTGGGGTTTGGAGTGGTAGCCGCCACCTCAGCGTTGGACTGACTATATATGACGGTACATACGTCACAATATTTTATAATAATATTTCCGAGATTGTTTTTATAAAATAATATTATTTTTATCTAATATATTTATTATTATTAAAGCGATAAAAATAAGATGACACTATGTTATATAAAATTTTTCATATTTTTAATTTTAGAGCAGAAGTCTGGTGCAGGATCAAGGTTGTTTAGTTGGTTACTTCATTTTTTTTTCAATATATAACTAATCATATAAGTGAAATATATAAAAAAATATATAAAATTCATTACAAATAAAAATTTTCATGTTTAAAAGGTCACGTTACTTTCACGTGTCTGTCTAGTCTACTAATCTAGCCAAGCCTAGTGAAGGAGTCTCTGACAGGAGAGCCCTTCCTCCCCTTATCTTTCATTTTACTATTCCCGACTTTGGTTGCTTGGCCGGGGAATAAGTTAATAACTAACCCTTAATAAGCGGCAGCAACAACCTGGTTGGAAACTTGGACCAATGTCAATTATGCCTATCTTATTACGAAAAATTTTATATATTACTTATCTTATATTATTTTATTATTAAATAATGATAAATATGTCATATTTTATTTAATAAGATAAAAATAAAACGAGAGAATGATGTATAATATTACCAGAGCTGCTAGGGACAACCGTCCCACGTCCCCACCGCGGCCTCGCGGCTGATGTGGCAGTTACTAGTCAGCTGATAATATTACTATTAAAAAAAAAAAAGCTTAAAACAAAAATAAATTAGGGGAGGAAGGAAATTATTTTGATGAAACATTACAGATAGAAATCATGAAAAGCAGAGAAATCGAACGCCATCGCTAACGTGCCGTCTTCCGTCGCCGTCGCTGTTTGGTTGTTGGGGTTGCCGTCATCATGTATCCATTGCTCTGAGCCGCAATAGGGTGGGTGAGAGATTTAGTTTGCATTTCTTCTGGGTATTTTTTGGGTTTTCATCGGCATTACTGGCAATCAGCATTTCTCTGGAAATTTCTTCTGGGTACATATACGATCATTTTCTTGTTTGTGGGTCTTATTTGATGGATTTCGTAATAGCTAGTCTTTTGTTTTTCTTTAATGGATTTCTTGTTTTTGGGCACACTTCAATGAGAAGTACTACGTCTTTTTATGTTTAGTTTAAGTATCTTCATTTTTATTACAAAAATGTATTTTTTTAGTTCTTGGGATATTGATTGATAGAGATTTTTTTAATAAATAAATTAATCTTCTAGCCATTCGCTGGTTTTGGAAATCTGCTACATAAAGTGAGCACAAACTAAGCAGTGAGTTCCTATGAAGAAGATGAACTCATGGGCTTCACAGTTCACATTGTAGTAGAAGCCTACGTATCTAGAACCTTAGACTAAAAGCTCCTGAAATACTCTCAAGACTGAAAATACTACTAAAGTCACCGTATCAAGATTCAATAAAAACACACCAGAAGAAACGGGTCTCTTCCAACACCAACTTATCGACCTCCGCGAGAAGCTTCCTAGATATTGTCCTCATCCCTAGGAAAATCCCTTCAAGAAAATAAAAAACCCACTTAATGATGAGGCTTTTTTTTTTCTTTTGTTGCAATTTTGTCCTCTATGGCCATAATTTTTTTTTGCATTCTTTGCCGACAAACTGATGAATCCCATTTTAGAATGTCCTTCACTGAGACGTTAATTCTATCGCCTTCAATCTCACAATTTCGGCCCCAATGGGTTACTCTCTTTACTATTGACCCAAATAAAACAAATCCATGGTTTTTGTTTTGGGTTTTGGGTTTTGGATTTTCTTGGTTAATACACAAGAAAATATTGTTCTTTACTCCACTGGCCGTGTCCAGCAGCTGAGCGACAATGAATGTACGGCAAGAGGAGGATGGGCAGCTTGCCGAGAAGTTACTTAACATAAAAGTTGCTCTGCTTTTTACTAGTAAAAACAAAGTTAATTGGTCATGTTGTGTCTTGCCGTGGAGGAGCAGTTGGCATGAAGATCAACGATGGATGGTTGATTCTAGATGGTGGTCCATGGTGTCAGCTTCCATACGTGATGGTGGCATTGACTTCGCCTACGGCTGAGGAAGGAAAACATGGAGGCTACTGGAAAGTTGGCAAGCTCTCGGTGGTTGACATGAGGCTAGGCAGCGAGGTTGGTGTGATGCGAAGAAGCAACGAGCAATAAATTGAAGGAGAGAGATGAGAGAATAGGGAGAGATTTTGTACGAAAGAATGCAACGTTTTCTTTATGCCAGGTAGGCCCAAGGCTGCGAAGGAGATGTCTTGCGGTTGCATATAGACTTTTTCCTACAGTAGTGCTAGGTACAACCGGGGTATATCCCCGGTGCGGTCTCGCGGCTGACGTGGCAAATGATTATATTATATTATATTTATTTATTAAAAAAATAATAATAATAAACACAAAACAAAGGCAGAAATCGGGGGAAGAGATTTATTTCGAAGAAATATTTCATGGGAGGAAGTCATCTGGGTTTTCATCGGTAAGGAGGAAGGAACTGACTGGGCATTCATCTGGGTTTCGGCAGCTCCATTTCTGGGTGTTCAGCGGCATTTTTCCTGGGGTTTTGCAGCATTTTTTTGGGTTTCAGCAGCATTTTTCTGGATCTTCATCTGGGTCTTCATCGGCTAAACTACTGTCTTCATCGACTGGTCTGGGTCTTCAGATTTACATTTGAATCGGCTGAACTGGGTAATATTTCTTCTTCTTTTGACTCCAGTTTCTGCTGTACCTGGGCCACTTTGGTCGACCAGCTATGGTTTTGTCAGAGTTTACTACTTTTCAAAAAGAAGAAAGACTATATATGACAAATAAACAGACAAAAGCTTATGGTTACATGCATTTCATCTTTGGTCTAACATGATTTTGGGACCACCTTTTGTTTTCATCCATTTGACTACCTTCCAAAAAAAATTATTTACTTTCCGCTTTCCACTTTGGCTTAGGATTGGGACCACAACAAAGAACTACTTTATACTTTATTATAAGATTACAAATATCATCTGTCTTTTCTCACTTTTTTCCATATATTAGGCAGGTGTGCGAGTAGTTTATGAACATTACAAAGAGAAGACTAGAGCTTAAAATCTAGTTTGTATTTTACATCAGTTTGTCATTATGTCTTAAATACTATTTGCCGACAAACATTTAAAGTAAAAGCTCTTTGGGGTACCAACTAGCAAGCTATGCCCTCTGATTGGTGAACAACCCTTTTAATGTAACAATGAACCAGAGTGCAGCACCTCAAGTGTATGTCCAGTAGTAGATTGTTATAAGCAAGTTTTTATTAATTGAAAATAAACAACATTGACAAAGGATCCATACAATGGGATTGTTATTCACAAAAGATTATAAGGCAACATCACCGAAATTGTTTTTTGTTTGTTTTTTTTTATATATAATAGACACCAATTAAAAGATTGTAGTTCCAATCCCTGCATTACTCTCCACTTGGAAGACAGTTGCAATATCTAAGTCTCTTTTGGACAGGCAAGTTTGAAGTTTATTTGAGAATACTCTTTGCTTCACAAACTATAAACAAATAAATGCAAGTTTATTTGAAAACATCTTGTGCTTCACAGAAATAAGGAAATAAAAGAGACATTTATTTGTCAATGTTTTCTTGAGTTATAAGTGGGCTATATCTTTTCATAATAGTGCTCAATCTTGGCCTATCTACTATGTTTACTTATGTCTTATGTTTATTACCTTCAAAAAAATGAAAAAACTTTTAAATATTTAGTTGGGCATGTAGGGCAGTTTTATAATCCTTCTCAACATTATGATAATATAGGTAGTTTGTTAATAATATAGAGAGTTCTAATAGTGTCACTTTATTACACAATCTCATATCAGTAAAAAGTTATTATCATATAAATAATTTTATTTATAAGACATCATGATACGCTTTAGATTAGTATGTAATCTTTTTTGTACATAAGAGTGTGGATTCCATTAAAGATAAATTTTTAGAACTTCTCCTTGCTTAGTCTCATAAAGTTTAGAAACTCTTATTTCGCCACCATTTCTTTCTCTCTTTAATGGAGATTTGTAAAAAATATATTGACAATGCATTTGTCTCCTTCTCAGCATGGGCAACAAGAAAGAACAGCCAACTAGTCAAAACATCCCAAATTACATGACTGGTTACTATGGACCAGTGCCTGCGATGGTCACCATATCCGTTTGGCAACCAATATCCAATCAATGATCAAGTGTTTATGAAATGTTATGAGCTGGTCTTTCAGATTGAATAATGTATTTTTCACATTTAGTAAGTGAAGTTGGGATATGTGGCATTAGAAGTACCATTTCTGGGAGCCTTGAATTAATTGTGCCCATAATGTAACTCAATTTCGTGTTTCACTTAGCTACCGCTTTAGACATTCTGGGTTGCAATTGTTACTTCACTTTGTTACGGAACTTTACTCTATTGAAAGTACCTGTTTAATTCATCAATATATATATTACGTAAGTCACTAGGTATATATGCAGAAAAAGTTATTTCATAAGTCACTAGGGACATAATCATTATGTCAGGTTCTTACACCTCATTAGTAGAGAAACTCATCTCTGTCAAGTATCTAAAAGATAAGGCTATATATCATGAGGTGCAATGTTATTTCATCCGAAATTCAAAGTCCAAAGAAACCAAATATCAATTCACAGAAAGCATAGTTGTCAATTAAATCACATACTCATTTTTCTCAATTAAACTACTCATTTACCATCAATAATACACTCAGGAAAACTGTCCAAAAATGACATGTTAAAGGCACTTGAAAATTACATAGCCGAATTCTTGACAGTCCACAGTGAAGGCTTGGTGCTTCCAATTCCACAAAATAACTACAAACATAGAACTAGTAACTAAAATCCCAAATTACTCCAACACCAGAAAATAATACAAATGTACAACTCCTATACCTAAACATAGAACTAGTAACTAAATTCTCCAAATTACTTATATAACACTAGGTAACATGCATGTACAAAGGCAAAACAACAATAAATCCGAAGTAGGGAAGCTAAACGAGTTATTTTAGCTTCTTGTGCTGCATGCACCAACTCCTTTTGCATAACCTCGTCGCTTTTATTGGATAGTACCATCTCCACCCTCTCGAGACGATCCACTATCTTACGCAGCTCCATTTCTCTCTTTTCGAGATGCTCGAGTATTTTCTCAACCTCTTTCTCTTTCTTTAACAGTTCGTTGGCCCTTTCTCGAACTTGTAGCTCAGTCACTTTATTACTATCCAACCACTTGAAAAACTTACAGTATGGTAAGCCCTAATTTCAGGAAAATATTAGAAATGTGGAAAACTGTACACCATATTAAAAATTAAATATTAAAAACTGTTATTAAAAACTGTTACATGGCATCTGATTAGTCATATTTGAAATACACGAACACACACAAGCTCGAAACCCTAACCCTAACCGAAACCGAAACCCTAACCCTAACTCAAAACAATAAATATTGCAACTTTAGCGTGGTCATCCACTCACGACCCAGGTGTTTCCTCTTTGTAGCTTTGCCTCTTGCTCAAACGCTTTTCACTAACGACTTTCGATCTCTCAGATGTAAGACCCTATACCACACAGTCTCCACACTTCTTTCGTAGCATTCTCGAATTCAAAAATCTATTTGATGTTTTGTTATTTTCTGTTTGGTAGCTTCAAAATTGTATGATTGATACTAAAAAGTTTAAGTGCTGAAAAGTTTGAAATTCTAAGTCTTTTGGGTTTTCTGTGAATCAGGTATAATGTTTTGTTCTTTTCTGTTTGGTACCTTAGAAATTGTGGGATTGATACTGAAAAATTGTAAGAATTTCGAGTCTTTTGTATTTTATGTGAATTGAGTTTGATGTTTGGTTATTTTCTGTTTGGGAGCTTAGAAATTGTGGGATTGATACTGAAAAGTTTAAGTGCTGAAAAATTTTAAGAACGCTTATGAGTCTTTTGGATTTTCTGTGAATTGTGTATAATGTTTTGTTCTTTTCTATTTGGTAGCTTAGAAATTGTGGGATTGATACTGAAAAGTTTTAAGAATCTCGAGTCTTTTGGATTTTCTGTGAATTGGAAATGTACCAAGATTTTGATAGGCTTAAGGTCGATCCTACCTTTGGATTGGATTGGTTTGAGGTCAGTACTCCATAATTTGGAACCAAAATTGATACAAACCGTGTTTTAATAATTGTTATATGATTTAATTTAATTTTCATTTGTTTTCTATATAACCAAAAATGGGTTCAAGCTCGCAGAAGCACAATGTTTGATCCAAAGTACGTTTGGAAAAAGATGAAGAAGATATTGATGAAGATGATGATGACATTCTAAGATGAACCCCCATAAAACAATTGAATAATGATGGCATAATGTAAGGTACTTTGATGAATCCACAACCCAAAAATTCAAATTGCAAAATAAATAAATAAACCGATAGGCACTGGAATGCTCAAAGTTTGACAAAGGTAAGAAGACTGTTTATCATACCATCTTTGAGAAGCTAGGCTTCTATCCAACTTTACACCTCCCATAAGTTACACATTTTATGATCCAAACGCATGTACGAACATAACATCTATATAATAATAGGAACTAATCTATCTTAGAAATAAAATCCTCATAATAAAGGACAGATATCAACTAAGCCACTTATTTGGTTTTCATTCATACAAACAGAGGATTGCACAAATAGATTGCTTCGAGAGGAAAAGCAATGCCTCTAAATCCTCTTGATTTAAGAAACCTATATAATGTCAAAATGTTAAGCTCCATTTTCAATGATGCATGGTAGTTAATTTTTTAACAAAAATGTATTGACTTTAAACAATGTTTTACAAAAAGAAAACACCAAATAAATATTTTGTTTTCTTTATCAGAGGATCGGGCACAAATGGTCATGGTTAAGTACTGCCAAGAAATTCAGCATTCATCAACTGGGTTGACGGATGCAATATCTATAGTTCAAATCTATCCATGAGTCCCATAAAGATCCAACAAAAGCTGTCAACAAGCATATTGCTCTCATTAATGAATGAATCTCCATGAAGGCAAACTCCATTCTGTATGCACCAAGATAAATGTGGCCTTACGGAAATTATACTTGGTCAAAACATATGGCTGCTATGGTATTTAATCATGCGCAGTGGGGATCAGTAAGTTCCATGAATAAGAAAAGGAAGTCTAACAGGTCTTCTTAACAGAGTTATACGCACCCACAAACAATAGCATCATAATCATGACAACATTAAATCGAAACCCACGCACCCACAACCAGATTGTACCCACCACAAACCCACGCACCCACAAATAATCATGACAACACTAAATTGAAGAAAACCTACATAGAAGAACCTCACCAGATTAACGGAGGGAGAGAAGAGAGAGATGCACTACCTTGTTCGTCTTGGACCACGAAAATGAAAACCGTGACAGGTGACGACTTCAAAAATGGAGGTTCGGGGGAGAGAGAGGACGACGGAGATATTTTAGGGTTAGGGTTTGTGTGGTCATGGAGAAGACAGATCGGCGGAGTGGGATGAGGTTTCAACACCTCCTTGTCGGTAAACCGAACCTCGAGTACGACCTGGTATGCAAACCGAGCGAGCTTCACTTCCTGAAGAAGACCCCGTACGATCACATCGACAACTACGAGAACCAGACGCTCGAGATCAAAGATTTCTCCAATAGCTGCGAGCGATTGCTATTTGATCGAACGGATCTGGAAGCTTCTGGCCGAGATCGAGGATCTCCACCTCTTGATGGACCCAGACGATTTTCTGGCCGAGATCGAGGATCTCCACCTCTTGATGGACCCAGACGATTTTCTCAGCCACAACAAATCAGCTTTGCATTAAGTCGGTAGGGAGGAAGCGCAGCCTTTTTGCTTCAGAGGTATCATCGAGAAGACATGGGTTTGAATTCGGCTTGGATTTGGGCGATTTGGGAGGGGGCGATTTGGGGCAGAGATTTGAATAGACTGAATGCGAGAGAGACAGGAGGCGGCAGAGATTTTTATTTTTCTACCCTTAGCCAAAATGAAACGACAACGTTTTCATTTTAATGCCACGTAGGAGCCGAGGCCGCAAAGGGGATAAACCCCGGTTGCATACAGACTTTCTCCTTTTCCTAATATTACTCATCTTATTATTATGAAAGCAGAAAGGGCTTTTTCAGCTGCTTGCTTATTAGGGTTGACAGTTTTCTATTTATATGTGTAAAGTCAGTGCAGATGATAAACGACAAGATTTTCTCTAGTTTATACCAAAAAAGTCCTTTTTATCTAGTTTTTAGATAGAAGAACTCACTATCGGTGAATTCTGCAAAGGACTAGTGCCTGCTGGCATTCAAGCCCAGTTAAAAGTGTGAAAACTAGTCAGTCATTTTATTAGATTATTATTGTTCTTTGTGAGTAACTCTTTGAAATTTTGCAAGATGGGCCTGAACAAAAGTGAGTGAGGACCCAATCGGAAATGGAAACGGAAACAGAAACTCGCAATATCCTCCAAAGAGAGAATGCAGAACCTGCAACGACATGTTTGTTTGGAAATGGCAAATTTAGCTAATGAGACGCGTACGTTTCATGCATACATCATCTCTGCCCTCTACACACACATTACGTGTATATAGTCACGTAATGGGAGCACTAGATAACCCTGCAATTCTATTCTGAGAATCTAAGTTTAAACTTATTACTTTGGAGGTATCCCACATGGCCATATTGTCCTCTCCATGCCTACTTACGACCATCCTGGCCAAGCCCTTAACACTTTAACAACATATGTACACAAGTCCGTCAAGGTTAGTACCGTCGCTTAATTTTCTGGTAATTCTTTGGTCGGAATCCCTGAATATACTAGTTCCAACAAGGCTAATATGTCATTTAAGATGTTAGAAAGAGAGAACCAACCAGTTAGGTAAGCACAAGCACTAGCACAGTATGCGGTGACCTTTCCCGGTGTTGCTTCATATTGGAATTATCATATTCTTAAAGCGTGTCATCTGTCATGGTCTGAAGTCCACACGGTTAAAGCTAAGCACGAAAGGAAAACCGTATCAAGCCTTTGACAGCTGAAGAATTTAAAAAGATGGCTGAGGAAAAGCTCCGGTCCAAGCTTTGGGCGTCTGTCAAGTGCAGCTCCGAGGAGCGTGAAAAGGGGAGACGAAGCACCATGGAGATAACTGATCCAATCTAGTTCGGGTTATGCATTTCAGCTTTCATATATCAAGTTCTACCCGAGCATTATAAAGAAGTAAATAGTAAATACTGAAACAACGCTCTTTTGAAATTAACAAGACAGCCCATCGTAATTCAGAGAAAGGCCGGTTGGTCAGTAGATAACTGATGATTACATTTCCAAACAGCGTCTTCTAGATATGCTAAATCTATTTATATTTCTCTCCTACTGGAGAAACAGCCTAACAAACCCTTTAGGCAACAGCACCTCCTGTTTGGTGCAGCATGGCATCTATCTCATCTCCATCCTCCATTTCCAGCTGCAGGAAAAAGAAAAAAACGAGGTAAGTTTAAAACTAGTGGCTTGAGCAAAGGCACGCACATACAACACCCAATAGCATGCCCACCGGCACTGCCCCGGGCGGGGGGGGAGAGAGAGAGAGAGAGAGAGAAACCTCGTCTGGAGTTTGTTCTGCTCGGAGACGACGGCCATCAAATAAGAATGCAATTGAGTTGAACTCCACCGACTGGCGATCACAATAAGCATTCATAAGCTTCTTCAGTTGAGTGCTCCTCTTAATCCTGAAAAATACTTCATTCCCATCCTAAAAAATAAAAAAATAACATAAATGAAATTAACGTGTAGAACATAACATATTCGCATACCTCCATACTCCTAAACCATAGGTGCATCAATATATAAACAAAAAAACTGCATTAAACATTGGGCTGTTGTAAAGATAAGAGGGTACAATCCCTCTTAAAGCGCATTATTTTTTAACCCCTGCACATTCCTTAAAATTATCACCTAAACATGATAAGCTGTCAAGATGCAGATGCAAGCCTATCCCAAGTACATAAATAGTTTAATATACATTGCCTACATCCATTAAAAAGGCTTCTGGTGCTTATCCCCAGTACATTGAAAAGCAAAGCTGTCAAGATGCAGATGCAAGCCTATCCAGTACTACTCAACATGGTATTGCCAAATTTAACATTAACATGTAATCGATAATTTTCCATCATGTTATGATAAAGATCTTACAATTGTCCAAGACCTGCTTCCACCAACTGTCCTCTATAAAGCAATCAGCATGTACTTTGATTACTGCCCTTTTTCATAATATTAAAGTGTATTTTATGCCCCGAGCACAAAAAATATGATAAACCAAACGAAAACTGAGCCTCCATGATTTGCTTGAGAAAAATCTTTCTCGACTAGAAAAATTTGTTCTTGCTTTCCCCCGGCACTTCTACATCGACATTTTGAACCCCCAAGTACAGATGCAAGATGATAAGCTGTCAAGATGCAGATGCAAGCCTATCCCAAGTACATAAATAGTTTAATATACATTGCCTACATCCATTAAAAAGGCTTCTGGTGCTTATCCCCAGTACATTGAAAAGCAAAGCTGTCAAGATGCAGATGCAAGCCTATCCAGTACTACTCAACATGGTATTGCCAAATTTAACATTAACATGTAATCGATAATTTTCCATCATGTTATGATAAAGATCTTACAATTGTCCAAGACCTGCTTCCACCAACTGTCCTCTATAAAGTAATCAGCATGTACTTTGATTACTACCCTTTTTCATATTATTAAAGTATATTTTATGTCCTGAGCACAAAAAATATGATAGACCAAATGAAAAGTGAGCCTGCATGATTTGCTTGAGAAAAATCTTTATTGACTAGAAAAATTTGTTCTTGCTTTCCCCCGGCACTTCTACATCGACATTTTGAACCCCCCCCCCCCCCCCACCCCCCACCCCCACAAAAACATAAAAATAAAAAATAAAAAAAAAAATTCTTAAAGTAAGCTAGCAATAAATGAAGTGTGGCCTTACCACAAGTCAATCATGAAGTGGAAAGTCCAATGGATAAGTATCACTCACCTAGGAGCAATCACATAGGTGTTGTCTCATTCTCTTTTCTTTATTTAGGTAAGTATCTGATTCTCGTATAACAACACACAAATATTATTTTCAGAGATCCAAGTAAGAGAAATCTGCTGTGACAGGAATGAACTTCCAGGACACCAAATACACACATTGCAATTTGTAATAGAATCTTATAAGATTGTCTTCCAGCATCAAGAACATGATTTATTGGCATTCGTGTCTGTCAATATTAATGACGTAGGAACACAAGATTTAATGTGATTTTTCTTCAAATTATCAACATTACTACTGATCAGGACTACCAAGGATTGTAATAGTTCAAATCAAAACAATGGAAACGATAGAATTCCATTTTTTAAAGGAAAGAACTTTAGCAATAAAGGAATTACACAAAAGTAAACTCACAAACTGATGTGGCTTGATGTAGTACGTCAGACTGTAAAGTTACTTTTATTATAAAGTAGATCTAATGGATTTCATGAAGTCAAATCAGTTTATAGATTTATTTTATGTAATCTCTTTATATATGTAACAGTTCTCGTGCGGGTAAACAAAGGTCATAAAGGGGGTATATAGCAATATCCTTACAAGATATAATTACGTGAAAATTGAGAAAGTAAGGTGACGGATGCCCAAACTCATTCCGGAATGAATATCCAATATAGCGATTAGAAACAGATGGATCTCTAAGAAACACCACAAACAATGCGACAGGAAAGAGGTGATAAAATCCATATGAGGAACTATAACACAAGCAGGAAAAAAAAAACATATATGTAGGTAAATTATAAAAACAAATGCGAATGTAACAGAAGATCAGCAATATATTGAAAATAAATACCAACACTAACTTTGTTACATATTACTCATTGACGAAAAAAATGGCAAAACCATTCACAAAAACTATACAAAATGAGTTAAATTTGCGAAATCAAACCCATAAAGCTAAAAGCCCGTCTTACTATATTCGCAAGAGCCTGCTTTTGGTAAACTAAACAGCAGATATTCATGGCCAACATAGCATTTACAAACAAAACAAAAATCACAAAATCAGCTCTAAAAACGCATAAATTACTATCTTTTTAAAATTTTAAAAATACTAACATAATTCGTTTTACAAAAACATATAAAATTTCCCCCTTTTTCCCTTGCAAATAAAAATGATTTATATCAAAATTTGTAAACAAAACGAGGTATCATATGGATCTAAAAACTCATAAATTAAGAAAAGAAAACAAAGCCCTAGTAATGTTTTATCTATCGTAAACGCAATTGAATAACGGATAGATTAAAAGAGATATAGAATCACGAGAGACCTGTCCCTTGACTTTGAGATTGATGTGCGCCGACTGATCGGTGGGCTTCTTGTCCTCCTCCTGGTTCGTGACACCAGACATTTTTCGGTTTCGGTATCCGACTTCTCGATCTGAAACCCGACTTGAATTGAAAGGTCCACCACCTCCAAGTCTCCAACTCCAAGGGCTTCTCAGTTCTTTCTCCCTGGCTGGCTAACGAGTCGCCGACCCTACTTTTCTTAATTAAAAGAACAAAAAAACATAAAAGAAAGAGTGTCTACGTGGGGTATTTGGGGGATGAAATCGAACGGACTCAACGTCACTAATTTTAAACATCGTCGCTTAAAAGCGGGCGCTTTCGAAACGTCGTCAGATTTAACGTGTTTGGATGTAACAACTTTTGAAAAGGATCATCAAGAATATTGAACATTATGGCATACAATAATAATTAGTACCTATTCAACAATGTGGACAGTTCCGTGGTCTATTTTTTGAGGAATAATAATATATACCATATCATAATTTTACTTTATAAAATGTGGTGTATTTAATGATAAATAAGTATTTAATAAATGATTATTTAATAGAAATAAATATGTTACATCTTATTTAATAGGATGCAAGTAAGATAGTAGTATAGTATATAAAATATTTATTTTTTGACACATAAAATAAACCGAAAAATTTGAGCCACTCAACTTCTCGTTTGTTAATTAATAGAACTGGGCTACCATGCCGCCCAGCGATAACGCTGGGCTTGCCGCTCAAGCATATTTTTTTTAACTTTTTAAAATATTTTTAAAAATTAAAAAAATACTTTAATACATTTAAAATCAATTTCTTAATTATTAAATAAAAAAATTACCAACGGTCAAGCCTAGGAAGCATAGAAGCTTTTCCCTAATTAATATGAACCTGAATATACTGATCGACTCCCTCACACGATTTTGTCACGCGATCGACCTCCTAAAACTATCAACCTTTGTTTTTATTTTTTATTTTTTGTTTTAAAAAAGGATCATTAAATATTAAAACTTTCATGATTTACCTTTTGATGATTTCGCTAATTGTTGACCATTAAGAAAGTGTTAATTAATTTGGAGATAAAGTTAGATGACCTATTAATGTAGTACTTGGGTTGTACTATTTCAATAAGCCGATAAGTTTGAATGCTTAAAACTCTCATATTCCCTTAAATTATAAACGAAAAAATTGTACAAATTTTGTAGGATGTGGTCACACACACAACACAAATCTTCCAGTGTTAGCATCAAAATTACCAGTACAACTAGCAAGCCAACTTCAGATTTGTGGGTCAGCTGCGGTGAGGGCCCACCCACGACGTGGTCAAGGACACTTGGATTGCTTTTTTAGAGCATTGGCAATGGCCTAGCCATTACCCAATGCAAGTCTAAATTAAAATCAAAAGTGAGAAAATTTTCCTGCATTGGCCTCGCTATAGATAAAAAAGTTTAAGATATTTGCTATAGTAAATGTTGGGCGCTAGCTATGTTTGGCGAGTCCCTGTACAAGGATCAAGTGTATATTTTAATATTTTTTTTACCTGCCGCTTACTCTTCCCTCGGTTTTTCTCTCTTTATTTCCGAACCTCTCCCTTTCATCTTTCTTTTCTTTCTTTCTTTCTCCCCAAACGTTCTTCCTGTCTTCGACCTAGGCTTCCCCCGTCTCTCCCTCGCTCATTTCTTCGAGACCCAAAATGAGATTCTCTCCATTAACGATCCAAATACTTTCTATTTCTTTGCTATCCGATGCTCTGATCCAATATGCTTCGCGCGGTGGATCTGATTTGACGATCCAGTGTTCCTGGGTGAGTTGCAGCAGCTCGCCTATCTGACGATCAGAGTTTGAAGGTTGTGAATTCTGGCCCCTGGGTGAGTTGCAGCAGCCCGCCTATTCGACGATCCAGTGGTCCCGTTGTCTTGTTCCTCGATTACAAGCTGTCCGCAAAGCCCCACCTCTCCTCCGACTTTCATTTTTTTTGTGAGCCATTTCGTTGCGATCGGATTTAAATCTGGATTTGAGTTGGCTTTTGGATCTTTATCGGGGTAAAAAGTTTTAGTTTAGAACCGTGAATATAATACCAACGTTGGATTTATTTCCAAAACCGATCTATGATTTTTTTTTTACAAAAAAATTGATCTATTTGTTTCATCATTTTTCTTCGTACCAGATCTGGTTCATGTATGAATTTATTTACTTTTATTTTTTTCTTCTTCTTCTTCTTTGGATAATAATCGTTTTGCTGGTTTTAAATTAATTAGTGTTCTGATTCTTCTTCTTCGGATGGGTTTGTGCATAATCGCAGATGATATTTGCAAGTTTGAGAGGTTATGTCTCATGCCTCTGTCTCACAGTGAGGTTCTTCCCCTCAACGCTGTGCAATCTGTTTTTCAAATTCATCTCCGTTCTCTCTCTGATGATCACTCTATTTCTCTCTCAGTCACGGGGCCATGCAGATCGACGACGTTTTCTTCTGGCACAGTTGACCTCCGTCGAGCCACTCGTGGGCCGCCCAGCTCCGTCGCCACTTGTGGGCCGCCCAGCTCCGTCGCATGCTTCTGTCTTTGTTTTCGTTTTCGCATGCCTCCGTCGAACCATTTGTGTAAATATTATATTATTATTTTTACTTCATTATAACTAGTTCAATGTGATCAGACTTAGCTAAAAGCTTTAGTTATAGCTAAAATTTGCAATTCTAGCCAAAATTTGGACTTGGCAATGGCTAGACCATTGCCAATGCTCTTACTAGTTAAGGGAGTTGGGGGATTTCATCACTTTTTTAAGTTTTTAAAAAAATCTAAAAAAATCTTAACAGCTATAGGCTCAAATTATTTTTTTAAAAAAATTCTATACATCATATTATCATTATATACGTATATTATTAAGTAAGATGTGATACATTTATCATTATTAAATTATCATTTATTACATAATTATTTATCATTAAATAGTAATAAATGTGTCACATTATATATAGTAAAATGTAAATGAGATAGTTGTATGGTATATAGCACTACTCTCCAATAAGTTTTTTGTTTCTTTAATTTCTCTTTTAGGTATTTTTTAAACATTCCTAACGATTAAAAAAATTAAAATAAAATTTTATTAATAGTTACTTCTTTAATTATTAAAAAATTTTAAAAAAATTAAAATATATGAATGAACACGTTTGAACATATTTGATGTAAATAGTATCATTTTCCTTCTTATATATATCTGAACCCAACGTGGCTTCTGCACTTTTAGATGCAAATATGAGTCTCAATCCGAGTTATCGACTCTAAATCGGGCAGGCAATTGCATTATATGGTGTAAAGGGTTCTCAAAATTTCAGATGCACCAAATTGTTACCTTTTTTTTTTATATGAATCATGGTTTTGCTGGATATCAATGCAAGCCTTCCAATAAAGGTACGAATTACAACCAGAACATATATTCCCATTGTATGTAAAGTACACGTTTGGTTAATTAATATGTAGGCGTCAATGAGGCATGTACGTTACTTCCATCACCCGAAAACTCCTTCCCGTTCTCAGACGAACCCGGGCGGCTGAGAAAAGAAAGAAAGAAACATGCATTGTAGTTAATCCTTCCTAATCTATGTTAAAACTAAGAGAATTCAAATGCACGGCAGGTGTTTGTGAAAAAGTCTTAGAGACTATTTTGCTCTTGAATAATCTCATTTCGTTCATAATATTTCCTCGCTTACATTTCCAATCTATTCCAGTACAATATATAGACTTTTACATCACAGAATTGTCAGGGAACAACCATAAAGCTTTCAGAAACAATGCTGCTACAGTCAGTCGGGAAATACAAGCGTGGAGTAAGCGCGCAGGCCACGTCAATTAAATTAAAAATTAAAAATAAAAAATGACAAAAAAAAATAAAGAAAGGCATCAGTGGTTGTCTTCTTCATCACTCTCTTCTTCACGTGGGTCTCCCGTCTTCATCTTCGAGTGGGTAGATGAAACTTCTCGAAGCACTTCTGAAAAAAATTAAGGAGCTCAACCAAGAGAAATTCACCAACTACGCAGTCTGAGCTCAGAGTAGCCAAAAACAAAAAAATTGTTTGAGCAATTTTTCTGGCCCACAACGCAGGCCTCATTTATATCCACTTGGGTTTCTTCTCTCCTGCTCCTTTCTCCATTGGCCTCTGCATCTTTTATTATTTCTTTCTTTAAATCTACGTTTTGTAATGCATCTTTGCACGTGTTTTTGTATGTATCCAAGATCTTAGCTGACTGATTTCTTTGCATTTTCTTGATCCCCCTCCGTCATGGTTATGGGTAGGATTGAAAAGCGTGATTTGTGCAAAAGGGGCGACTGGGTCTTCAAAATCACAGATGCTTTTCTACTTTCGTCGCATACATCACTGAAGCAAAGTCAGTGGGTTCAATGGTAGAGAAATGGTGTTTGAGCAGAGAGAGGAGAAGAGGAGAGGAGACGAAGAAGACGAAGGAAGGAAGAAGATGAATGAAGAAAATGGAGAAGATAAGAGGGGAGACGAAAGGAGGAAGAAGATTTTGTACAATACACACCGTTTCATTAAGGACACGTAGGACCCGACTGCCCGGCGACTACCTCTCCTGCTTGCAATTAGCATTTTTCTTTCAGAAATGCTACTCCCACTGCTCTATCCTGCCGCTTGACGTGGAAAGCCCACATGGCCTGATATTTAAATAATAAAAACACAAAATTTGAAAACAGTCTTCTTCTCTCGTCTCGTCCATTTTTCTTCCTCTCCCAAACGGGCCAAACCCATCGTATGAAAGCCAAAACCATCAATTTTTCTTCAAATCCCATCGTCCGCAACCCAAACTCATCGAGTTTTCTTCTAATCCCAGCAAGCCAAACCCATTTACATTTTTGTTGGAATCCCATCGTCCGTGACTCCGCAAGCCATCCCAGTTCCTTCTAAGAATCCACATCGTCTTCCTCGACATCGTAGAAGAAGCCTTCCCGTCATTCTCTCTTCCACATCATTACCCTTATACACAGAAAATGCTCATAGATGGAGTCGCCCGTTACTGAGCCTCATAGACGGAGTACCCACAAGGTGAATTTTTAAAATATTTTACCCTTTTATATTTTTGGGGTTGTCATTTCTTAATGTCTTTCTGCTAGGTTTATTTTTTGAGTAATGCTACGGATCCACAACTGTAGCAGGAGCACACTTGCACACCATACGTGGCATCCAATATATACATATTTTTTAAAAAAGTCAAAACGTGCATTTTTTTAGGACGGTTTGCTTTTTCTATTTTCGATTTCGAAATCCTCCCGCGAAAGCCCCCGTTTGTCGCCCGCGTGACAGGTTCCTCCGCCCAGCACCACCGGCATCGCCATCTCTCCGCCCAGAAATATCGAGCACAGTACTTCATCTGGACAGAGCTGCCGGTCCTTGGGAAACCAAATAATAGAGCAACCGGTAATTTTTTTGAATCTGCGAAGACCCCCCTCCCTCGCCGGCGCCACCTTTGTAACTCATTTTGACGGGAACCCCATCTTTGCTCCTCTCTCTATATAAAGCCCTATACCTCCAATCTCTCTCCTCATCCTCTGCCTTTTACCCTGTTCCCTCTTTGTTTGTCCTCTCTCTCTGCAGTGCTCTGCAACTCTTGTGAGCCATCTTTCGATTATCTCTTTTGGGAAAAAACTAAAGATATCTCTAATGGCGGAAAATCCATTAAAACGTCAAAGACAAGAAACCCAGATAGAGGATTGTGAAGAGTCTAAGCGAAACAAGTCGTATAGTCACATACTCTCTCTGCTCGAAGCGGAGGAAGAGGAACCTACTCAGGATCTGTCCTCTCTCATCACGACTCTTCAACAAGAACTCTCGTCCGACTCCATCTTCGACCCTCTTTCATTCCCTTCATCTGAATCCGAACAGAGAAGTTGGAGTAGTTTATGACGGCGATATAGATGGGTTTCACGGTGGAGATGGGTTGTCTTTGTGTGATGGTCTGTGGGAATTAGAAGATGAAGCTGCCAACTACTATACCTTGTTGCAGTCTGAGCTTTTCATGTAGTTATGTAGCTGCAGTTAGCTAGGGCTCAAGCTGAAATAGCTGCATGTTCTGCAACTCCATCTGATAGTTAAACGCATCCCTATCCGTGTCAATATACCCTTTTGGACCGATTGTGGTTCCGACCATGCCCCCTTTGGCAATGAATTCTTGCATTGCTTCTTCATCACCCAGATATGGAAACTCTCGCCGCTCGTAGAGGTGGGCTAATTCTTTTTCTTCCTTGGGCCGAGGCTTCAGAGTCCACCAACCCAGCGGTGATGTCTCGTTGTAGAGCCAGGCGGCACCAAATATCGTGTACGTGCATAACAGAGCTTTGCCAATTTGTTTCCAGAAGTAGTAGTCCTCTTTGTCCAGTCCTACTTTCTTCAAGTACTTCTGGGCATTCATCGATTTCAACAGTTGGAAACCTGAATTACAAATTAACGCAAAAAACAAAGGGCTTAAAATGTTTCATTCAAAATCTTCAGTGAACAGTTGGAGGCAAGTTAGTTTACGTCTCTGATAAACAAATGAATGAAATAGGTTAAAAAGAAGCAGAGTCGCCGTTTCGATACAAGAAAAAAACATAATTAAAAAGAAGCAGGGGAGAGTTTGGACATTTCGCCCATGCCACGTGTGGTGTGCAGGGGCTGCTCCCAAACAGGGGCTGCTCCCAATACTTTTCCTTATTTTTTTTGAGTTATATGAATAATATGCATGAACATTTGCATATTATTCAAGCTGGTTGTTGCTAAGAAGAGAATGCATGAACATTTGCAGTCTATAGGCTTCTATTTGCATTATGAGCACACCTTGTTTGATGAAATGTCTCTGTTTTGCACATTGTAATTTTGGGGTTGGCCTTTGAGAGGGTTTGTGCCAATTCGTGTTTGAGAGGGTTTGGCATTTTCGTTCAAGAATACCAATCAATTGGGCCGATTCTTTGAAGGCATTTATTGATTTATTCATCGCGATTAGTGGTTTGAATTTGTTGTATTACCATATAGAGTTACTGTTGGATTTCGGCCATACCAATTCCCGTGTACTATACTCTTCTTGCTTGCTATAAAACTTGTACGATTGTCTGGCTTAAGTATTTATTTGTAATCAAGGTTTTGGTTGGTTGATATTGGAGGAATAGGTTGTATTGCTCCGGTAAAAGTGCCAGGGGTCTAATATTTTTCTGAGATAATCTGCAAAAAATGAAACCAGGGGTTAATTCCTGCATTACTATTTTTTTTTTATATCTATGATATTGAAAATTTTGATCTTGCTATCCATGCTAATTTAAGGCATTCATTTGCCTCTCTTGTGGAGATTAAGGCTTACAGTTTAAGTACTATCATATGCATTGTTTGATTAATATTTTGCTGCGTACAGTTTAGAAAATATCTTATCTTTGTAATTGAATGGAATTATTCCCTTTTAGACAGGGTTTTGCAACTGATTATTCCCTTTTAACGGTTTTGAAACTGATTATATGTGATGTCAACTACCTGGCTTTTATGAAATCGAGTTTATTTTGCAATTACCATGTCGGAGCATTGAGTTTTATATTTATCATTTATCCTTGTCTTTAGTTTGACACAATATTGGTGGTGTGGTGGAGCTAATACATTCCCAACGTAAGTTTATGCTTGTGATTCCTTTTTACCTTACTCTATACTATTCTTCATTACATTCCAATCTCGTACTAATTAAATTGGTCATTATTGCTTTTTGGCATGGATCTATACAATTATTTATCGTGTTCCAATCTTGTACTGATTAAATTAATCATGAGTAAACTTTCTTATTGGCATTAAGTTTTTGTTGGGCATCTATATATAGAATCCCAAGTTTTCACCTTTTGCTTTTCTTTTCAGTGAATTGTTCAATTCTGAAGCTCATATTGGTCTTCATTTTCAATTAGGGATCAGCTTATGCTACTTCTGGTATAAATAATTTCTTTTGGCTGCTAATGGAATCTGAGGTGAAAGCTGCCAATCTATGCAGATCACGTGCTTGTAAATTGTCAGGAATTCATATTTTTATAAAGCAAATTGTTTTCATTTGTTACTCGTTTGTAGAATAAACAATGGAGCATTTATATGCGGTAAGCACAAATGTTGTTTGGATATATGATGACTTGTATAATTTAAAATATTTTATCACTTTTTAATTTTAAATTTTAGTTTAATTTTATTTATTTTTGTTGATTTTAGACTTTATTTTTGTCATTAAATTTTATTTCAGATTTAAAGGAAAAGAAGATCTATGTTATTGTCATTACGTTTTCGGCGGTTTGGATTTATGGGAGTTTTATGCCGTGGGGCCTGTTGCTTTTGGACGCTGGTTTCGCCATTGATAATTTTGAATTTTAAGATGAATTTTAATATTATTATTATTTTAAAATTTTTTTAAAAATTAAATTATATAATATATTTTATATAAAAATTTAAATAAATTATAATGATAAAATGAGAATTTTAAATTTAAGATAAAAATTTATAATCCCCAAACCAAATCTAAGCAACCAAAATTTTATTTTTATAGTTTTTTGGCTTGGCTCTTGGAAGACATAACATAGGTATCCCGTCTAGAGGAAAATTTGAAGAAAAAAGGTGGAGTGTTATGAAACTAATGAAAAGATAGAGAGCAAAAGAGAGAGAGATGTTTAGAGAACTTTGTTTTCTCTTATTTCTTGGGGTCTTACACAAATGAGGACTCCCTCTATTTATAGGGATTTCTTGGTACAAAGGATGGTTAGGATTGTTACACTTGTCATCAATCCAATGGTAAAGAGTACAAAGGAGGTTAGGTGTACCTAAAATCACTATTGGGGGGTAGGTGTACCTAAGATTACCATTGATGGCTAAATGTGGTCATACAATACAATTTGAACTTGGTTTCTAACACTCCCCCTTTGGATGACCACATATAAAGAATATGCCTCGTTAAAACCTTGTCAAGGAAAAACCCAGTGGGAAAAAACCAATGACGAAGGAAAAAGAGTACAATATTCTGTATATCGTCAAGTGCTTTAAGATTGCCTCATTAAAACCTTGCAAAGGAAAACCCAGTGGGATAAAACCTTAGCGAAGGGAAAAGAGTACAATCAGCACAAATCTTCAAGACATTTACTCCCCCTGAAAAGTGCATGATAATAGGTCTTCAAGTCTTCGCATTCCAATCTTCTGCACAAGTTTCTTAAATGTTGCAGTTGGTAATGCTTTAGTGAATAAATCTGCCAGATTATCACTTGACCGTATCTGCTTGACATTAATTTCACCTTTCTCCTGAAGTTCATGAGTATAAAAGAATTTAGGTGAAATGTGTTTGGTTCTATCACCTTTGATATATCCTCCTCTAATTTGAGTAATACAAGCAGCATTATCTTCGTATAAAATTGTTGGACTATCATTAATCACTGGAAGACCACACTTTTCTTGAATATGTTGAATCACTGATCTTAGCCAAACACATTCTCGACTTGCCTCATGAATTGCAATTATCTCTGAGTGATTTGAAGAGGTAGCAGATATTGTTTGCTTGACAGATCTCCATGATATAGCAGAATTTCCATAAGTAAATACATATCCAGTTTGAGATCTACCTCTGTGTGGATCTGAAAGATAACCTGCATCCGCATATCCAACTAATTGTGGACTTGATCCATGTTGATAAAATAATCCCATATCAACTGTACCTCGGAGATATCGAAGGACATGTTTAATGCCATTCCAATGTCTTCGAGTTGGTGCGGAACTATATCTTGCAAGTAAATTAACTGAAAATGCAATATCAGGCCGAGTGCAATTTGCAAGATACATCAGGGCTCCAATTGCACTGAGATAAGGTACTTCAGGACCAAGAATTTCTTCATCATCTTCACAAGGACGAAATGGATCTTTTTGCACATCAAGTGATCGAACAACCATTGGAGTACTCAGAGGATGAGCATTGTCCATGTAAAAGTGCTTCAAGACTTTCTCTGTATAAGTTGACTGATGAATGAGAATTCCATTTTGTAAATGCTCGAGCTGCAGGCCGAGACAAAATTTCGTTTTGCCAAGGTCTTTCATTTCAAATTCATTCTTTAAATATGTAGCGGTTCTTCTTATCTCTTCAGGAGTTCCAACAAGATTTAGATCATCAACATAAACCGCAATAATAACAAATCCAGAGTCTGATTTTTTAATGAAAACACATGGGCATATTGGATTATTCTCAAATCCTTCTTTCAATAAATATTCGCTAAGGCGTTTATACCACATGCGTCCGGATTGTTTTAATCCATATAAGGATCTTTGAAGTTTAATAGAGTACATACTTTTAGATGTACTCAAATTAGAAGCTTCAGGCATTCTATATCCTTCAGGGATTTTCATATATATGTCATGATCCAATGATCCATATAAGTATGCAGTAACCACATCCATTAACTGCATATCTAATCCTTTTGTAACTACCAAACCAATCAAAAATCTGAATGTGATTGCATCCATAACAGGAGAGTATGTTTCCTCATAATTAATCCCTGGTTTCTGCAGGAAACCTTGTGCAACAAGTCGTGCTTTATATCGCACAATTTCATTTTTCTCATTACGCTTACGCATAAATACCCATTTATATCCAACAGGCATTACACCCTTTGGTGTTTGTACAATTGGTCCAAAGACCTCTCGCTTTGCTAGCGAGTTTAATTCAGCTTCAATAGCTGATTTCCATTTTGGCCAGTCATTTCTACGTCGACATTCTTCGACAGTTCTTGGCTCAATTTCTTCATTACTTCTGGTAATGTCAAGGGCCATTTTATATGAAAATATGTTGTCCACAACGGTTTTATTTCTATCCAGAATTTCTCCAGTATTCATGAAATGTATCGAGATCTCGTTATTTTCAGGTACCTGTCCCTCTTCAAGGGAAGACATTTCATTAAATACCTCTTCAGGAGGTTCTTTTTCAGGAGATTTATTCTCTTCAGGAGTATCAATTACTCTTATGGCCTGTGTTGTGGGTATGGACTCTTCAGGAGTACCAAATTCATTTTGTATTTTTCTCTTCCGAGGAATTTTATCCTTTGCACCAATAGGCCGTCCACGCTTCAGGCGTATCTTGGACTCACCTGTTGCTGTTTTGGCAATTTGTCCTTCAGGGACTGCAATCCTTGCTGGAATATTAACAGCAGGAATATATGATTTTACCACACCTTTAGTGTCAGTAAATGCATCCGGTAATTGATTTGCAACACTTTGCAAATGAATAATCTTTTGAACCTCTAGTTGACATTCATTTGTACGAGGATCAAATTGGGAAAGAGCTTTATTTTTCCAAGTAATTTCCTGTCGTGCTTCAGGCACCGACTTCTCATTACCCAATGTTGGGAAAATGGATTCGTCAAAATGACAATCCTCAAAACGTGCCTTAAACATATCCCCTGTAAGAGGCTCAAGGTATCTAATAATAGATGGAGAATCAAACCCAATATATATTCCAAGTCTACGTTGAGGACCCATCTTTGTACGTTGTGGAGGTGCAATTGGAACATATACCGCACATCCAAAAATACGAAGATGAGTAATATTTGGTTGTTGACCAAATGCAAGCTGTAATGGAGAATATTTGTGATATGCTGATGGCCTAACACGAATCAATGATGCTGCATGAAGTATAGCATGTCCCCAGGCAGAAATAGGAAGTTTTGATTTCATAAGTAAAGGTCTAGCGATTAACTGAAGCCTTTTAATTAATGATTCAGCTAAACCATTTTGAGTGTGTGTGTGGGCAACTGGATGTTCAACATCTATGCCTATTGACATGCAATAGTTATCAAAAGCTTGAGATGTAAATTCACCTGCATTATCCAATCGAATAGTTTTAATTGGATAATCAGGAAATTGTGCTCTAAGTTTAATTATTTGGGCAAGAAGTTTAGCAAATGCAATATTTCTAGTGGAAAGAAGACAAACATGTGACCATCGACTTGATGCATCAATTAAAACCATAAAGTATCTGAACGGTCCACTTGATGGTTGAATAGGCCCACATATATCCCCATGAATTCTTTGTAAAAAAGACGGAGATTCAAAAACAATTTTTGAGATAGATGGTTTGATAATCAATTTACCCTGAGAACATGCAGAGCATGGATATTCATTGGGTAAGATAATCCTCTGATTCTTTAGGGGATGCCCATACGAATTATCAAGTATTCGTCTCATCATTATTGCTCCCGGATGTCCAAGGCGATCATGCCAAGTCATAAAGACTTTGGGGTCAATGCACTTCTGGTGCATTACCACATGTGATTCGATTGTTTTCATTTCTGTATAATACAATCCAGATGAGAGGGCAGGCAGTTTTTCTAATACGAGCTTCTGGCTCGAAATTATTTTAGTAATGAGAAGATGCTCTTTATTGTCTTCGTCGGTGGTTTCAATATGACAACCATTACGACGTATATCCTTAAAACTCAATAAATTTCTTCTTGATCGTGAAGAAAATAGAGCATCATCGATGCAAAATTTGGTGCCATTAGGCAACACAATATAAGCTCTTCCGGAGCCTTCAATTAGATTCGATGAACCAGATATGGTATGAACGTAGGCTCTACTCAATGTTATATTTTGAAAATATTTTTTGTCTTTAAGAATTGTGTGAGTTGTAGCACTGTCAGCCAGACATACATCTCTATTATTCATCTCAAGTTCATCAGTAATACTCATGATTCTACAAAATATATAAAACTTTCATTAAAACATTGCAAAATATAAATAAAGAAAATACATTAATCAAAAAGGAACACTTCCATCACCAATCAAGTGATCTATTCTATCACTAGAATTTTCAAAGAAATCAGAAACATCAAGATTTGTAATATCTTCTCTATCTAAAGCATCTGATGATTCAGCAAAATTTGTTTCAAACTTTTTTGTTTTTTCTTTTATAGAAGTTTGATATAAGTCAACCAAATGCTTAGCTGTACGACAGGTACGAGCCCAATGTCCAGTCATACCACATCTATGGCATCCATCTTCATCTTTCTTTAAAGATTTATTTTGAGGACCTTTGCCCTTCTCTGAGTTGAACCACTTCTGGTGGTACGGTGTATATCTTCTATTATCCCTTTTAGTGTGGTCTCTTCTAGGACCTCCACTTCTGTAATCTTTTCTACCACGTCCTCGTCCTCGGTTTCTTTGAAAATATGCACCATTTGCTTCTGGAAATGGTGTAAATCTAGTATCATTCACTTCAGGGAATGATATAGAACCAGTAGGACGTGACTGATGATTTCTTAATAAAAGCTCATTATTTTGCTCAGCTACAAGAAGACAAGATATAAGTTCAGAATATTTTTTGAACTTTCGCTCTCGATACTGCTGCTGCAGGAGCACATTCGAGGCATGAAAAGTGGTATATGTCTTCTCTAACAAGTCATCATCAGTGACTTTTTCACCACATAATTTTAATACTGAGCTAATTTTAAAGAGTGCAGAGTTATACTCACTAACACTCTTGAAATCTTGCAACCTCAGGTGCATCCAATCATGACGAGCTTTTGGGAGGATCACAGTTTTCTGGTGCTCATATCTCTCCCTTAAATCATTCCACAAAATAAGGGGATTTTTCACCGTGAGATACTCAGTTTTTAATTCTTCATGGAGATGGTGCCTAAGGAAAATCATTGCCTTAGCACGGTCCTGCCGGGACCCTTGATTTCCTTCTTTAATTGTATCTCCCAGGTTCATCGCATCTAGATGGATCTCAGCATCAAGGATCCAAGATAAATAATTTTTCCCAGAAATGTCAAGAGCAACGAATTCCAATTTCGTAAGATTTGACATTTTCTACATATATAAATCAGGAACATAAGTATGTTTATATTAAGAAATACATTTACAAAATTATGAGAATAAACATAGAGTTTCATCAAGTAATATAACATTTCATATTCATATTGAGAATTACAAATAATATATTGAAAAACTTACTTGAAGTAGAAGACTACTAGCTTCAAAACCGTCAGAGACTTCGTGCTGATAACGTGTTATGAAACTAATGAAAAGATAGAGAGCAAAAGAGAGAGAGATGTTTAGAGAACTTTGTTTTCTCTTATTTCTTGGGGTCTTACACAAATGAGGACTCCCTCTATTTATAGGGATTTCTTGGTACAAAGGATGGTTAGGATTGTTACACTTGTCATCAATCCAATGGTAAAGAGTACAAAGGAGGTTAGGTGTACCTAAAATCACTATTGGGGGGTAGGTGTACCTAAGATTACCATTGATGGCTAAATGTGGTCATACAATACAATTTGAACTTGGTTTCTAACATGGAGAATACTGTAGACGAGTATTATTATTTTTTTAGTGTTCATTTTTTTTCATTTTTTTCAAAAAAATTATGGTAAATTTATTTATGTTAAATTTAATTTTTAGGATGAATTAAAAATTTTTTTATTATAGGAAAATGATATAATCTAATTTCAAATTATGAATTATGTTTATTTATCTATGCTAATTTAAAGTAATTCTCTTCTATTTATCTTGAAGTTATTGCTTCTAATTGATTGACTATTAATTAAATGATTTTAATCATGTGATTTGCTATCGAAATAAAGAATTATAAGATAGATTTTAGATATTTCGGCATAAGTTAATATAAAAATCGAGAGGTTTATATAAACCTATGTAGTATTAATATTGTTGGTCTTAATGCTTTATTACTTTTTAATTTGCATGAGCTTGTATAAAATGATGAACAATAATATTTTTAATTGATTATCGAAATAAGCTTTTGGATAAGTCGAATATTTGCTAATAAATATAAAGAATTAAATTAAATTAATTAGATGAGTAAGGTATAGTGAATGATTAGGTGAAATCGATTTACTCGAACTTTTCTTTCTCATTAATGTGATCTTCAAACAACAATTTTTCTTTTCTTTTAAATATTTTATTTGAATTGATTTTATTTCAAATTGTAATTACAAACAATCTTAGTGATTTTTTTTAAAATAAAGTCGAGATTAATATAATTTTGATATTTATTAAAAGTAAATTATCAATTCCTGAAAACGATACTTTTATTATCACTTTACTATAAAATAACGATATTGTACACTTACAATTTTATACCGATCAATATTGGAGCACACTTTAAATGCTAATCCCAGTTTGTGACAAGATTCGATATTGCTTAATAGAAATCTGTCGTCTAGTAGTCTGTATAGATGGTAGTATCTTTTTTCCCCTTCTAAGTTTTTCTTGTTTGTTTTGTTAATTGATCAGGTGCTGGTTGAATGAGGTGGTTTTATGTTTTGGTTCTATGCATGTTTTCCTTAGCATTAAAAAATCCCAAAAAATGCATGGATGATATAATTGGAGCTTGTGCATGCTAAAAACAAAGTCAAGTGGGATTGAGATGGAGAGGGAAGGAGTAGAGAGGAGCCTTCATCGAAGTAGACATATTTCCTAGTCAAATGCATGTAGGAGCCAGCGGAGGTTTGTTCTAAATTGGGAAAACAAATTAAATGAGTAAAAAGGGCCTTATACACGGGATGGATGTGCAAGATGCAAAATATTTATCTTTGTAGGCATGAAAAATCTAGGAGGGGGGCACCTTTGCATGAAAAAAAAAAAAAGACCACGAGCATTTTTTCAGTCCAACATGATATGAATTAATACTATTGCAAAATAACTAATAATTTACAGAAAAAAAAAGTAGAAAAAGTGATTATCATTACAAAAAGTTATCATAATTTACAGAAAAAGTTATTGTCGTTACAAAAAATATCATCTTCAATTAAGATATATACATCTCTACCAAAAAATTGACATCTCCACCAATAATGAAGACTCAAAACAATATATTCATTTCCTTTTAAACCACTGAAGAAATGATCTATGAGAAATTAAGTACCTTTTATATTAGTTTTTATTTCTCTCTTTTCCGGTAGTATCCTTTTCGTTTCTCTCTCCCCAATCCCTCCGAGACCCCCTTTCGCTCTCTCTCTAAGAATTTATCCATTTCTCAATATCTCTCTCGTTGACATCTCTCTATACAATGTTTAAAGTTATTATCTAAACACCAACAAATTATTAAGTCGAACCCAATATCCAATAAGATAATGAAATTCACAAAATCCTAACGTAAGAGAAAATGATGGAATGTTAATGAAAATATCTGGAGGTCGAAGTTGCTGGGAAACAAATAGAAATAAAAAAATTTAATGAAAAGTCTTGATTTATCCCATTGGTGGGGTAAAAAACGCGGAGTTGGGGGCCCTACCACTTGTTCCTTTTTCTCCGTTAAACCCACTCGGGCAACTCTCTTTCTTTAACAGACTACATTGCAAAAGTAATATTTTTCCTTACGCGGTAGGGTGAAAGCAGAATCTATGAACTATGATTATCTGATAAATTGAAAAAATGTCATCCGACAAGATAATATCATGATCAAGGACTCCTCTCTATAATTAGTGTGGCTCTCGAATTAAATTTGCCTCATATTTAATTAAAAACATGCTAAATATTTTAATTAAATATAAATCTATTTGCAAATTTATTTATTGACATATTAAATGTATTATCTAATATCTTCCTTGATTGCTTGGAATTTTGACTGTGTTGGAACGAGGAGATGATTAATAATAAAAGTTTTAAAAATTTTATTTATAATTATTTTTATATATTTTTTTATATAATTTACTGATATAATTAAATATATATTAAAAAAATTGATACAATTAATCATATTAACAAAATATAAAAAAAATATATAAAAGGCGGTATACAACATTATCTAAAAGATTACACCGACCACGGCCTACTCGGACCAGAGCAACAATCTCTGCTTTAGGATCAAGGAAAAAACAAAAAAAATCCGCATCCGTGCTATAAAAACATAGACCCACCTTCTTCAAAAAAACTAAAAATAGAACCACAAACCGCGTCCTACCGAACCAAATCTCTCTGAGTCTCTCCCCCCTTTCTCTGTCCTGCCCTGTTTCCTTCAGAAAGAATCCGGGAGCATGGCAAGCCTCAGAGTCTCCTACTTGCTCTTGCTTCTTTCAATTTTAGCCTTTGCAGGTGATCTTTCTTTTGCTCTCTAAACCTTGAATCAAACTGTGCATGTTAATTTATACCGTTAATGTAGGCATATATGCTTATGCTTGTTTGAATATGCCTCTTGTTTTCTATTGCAGATGGAGGTTCAATTGGAATAAACTATGGCCGGCTTGCTAACAACCTGCCAACTCCATCGAAAGTGGTGGAGCTTCTGAAGTCACAGGGATTCGACCGAGTTAAGCTCTACGACACCGACTCGAAAGTCCTCACTGCGCTAGCCAATTCGGGTATTAGTGTCACCGTTGCACTCCCCAACAAGCTCCTCTCCTCCACCGCTGCGGACCAATCGTTCGCTGACAATTGGGTCCAAACCGAAATCTCTCAGTTCTATCCTGCTACCAAAATCGAAGCCATTTGTGTCGGAAATGAGGTATTCGCTGACCCCAATAACACGACCAAGTTTCTCATACCTGCCATGAAAAACATCCATGCCTCGCTTGCCAATTACAAGCTTGATTCTGCTATCAAAATCTCGTCCCCTGTAGCTCTCAGCGCCCTCCAATCTTCATACCCATCCTCATCCGGATCTTTCAAGTCCGAACTAGTTGAACCTGTCATCAAGCCCATGTTGGACCTTCTGCGTCAAACCGGGTCGTACTTCATGGTCAACTTGTATCCATTTTTCGCATACACCGCAAACTCGAACGATATCTCCTTAGACTACACTTTGTTTAAGCAAAACCCGGGTGTGGTGGATTCCGGTAACGGCTTACGTTACAACAGCCTGTTCGATGCCCAAGTCGACGCCGTTTTCACTGCCCTGTCCGCTCTCAATTACGATGACGTGAAGATAGTAGTCACTGAGACTGGGTGGCCCTCATTCGGTGATACGAACGAGATTGGTGCAAGCCAAGACAATGCGGCGTCCTACAACGGTAATTTGGTACGCAGGGTCCTCACTGGCGGTGGCACCCCACTACGACCACAGGATCAACTCGACGTTTTCATCTTCGCCTTGTTCAACGAGAATGAAAAAAGGGGTCCCACATCGAATAGGAACTATGGCCTATTTTACCTCAGTGAGCAGAAGGTATACGACATACCCCTGACACAAGCCGAGCTCGACGGTAGTCAGTCAACTCCCTCCAACGAGAGTAAGAGCCAGCAGGTTTCACCGACCGGCGAAGTAACGAAGACGTCTGTGGGCTCGATACTGTATCAGTATGTACCACAGTCAACCGAGTTTTTAGGGATTTATTGTCATTATGAGCTTTGTTTCTTTGTTGGTTGGAAACCAAAACGTCAACTATGGTACTTTGAAATCAGGTATCGCGGCCGTGAAATTTACGCCCAGTTTGATTTTAGAAATTAGATAAGATAAAAATAAAAATTTTTAAAATATATTGAGATGAAATAAGATTGAATGAGGATAATTAGTAATATAATGGGACACAAGTATTTATAGTACTTTTTACTCTATTTTATTTATTTATTTATTTATCAATGGTGCATCTTTTTATTTTTGCTGCTTCGTTTTTTTAACATAAAAACCTTTGAGAAAATTTTTTTTGTTTTTGCTGCTTCCTTTGTTTATTTATTTACTAATAGTGCAATTGCTTTTTTTGCTACTTCCTTTTTTTTGAAAAAAAAAACCATTTTGTAAAAAAAAAAATTTTCCTTTTTTTTTTCTTGCTTTATTTATTTATTTACCGATGCTTCAAAGGAGCGAAGATCGAACGACACATTCTGTCTGAGTTCGCTAGAGTTCAGTGTCGAGCGAGTATCGAGCGTTCCAATCTGTCTGAGTTCGCTTGAGTTCAGTATCGAGCGAGTGTCGAGCGTTCAACTCTGCCTTAGTTCGCTCGAGCGCCATGTTAAGCGAGTGTCAAGCGAAGACATCTGTTTTGACCAATAATGAGCACACTTCAAGTCTTTTCACTTCAACACTTGTTACAACATTATTTTACACATGTTTTCACAAGAATATGCCAATCAACTCATTTTTCCCTCAACAAAGTGAAGCCTCAAATTGCAATGTACTATTTATTTTGAAATAATTGCAATGTACCATTCGGTCAATTTTTATTTTTTTTTTATTTTTTTATTTCGCTGCTTCCTTTGTTTATTTATTTACCAATGATGCAATTTTTTTTCTGCTTCCTTTATTTATTTACCTTATGTGTAAATATTTTTATTTTTAATCAAATATTTTGTTGCACATTTGGTGCAGCTTTTACTTTTTTTCATGTATGTATTCATGTCAATATACTGTTTATTTAAAATATATTATTAGAGGAAATAATATTGAAATAAGATGAAATGAGATGAGATGAAAACTTGAGAAGAAACTTGAGATCTTTTGAGATGAAAATTAGTAGAACAAAATGTGTGTTTGTTTTTGTAAAACCTCTTACAGTACAAAAACTTTTAAAAAGTTTTCAAAATTTTAATTTTCAGTTGCGAAAACAAACTAGGTCTTAACATTTGTTGTGCCATAGCTTGGATGACCTGGATAGTAAAGTAGAACTTTTCCATCATTTATTATTATTCTTATTCTTATTATTATTATATTATGGGAAATGATAAGGATATTACTATCAATTTTTTTTTACTTAATAATTAATGAAATAATTATTAATAAAATTATATATTTTTTAAATTTTTTAATGATTACAAATATTAAAAAAATAATAAAAGATAAAAAACTTCTAATCAGTAATAACTGGTAGTAATACCTATCATGCCCTATTTGAGAAGGGTTTCGAACACAAGTACTCGTCTTGGAGGCTTGATTATGCCAATCAGGCTTGCCAACATTAATAAGAGCATTGGGTTATTGTCAAGTCTAAAATAGAATTTAAATATAATCTTTTAACTATAATATAAAATTTTAGCTAAATTAGTTCACATTAGACTATCTTAAACTTTAAATAATAATATAATATTATTTATTTTAATAATATTTGATTTTCTTATTTTTACACTTCAGCTAAATAAAGATTGCAAGAACAATAAAAACAACAAAAAATAATTAATAAAGTCATGACCGCAACACCATATGTCATTTACATCACTGTTCTATTTAAAATAAGTGATCCTCTGGTGCATTTTCACAAACACAAAAATGAACAAACCCTGCATTGCACCAGTCGAAGACCACCAACAGCAGAAAATAAAATGTACAGTTCAAAAATAACCAAAACAATTCACAAATTACCCCAAAATAGCCCACAAATTACCAACACAATTCAGCTTCAATTACAAAAGATGACCCCCAGTTCATAAATTGCCAAAACAGTCCTATGGAAACAGATTCACAAGAAACTTCAGGATCTCAGCCTGCTGCATAACACTCATACACAAGCAAGCTCCTCAAATGACATGTCCAGTTCAATGGATTAGTGGAAAGCACCCCCTATTGACCACTACAAAATTAACTGGTACGCAACCATTTGACAAGAAGAATTGCAAGGTGGGCATTGGCACTATCATCAGAAACTAGGAAGGATAAGTCATGGAACCATGAAAATGAACAAAATATAGAGAGTCAATGGTGTCATTGCACAAGATATAGAGAGTAATGCAACAATAAAACTTTAATAAACAAAAACACTACAATAAAATATAAATGATATTATCAATATGGTGTAGAATCAAAACCCAAATGCCCTTTGATTGACATTGTTGCTCTAAATGAATCCAACATCTTCTTTTACAATTTGAGTGGGTAGGTAAAATCATTTTGTAAGATTAGAAGTCTAATAAAAAAAATACAATTAAGGTGCTATCTCATATACATACAAATAGTTCAAAGGCCAAAAGTTTAGTCAGAAGAGGAAAACAGTTCCCCACGACAATTTCACAAGAAACTAATTATATCAGACGAACATAAGAACAAGCGCTTCATAGTATTTTATTGATCAAGTGCATATGATTAAACAAAATATTATAATCCACTTCATATGATTATTTAATCAAAATATTATAATCCACTTCATATGATTATCTTTATATATATATATATATATATATATTTGTTAGTTCATGGGAAACAGAATTATGTTTCTTTACAAGCCTCTAGGATATTTCATTTAAAAAATAAAACCCAAAAATAAAAACATCAAGGTAATATATGTACTTCTTGTTTTTGGTTAAGGTAATATATATACTAAGAAGGAAATTTCTCGGCCTAAAACCTATTGGATTGCACATAAAAATGCAAATCTATGTTGTTATAAGCAGAAAATTCTGAGAGGAAAGAATAAGCCTTCTTGGCCTCAAAACCCGTGATGTTTCACAAATAAAAACCACAGTAAGTACCAAAAACTATCAAATTTCTTGCTCTCACTAATACAATAAAGTTTCACATCAATATTCAAACTGGGGTCCTAAAGAGAATCACACCAAGAAAAATAAAGAGAATCACACCACGTAAGTTCCACCACATGAAATCCTTCCTTCAAAATGTAATTTTCATTAAGTTAAGCCAGGAACTATACTTCCCCTGAACCAAACGATGAAGACTCACTAAGTTCCACGTAAGTTCTGCTCAAAAAGCACAACGCTTTCTTCATCAAGGAATTACCAACCCAAGTAAGATTAGGGTTGTTCATAACCCGGCCCGCACCGGAACCCGGATAATCGGATTTCCGGTTACGGATAATCCGGGCCGAAAATCCGGATATTCAAATCCGGGCCTATCCGACCCGGATGCAGTTTTAACACACGGTACCGGTTTTCAAATCCGGTACCCATGTTTATTAATAAAAACAAACTTCAAAGCCCTAGCCACAAACCATCCCCCCCCCCCAAAAACGCAATCGCAGATTCGCAAATCACTCGACCTGAGTCTCTAGACCTCTGGTCTGCTATTTGCTCTCTCTCGCTCTCGCTCCATCGCCCCATCCATCGCCATGTATTGTTTTTCACTCCATCGCTCCGTCTTCTCCATCTCGCTCTTTCGGTCTCGCGTCATCACGGTCCCAGTCCGCGATCAGGTGAGGGAAATTTCAGTATTTCACAATATGCTTGAGTTTTGAGTTTTGTGATGGGTTTTGAGTTTTGAGTTTTGTGATGGGTTTTGAGTTTTGTGATGGGTTTTGAGTGGACCCTGATAAGTGTCCTACAGTTGTTTGGAATCTGTTTTAATTTGTGGTTTTCGTAACACTGGTATGATTTGCAGTTGGGTTAATTAAGAGGTTTCATTGGGGGTTTTTTGGTGGTGCTTTTTTAGTTTTCTGTGAATGAATTTATTGTGAACTATTGTTATTATTATTAAAAATAGTGTGCAAAATATTTAGTCGGTAAATGCATGATATGCATCTTAAACTTGAACAGAGGGTGAGCTTCAAGTAACTTATCAAGTGCTCTGTTTTGGTCAAATATTGATTTAGAGAAGATTCAAATATTTTTTAAAGATCACATGGAATGGAGCTGGTGATTTCATTGATGAATTTGTTGTTTATGTTCACATCTTACAAACAAAGACTTAGATACTTGTCTCTATGCATAATTCTTTAGAAGGTGGTGTCTACATGTGAATGTCTTTGTATTGGGGCTGATTTTGATTGTTCAAATTATATAAATACCTATTTTTTCTTATAAAAAAAAGACCATTTCTAGTTGTAAGAATAGGTAAATGAATATTATCTATTTTAAATAAATCGAAAATTATTATTTTTCTATGAGAAAATAGGTTTTTTGCAATCTTTATGATAAAACATTATGATAATTTGTAAACTTTAAATGGAGTCACCTTTTTTTCCTCGGGATGTAAGCATAAAGAGCACATTATGATAGTTTGTCACTCTATACAGGCACTTGGAGGTAAAAAAAATTATTGTTATCAAAATATTTTTACCTATTGCAACTTGACTGTTTATCAACCAGAGATTTTCGCTCCCCTCTTGTCAAAAACCAGAGTTTCAAACTCTAACCACCTAAATAAAAACTTCATGCCTGTACTTTATTAGATGTTACCAAGTTTTGATTCATTGCATGGATGGAAGGCAGTGCTCATTTAGAAAACTAAAATTCTTTCGATTGGTTGCTTGGGTCAATGAGATTTTATGCTTGTGGGTTTGGATGAGCACGGTGTTGTATGCTTTATGCTTGATACTCATTGCTTTATGGTCTAATAAACTCAAAAATCTCTTTGGTACTCATTGCTTTATGCTTTCTTTTCTGATAATGTCATTTGTGACTTTTTTGGAGTTTCTTTAAAGTCTTTGGATATATTAAATCATGAGCTTCTCCGATTTTACATACTGAAAATGCCTAGTATGGTATAGGAGAGAATGAAAAGTTTATGAGAAGAGCAAAAGAGGAATGTCATGCTACTGCTTATATAGAGGGTGTTTGGAATCAACACACAAATAACTGATTTGAACATGTTGGTTTTGTTGGGTTTAAGATGATATTTGGATATGTATAAATGTCAATGTTTTATGGGAACTTGAATTCAAAACAATGTGCTATGTATTTGGATATGCCAAGTGGATTTTATCAAAACAAAGGATGATATGATCTATTTTTGGAAATGAACACTGCATGTATAACGTGCTTTCTACTGCTTGCATTTGTTTTCTTGTTTGTATAAAATCTGTTTTTGTTTTTCAGTTTTCAAATAGGTCTTTGTTGGACTAATTTTGTGTGCATAGCTAAGATACCATTTATTTATTTGCTCACAAATTGCATCTTTGTTTTTCCACAGTGCTGCTAAGTATATTCTATATAAGCTTAAACTAATGGGGAAGATAATGGAAGTTCACAGCGCTGCTGAAGTTTCTAGTTTCTTACTTCAATCGTTTTTATATTTTTTGGAGATTTGTTTGCATTTAAATGTAGCTTTTTTGATCAATTAGTATGCTAGATTTTATTTTTAAGAGTTGGTACTCGAAACCGTTCATTTAAAAATGGGTTGACAAGATAAAATCATTGAAGTGGTGGAAAAATATTAATATTTCCCCCTTTTTTGGTTCAGGCCATTAAAAAAAGCTAATTTTAAAAGGATTTTTCCACAGTTTTATGAAGGAGGTGTACTAATACCAATTAAGCATAACACCTTTACTTCGATCATTGATTAAGAAATTTTGAGTGAGTTTGATTTGTTCAAGAGAATAAAAGTAGAATGACTGGAACGTGAATATCTTAATTCCCTATCTATCCAAAATTAAATTTAAAAAAAAAAAATCGGGTTCAACCCGGAACCTGGAATCTGGGTTTTTAAAAAACCAGATTCAACCTGGTTCCGGCCCGGATCTGACCCGGGTTAACTCGGTCTGGGTTCCGGCCCGGATTGGAAATCCGGATTCTGGTCCAGGTGTACCCGGATTTTTCGGGTTGGAACCCGGTTGAACAGTCCTAAGTAAGATGGCTTGGAAATTATCGACAAGGTCATTTGTGCCAGATTTCAACACAGAGTTCATTGAATTTAACAATTATATCGAAATGTATATCCACTAACTCTTATCAACATTCCCAGCTTTCCCAACCCAACATACATTCAAATCACCAAAAATAAGCTAGGTTCAAAACCGATATTTGAAGGAAAAAAAGTTCAAATAATTTACCCTTGTGAAGCCAACAGTCATCAAGTGTCCCTCTGTGTTGATCTTGGTAGTTAGGGCAAAATCTTGGGTGTAATTTACCCTTGTGACTCTAGATACGCAAATGGAAGAATGGAAGCTGGGTAAGATTTCTTTGCAAATGGAAATGAACTAAAACAAGAGGGAGGGAAAGGAAATAGAAGGGAAACGATGCAAACGGAATCCGTCGATTGGAAGGAAAGAAAATGGAATTGTCGGCGTTAGAGATGAGGAAGAGAAAGAAAATGGAGCAAGTGAAAAATAAATTGTTGCAGTGATTGGGAGGGAGAAAGGAGATGGAGAGCTTCATCATAGAGAAGAAGAGAGAAATGAAAGAAAGGGAAAGTAGAAGTTGAAAACTGTGGGAGAGAAAATAGACGTTAGAGTGAAGGGTAAATAATAATATAAGATTTGGTTCCGCTATAGTAGCTGGCCAAGTTTGGAAGAGTGGATGGAATTACTGTAACAAAAAGTTTAAACTTTTAAACTTTAACTAGTTCAGTACTAAAAGTTTAACTAGTTCAATACAGATGAATTTTTATCATTCTAACTAAAGTTTGACGAGCCACTAGGCCAATGCCAGTGCCATAAGAGGATCGGAAGGTGTCCAGCGATTTAAAACAAATTATAATTTTTCCTGAAAATGTCCTTTCATTCATTCATTAATCGTTTTCCTTTTTCCCTTCCGATAGTGGTAGGGACAACCGTCCCCTCGCCGCTGACGTGGCAACTTTAAAGATATGAATTGTCCTTTTTCAGAAGTACTACTTCAAAGATATGACTTCAATACAAGTGATAAGAGCATCATCACTGGACGGCAGGTTCCAAGAGACAGACTGGAACCAAAAGAAGAAAACAAAGAAACATACCAAATAAAATTAGTCTTTTTTTTTTTTCTTTTATGAAAACCAAATCAAACACATCAAAAACTGAAAAAATGGAGACTATTTAGAATCAATGTCAAAAATTTCGGAGCCGCGGTTAAGAAAACTGGGAAAAAATAAAATTGACAAGTCGACCAAAGAGAATCAAACCCAAAATGCAATGAAAACCAGAGAAAAAAACCGACACATTATCTATCGCGCATAAGTTGATTCAAAGAGAAAATAAAAAAGGAAAACAAAATAGAAGCTTTAAAAGTCTAAAATGGAGTTGGTCGAAGTCGAAATAGCACATAATCCGAATAGTACAAGCCATTGGATATACAAGAAATCGAAACATTTCAAAGTATAAGGAACCCATAATGGAACTGCAACACACAGACATGCATTCGATTCTAGAACCAGCTTTTCCAAACCCATGTAACAGCCCGCTAAAATTATCAGTTTTGGATTCTTTCCCGACAGCAATCACATCTCTCTCGTCTTAACCCTCTATCTTTAGTTATTTATGTTTAACATAGTTGATTTGGTTGGCTGTAGACTGTGTAGTTAGTGTTTGTGGAGTTCGCTGCGTAGTTGTGAAACGAAGTGTGGTTGTGAAGTGTTAGGCTTGATTTTGTAGTTTTGTGGACTGTGCTGTGAAGTATAGGCGTGAGATGGATGCCGTAGATGTGATACGGCGGGTTGTGTGAAGAGAATACGCGTGTAGCGTATTCTGTGTAATGCAGCGACGCGCCGCGCGACATGCGCTGTAGTGATGTGGGTCGTAGAAGGAAGGGAGTACGCATGTAGTGTACTCCGTGTGGTATGGCGATGCATCGTGTGATGTGCATCGTGTTGATGAGTGTTGTAGCGAAGGAAGTACGCGTAGCGCGTACTCCGTGTCGCGTAGCGATGCACCGTGAGACGTGTATCGCAGTGATGGGTTTTGTAGTGTGAATGGAAGAGAGTTCACGTGAGTGTACTCTGTACTAAGTCGTGATACACCGGATGGCGTGTCACGAAGGGTTGAATGGCGTAGCAGAGAAGTGTGGAGCGTATGGTGTAATGTTGGGAAACTGTATGACAGTGTCCCGAAGCAGTGATGATATGGATTATAGTCCGGGATGACTGGTGTCATCTTGTGGTTGACTATGGCTAAGAGTATATGGATTGAGAAATGAGTTGTTTGTTTGGTTGTTATTGATAATTTTAATGAACTTGTTTTAGTGCAAAGGCTTTCTGAAGTCAATTTATCTCTTCCGAGTATAGTGAAACCTCAAGTTGGCCGTGGTGTTGCAAGTGCTTACAATATGGCAATTGAGTTCAGAAGTGAAAATCTTAAGGACTTGAGTGTTCCTCTTCCAGCTGTTGTGCAGTTCCTCGTGTCTCGCGCTCTATTCTCATAGAACGCGACGATCGAGGTAAGTTAGCCTCTAACTTACTATCAGTTTATTGTGTATGTGTGATGGGTAAGAGAACTACAATTTATGTATGTATGTTATCGTATATGCCATGTCATGCTATGTCATTACATGTTTATCTGTTACGTATGATTTAATCTCTCATGAATAATTATCTGTTATATAATCTTTTCTGTCATACAATGATGTATGTTATAAGTATGCCATGTTAAGTATGCCATATGATACATGTATGCCATGAAATGTTTATGATTAAATCATATTATGCCATTTACAAGTATACGCCATGTTAGAAAAGTATATGATATTAAATAATATCACATGCATTAAGAAAGATAAGACATGTTATGTTATAATAATGCGTGGGGCCACAACAACTGTGGAGTACGTATTATATTTTATGTTACTTATAATGCGTGGGGCCACAACAACTGTGGAGTACGTATTATATTTTATGTTACGTATAATGCGTGGGGCCACAACAACTGTGGAGTACGTATTATATTTTATGTTACTTATAATGCGTGGGGCCACAACAACTGTGGAGTACGTATTATATTTTATGTTACTTATAATGCGTGGGGCCACAACAACTGTGGAGTACGTATTATATTTTATGTTACATGAAGTATGGGGCCACAACAACTGTGGAGCATACACTACATGAGACACAGCAATTGTGACATGTAGAATACGTGGGGCCACAAGCGGAATTTGGGGGCGTCACACAATACAAACAGCAATTCATGCAAAACTGATTAAGACCATTTAGAAATACAAAAAGAAAAGGAAGAACACGAGAGAAGACAGAGAAGAAAAAGATCGAAGCAGAGGAATGAGAGAAAAAAGAGAAAAATCGAAGGAGATGGATGAAAGAATAGGGAGGGATTTTGAATGAAAGCATTTTCTTTCCTTGCCACGTAGGCCCCGGGGCCGCGATGGGGATATAACGCGGTTGCGTATAGACTTTTCCTTTTCCCTTCACACTGGGACCAAATTTTCTGGTTTATTTCCGTTGGAAATAATTGCGCTGGATGTGAATATCCTAGCTAAAATACAATAGATTTCTTGATTTTAAAGATAAAATAAAATTATCCAACCTGTGTAGGTCGATCGTAGGTTTGCCATCCCTTGCGATCTCAGGCTTTTGCATGGAATAAAGAACACACGAAGGAGCTTGTGATTAGCCCCAAATATTGGCCATTGCCTCTCCTAAGCAAGAATACCATACGTGTTAGGAGACGTGTGATGCATGTGAAAACATCGCTGGTTACATACATTTTCTTCATCTTTTGCTTCAGCAACATTGGAAATATTCTCATGTCCTATGCTCCAATTCAGAGCTCTCAAAATTTTGTTTAAAATATGCAAATCTATCAACCTATCAATCTCTATATAATCTAAAGATGGGTTTTTGACAGTGTGGACAGACAACCAATTTACCTGTCATTAAGCTTTGACTTTTCCCTGTAAGGTTTCACAAGAATGCGAGCTCAACAAACATAGTGCGGATTTCCTTTTGCCAAAATAATTTTCACCGTGTCTGCACTATCAAAGGTTACAAACCCAAACATCTGTTTCTGTTGGCAGGGAATCCTCACATCTTCTTCAACTCTACCAAAAGTACTGCTACAAACAAAACCCACAATTAGAAACCTTTTAACGCAACTTTCTACCAAGAAGAGTTTAAGATGGAATTACTTGAAGTAATTGGAGACATCCTCTTCTGTGAAAGTGCTTTCACCCGGAAATGTTAGATATATCTGTCGTGATCCACTGACAATTGGACCAAGGTCACTTTTCTCATTCCGATTCTCTATGTATATTTAATCATCTTCTGCCAAAATTACTGCATGCTGCCCATGAGGCCTGCAGATCATAAAAATGAACATACCTGAAAAGAGTACTTGTTACAATATGAGCAACTCCATTGAAGACCTAAAATTCGAGTGCACCTGTCAATTAATCGAATACTATTTTTTTTGTTGATAATGTTGTGCCTAAAGCCGTCCAGAAATCACAAAAAAAAAATAGATAGAGACAATATTTAAGTGGTTCGGAAATTTGCCTACATCCACTGAGCGGAAACACTATATTCAAAACAACTCTATCTCAAATGGCACTACACACACTTCTCACTTCAACTTCACTCTCTTCTTATGGATGATTTACACTTCAGATGACCTCTCCTATTTATAGGAGAGGCTGAACCCATCTCCCTCCACCTATGCGCTGGAATTCACTCTTAACTCTCAATGAAAGCACATGCAAGGAATATCACCACATGGGCACATGGGCAAAGTATGAGCAACACATGGAGATAGTGGACGGCACACATGGGGTGGATGGCACACATGGGGTGGTCCCTCAACAATCACCCCCTCCACCCAAGTGTGCCATATTAGGATACTACATATTGTATCCTTCCAATGATTTCATCCCTTCATCGAAATGTTCGTTTGCCATGAGAGATCTCCGCTACCAAATGCGCCCTAAGGCGCCAATGCACCCGTAGGTGCTTAGCAGTATGAGATATTAATCAAGTCCAAATAGTGTTGGAACTTGATCCCGGTGACAACTTTCGTCAACATATCTGCTGGATTATCTTCAGTGCCAATTTTCTGAAGTAGAATGTCCCCTTCTTCCAATATTTCACGTACAAAGTGAAATCGGACATCTATGTGTTTTGTTCGAGAGTGATACACTTGATTCTTTGCCAAATGAATTGCACTTTGACTGTCACAGTGAACAGTAACCTCTTGCTGCTTAAAGCCCAAATCTGTTACCAATCCCTGTAACCAAATAGTTTCTTTCATGGCTTCTGTTACAGCCATGTATTCAGCCTCAGTAGATGATAGTGCAATTGTCGACTGCAAAGTTGATCTCTAACTAACTGGTCCTCCACCCATAGTGAACACATATCCAGTTGTCGATCGGCGTTTATCAAGATCACATGTATAGTCTGAGTCAACATATCCAGTTACTAGACTATCTTCACTTTTCTCGAACTTTAAACCAATATCTACGGTCCCTAAAATGTACCGTAGAATCCACTTAGCCGTATGCCAATGAGCCTTTCCAGGATTATACATATAGCGACTAACCAAGCTAACGGCCTAGGAGATATCAGGTCGTGTACACACCATGGCATACATTAAGCTTCCAACAACACTTGCATATGGGACATTCCTCATGTAGTCCCGCTCTTCATCATCTTTAGGAGATTGCAATGCACTGAGCTTGAAATATGGGGCCATAGGAGTACTCACCGGCTTCGTCTTCGAGTCGATGTTGAAGCGTTTCAATACTTTCTTCAGATACTGCTTCTGAGTAAGGTGAACTGTGCCTTTCACCCTATTTCTGTTGATCTCCATCCCCAATATTTTCCGTGCTTCTCCTAGATCTTTCATTTCAAACTCATGACTTAACTGAGTTTTTAAACGATCTATCTCCCCCTTGCTTTTACATGCTATTAACATATCATCTACATATAAAAGCAAATAAATGAAAGATCCATTTGCAAGTTTTCTGAAATATACACAGTGATCGTATTGGCAACGAGTGTATTTCAGATCCATCATAAAACGGTCAAACCGTTTATACCATTGCCGAGGTGACTGCTTCAAGCCATAGAGAGACTTTTTCAGACTGCATACCCAATTTTCTTTGCCAGCTTCTTTGAATCCTTCTGGTTGAGACAGATAAATCTCCTCTTTCAGATCACCATGTAAGAAAGCTGTCTTTACATCAAGTTGTGCTAACTCAAGATCATACTGTGCAACCAAAGCTAGCAATATCCGAATGGATGAATGCTTCACAACAGGAGAGAATACTTCACTGTAATCAATTCCCTCTGTCTGAGCGTAGCCCTTGGCTACCAACCTAGCTTTGTATCGCACTCCATTTTTAGCAGCTTGATCATCTTTCTGATTGAAGATCCACTTACAGCCAATTGTTTTCTTTTCTTTTGGAAGCGGCACAAGCTCCCAAGTCTGGTTCTGGTGAAGAGATTGCATCTCTTCATTCATAGCCTTTGTCCATTCAACTTGTTCACTGGACTGTATGGCTTCTCTGTAAGTGTTTGGGATCTCACCCCCTTCAACTGGTAATGCATATGTCACATAGTCTGCATAATATGTCGGTACACGTTTCTCTCTTCTCGGTCTGTTGGTTGCTATTGATTCGGGTTGACATGGAGGTACTGTGACTGGACTATCAACTTCATCTTGTTCATGCTTTCCCGAATTCATTGAAGTAATAAACTTCACAGTCTGCGAATCATCTGATGCTTCGCCATCATTGCTGCCATCTTTGGAATCTTTATGCTTATGTGACTTAAGCATTTCAGATTCGTTGAATGTAACATCTCTACTGATTATTACCTTTTTAGACTCTATGCACCAGAGTCTATACCCTTTTACACTAGTACTGAAACCTAAGAATTTTGCTTTCTTAGCTCTAGGATCAAGCTTACTTTCTTTAGCATGATAGTAAGCAGGACATCCGAAAACGTGTAAAAAATCATAATCAGTAGCATGTTTACCTCTCCACATTTCAATGGGTGTCTTCCCATCATTGGCAGCTGCGGGTAGTCGGTTGATGAGGTGGCAGGCATATGTCACAGCTTCAGCCCAAAATTGTTTACTGAATCCAGCATCCAGCAACATACATCGCACTTTCTCTAGTAAAGTACGATTCATTCATTCTGCCACACCGTTCTGCTGCGGTGTACCTCGTACCGTGAAGTGTCTGACAATACCCTCTCTCCGGCATACTTCCATGAAGGGCTCTGAAGTGTACTCACCTTCATTATCAGATCTGAGCCGCTTGATCTTTCTGCCGGTCTGAGTTTCAACCATTTTCTTCCAATCAAGGAAGATTTTCAGCACTTCATCTTTACTCTTCATCGTATATACCCACACACGACGAGAATAATCATCTACAAATGTTACAAACCAATGCTTACCTCCCAAAGATGCATTTTGGGTAGGTCCCCAAACATCGGAGTGAACATAGTCAAGAATTCCCTGTGTATTGTGTACAGAGGTTCCGAACTTGATCCGCTTCTGCTTCCCTAATACACAGTGCTCACAGAAGGACAGTTTTCCAGTCTTGGCACCTTTAAGTAAGCATTGCTTCACCAGTGTTTGCAAAGCTTTTTCTCCAGCGTGTTCCATACGCATATGCCAAAGAATGGTGGTGTCAGCATCAGTCTGATCTAGCTTCTCACTGCATGTGGAAGCTCTTCCATCAGCAGTACTTCCTTGCAAGAAGTACAAGTTTCCTCGCCTCAAACCTTTCATTGCCACCTGAACTCCCATTAGCACTTTAAGAGTTCCGTCTTCAATGGTGATTCTGAATCCCTTTGAATCCAGAGATCCCAGTGAAATGAGATTCTTCCGCAAGTCCGGAACATACCGAACTTCTGTCAGAGTCTTGACACTGCCATCGTGCAGTTTTAACCGAATGCTACCTATTCCATGAGTCTTACAGGCACTATCATTGCCCATAAGTACTGCTCCACCATCAATTTTTGTGAAGTCAGTAAACCAGTCCCGATTGGGACACATATGATAGGTACACCCGGAATCCATAATCCATTCATCGGAATAACAAATGGATGATGAACTTGCCAAGGCAAAATCTGACTCGTCATCTCTGTCCACGACATTGGCTGTGGTGGGTTGATTCTGCTGTTGTCCCTTCAGCTTAGGACAATCCTTCTTCCAGTGTCCTTTGTTGTGACAAAAGGAACACTCATCTTTGGCGAGTTTTCTACCTACTGATGGACCACGTGATGTGGCCCGGGTTTTCGAATGAAAACCTTTCTTCCTTTCGGGATTCCTTGACTGTGGTCTCCCCCTTGCTGTTAGCGCTTCACTTGATGTATCTTGTTGTACCTGCTTATTTTTTCTACGGTACTCATTGCTAATTAAAGAGCTGGATACATCATCAAAACTGATCTTTTCCTTCACATACAATAGAGTAGTAACTAAATGCTCATATGTATCAGGCAAGGAATTTAACAGCAGTAAAGCCTTATCTTCATCTTGGATTTCAACATCCAAGTTTAACAAATCAGCAAGAATTTGTTTGTAACTATTGAGATGTTCAGACATAGAAATACCTTCACAAAATTGGAATCTGAAGAGCTTTTTCTTCAAGTGCAGACGACTCTCAATGCTCTTCTTCATGAACTTATCCTCCAATTTCTGCCAAAGTTCCCTAGCATTTGTCTCTCTCATGACAAAATACTTCTGCTCTTTGGTAAGTCATAACCGGATTGTACTGCAAGCTTGGGTATTAAGCTTCCTCCAATCTTTCTCAGTCATCTCATCTGGCCTCTCCTCTAGCGCAATATCCAACTCTTGTTGGATCAAAACATCCATAACTTCGCACTGCCACATGCCGAAATTGGTTGTTCCATCGAACTTCTCAACTTCGAACTTGGCATTTGAAACTGTCGACCTACGTCCAGAACTACTGGCATTTCCAGCGTCCCTATCTCTTCCAGATCCTTCCATTTGAATTTAGAAAATTTAGACTCAAAATTTTAAAATTCTAACTGTACGGATGAGTCCGGAACGATCCAAATAGTAGGAAAGCACTATTTGATTGTTGAAATCGGACTCCGAATGGCTTAGATCAAGCGAAATGGATCTGGAAAAACGGACAGTTCTGATCGTCTGGCGCTTGAGATGCACGCGTGGGGGCAGTGCGAGTGGTGGGCGCATGGGCGAGTGGGATACACGCCCTACAGTCCTGCTGGGCGAGTGGGGCGTGTGTGGCGCGTGTGATACACGCGCTGAACGTCTGTAGGGCGCGTGACGGCGCGTGTCAGTCACGCGTCTTCCTCCTCTGGGGGCGCATGTAGACTATTCCGACCTCCGTTTTCGATGCCGTTTGCGGCAACGGATCCGTCTTGACGAGAGGAACGTTGTGGTGTGATCAAAAATTGATTTTGGTCAACTTCAATTTTCTGGGTAGTACGAACCGAAACTCTGATACCAATTGTTGTGCCTAAAGCCGTCCAGAAATCACACCAAAAAAATAGATAGAGACAATATTTAAGTGGTTCGGCAATTTACCTACATCCACTGAGCGGAAACACTATATTCAAAACAACTCTATCTCAAATGGCACTACACACACTTCTCACTTCAACTTCACTCTCTTCTTAGGGATGATTTACACTTCAGATGACCTCTCCTATTTATAGGAGAGGCTGAACCCATCTCCCTCCACCTATACGCTGGAATTCACTCTTAACTCTCAATGAAAGCACATGCAAGGAATATCACCACATGGGCACATGGGCAAAGTATGAGCAACACATGGAGATAGTGGACGGCACACATGGGGTGGATGGCACACATGGGGTGGTCCCTCAACAGATAAATTATCGAATACTGTTTTTCAAACGAGCAAGAAGCTTTGACAAACTATAACCAGCTTTACCATGTCTCTGGCTCTCAATGAGGTACCCTTCTGCCAGAAGAACTTTTCCAAATTTCTCATAATATATCATAGGCAAAGAAGCAATTGAAACAGGATTCCCTCTTCTTGATTTTTGAATCTCAACGATTTCTAATTCCAACTTTTCAAGCGATATAGGCGAAAAAAATTCTTCCTCATTGATGGCATCATTTCCATATATCTGAGGGAAGCTCTCAGACATGACTTGTCCATGGAAATACCTACAGCTACTTCCATGCTTACAAAACCCCTTGTTGAATAGTGACACGTCTTAATTGGAACTTCAGGTAGGCTTGAAAATCATCTACTTGTTCTAGCACTTAAGTGTCCTATTGCAACATCAGGATAAAGGTAATCATTTGAAAATCCTGAGACTCCCGAATTTCCAGGTAGATCCTCTGAACCCAAAAACTGAGCCTGGTTTTGGAATTCAGCAAGAGAATCCGAGCTCCGTGATGGAATGAAATCAGAACTGTGCTTGACAACTAGCTGAGGATCCCAGTAAGGTGATGAAATGCCAAAAGCTGTTGGTGATGAAAACGGCTTTGAAGAAACATGTGAGAGAGGACTAAAAACTGGGTTGGTGGGTGGTGAGATTTGAGATGAAGATTTGGTAGCTAACTGTTGTAGTTCAGCTTTGGCTTTGAAAATCACTTCATGAATCAAGGGTTCCGGACACGAAGCCAACCTAACCATTTCATGATCCGCACGATCTAGTAAAAGAAGATACCCTATAATCTTTTTAGCATTTTCTGGTTCTAGTTTCTTGATTTTTTCGAACACAAGTTTTGTATTGTCTGAGAAATCCATCAATTATGTACCCAACTGCAAATGAACACAAAAACGTTGAACTAAAAAAAATGGGAAAAACAAAGAGGGAAAGGAATAAAGCAGAACTATATCCTATCATAGAAGCATACACTATAAATGGAAAAATATGCACCTAAACAAATGTTCATCAGGAGTGACAGAAAATATACGTAAACAAAATATAGAAGAAGTAAAGAAAGATGAGTCAAGAGCATAGAATCTAACGCTTTCCGTCAATGAAAAAATGGAGATCTAGCATACCCTAATTTACAACATCCTTATAAATATAATCAATCAAAATAGAACATCAATTACTGTCAGAAGCTTCAAGAAGAGAAAAATCTGTTCCACCAAGACACACTGACACAGAGAAAAGAAATCTCGGCAAAGTCTATTGCTTTTTAAAAAAATAAAAATAAAAGTCTATTGCTTTCATCCATATAAGGGAACACATTAAAGAAATGAAGACATAATGCAAACCCAGAAAAACAGTAAATGATTGCCAGTATCACCATAAGACGTAGATATACACATTTCTCTCAAATCTGGAAAAAGGAGAATGGAAAAAACATGTTACCATAAAAATCACATTTTCAAGAAGACTTCACTTTCCATAGAAATCAAACACAACACATTATGTCACCAACACAAAACAAAATATGGAAGAAGAAACCGAATAAAAACTTACAAATTGCAACTAAGGAAACTCTACGCAAAACAAAACAATAACACATACCACTCAATAAACTCCAATGATACAACATTTCATAGAAACCCAAAAAAATATTCAACTTGAAGTTCTAGGAGTTAAGAAACCCGACATTTTGTCCTCCTCCTGGTTCGTGACACCAGACATTTTTCAGTTTCTGTATCCGACTTCTCTCTCTGAAGCACTTACTTGAAAGGGTCCACCACCTCCAAGGCCTTCTCAGTTCTCTCGGGTGGGACTAGGCCCACCACTGGAGGTCCCGCTAATGCAATTTTTTTATTATATGGTTTTTTAATCTTTCAATATTTTATAAAAAAAAAAGGGTTTACAATATTATTAAAAAATACTGACTCACTTAAGTAAAGAAAAATAAAATAAAATTCCCAACGGGAGACCCAACGGAAAGCATAGCTTTTTCCCAGTTCTCTCTCCCTGGCTGGCTGCCGAGTCCCTGGCCCTACTTTTCTTATTTAAAAGAACCAAAAAATAAATAAATAAAAGAAAATGTTGCTACGTTCGGTATTTGGGGAGGAAATCGACGGATAAACTGCGTTTGGCGAAAATTAATCGAACGGACTCAACCTCACTAATTATAAACGACGTCGCTTAACAGCTGGCGCTTTGGAAACGTGTTTGGATATAACGACTTTTATTCCCACGTGAACAATGGGTTAGTGGGTTAGTACCTGAAAAGTGAAGGAGATGTGCTCGACATAGGCGGCCTATGATAGGCCCATCATTTATTTAATGGGCTGGCCCAAACCCAAACTATTGTTTCATGATCAATATCATATCTGATCTGCAAGTATTCTATTACCCTTACATCAATTAAAGTCCAAAAAAAATTAAGGACTATTAAATAATATGACATCAGCAGAGTGAGATTATCATAAAATAATTAAATAATTCTTGAAAATAGAACAAAAATGTAACTATTGAATCAATGGGAATAAATGATCCCTGACCTATCGACAAAAATCAATGCAGTGTTGTAAATAAAATGGGTGTTTTAATCCCACAGAAATAAATTTGCAACCAAAGGAGAAATCACAATGAGTGGTCCTCCATTCCCACGTAAGAGATGAAGAAAGAAAACCAAACATGTTGCCGACTTGCCGCACCAGCTCGTTGAAAAACACGTCCGTTGGCGAATTAACATTATGGGGACATGATGTTTTTTGGGAAAAACATGATACTTGGGCTTCGACAATCACGGGCTCTGATGGTTCCCTCGCCCACCAATCAGGTTTAACGAATAATAGACTCTTACGAGTGGACCCAATCAATTTATTGTTTTTTTTTTCCTTTTACGACAACTGATATAGACATAAACTTATAAAAAGTAAACTATTCAAATTAAGATAGTTTGACGATATTTCTCAGATCTATTTTGTAATAAATTTATTAATTTTATAATTGACGTACTATATTAAATTAGGTTAATTTATATATTTAAAATATTTTTATATAAAATATTGTTTTAAAATTTGAGAAAGTTAAAAAAAATAATTATTTATTATATTTTATATAAAAATTTAAAAAAATTATAACGATAAGATAGAATTTTAATAATGGGATGAAAAATTTTAAAGTCCCAAGCCATGCCTTAGAACCTCATGAATTGCACCATGCCTAGAGCTACACGCAAAAAGGCATGCTTATTCCCTGTTTCAAATAAACTAAAAACAAAGATGGCCGGTGAAGCAAGCTGACGTACGAGCGCACGCCAAACCAGACCAATATCTTAGAGGGGAAGTCAAGGTAAGGCAAATCACAACACCCAAATTAAGGGAAAATTCCTGCACCAAGCCGTTGGCAGCTTCTCTTTGTTTTCTTCTTCTTCTTCTTGTTTTTTGGTTAGTGATCCAACACTCACCAAATTGCAAGTAAGTTTCATGAGACTGGACACACAGCTCAAAAACAAAACCTCTACAACTTTTCACCGCGTTTTTGGTGGCCAGATAAAATCTGTCGACCTATGCACGTACGTACTCATTGAGGGTATTCATTAGTCATAATTAAAAAAAAATATCCCAAAGCCGTATATGTTAAACTTGGACGACATGATATTACATTCCACCACTCAACCTGTCTCTTTACTTTAACTTATATTCCACTATGATCAAAGATTCAAGATAAGATCTCACGGTTTGTACGTAGTATATACTTTCCAAACGTACTCCGTTGGACATGCTTCAGAAAACAAGTCAATATGGAGTTGGGTTTAGGCTCATCTTCCCTGACAACTGACAAGAATCTGTTGCGAAACTCACCAACTTCTCAAGTATAATATTATTGGATCGAATAATAAACTTAAAGATTATGTTTGGAACTTCCTCTAGATCATTTTGTACGTACTATATGCTTTGAGGGCGAGGATTGGTACTTAATTCGATCGTGCACAAGAATCTGCTTGACAAACTTGCACAATATGCAAACTAAAAGCCCTAAGTGTCATAGTTTTGGGCTGGTTTAGTTATATAAAATATTTTATTTTATATAATTATTATAAATTTTTTAAATTTTTATACAAAATATAATAAATAATTTAATTTTTTCAAATTCTAAAATAAAATTAATATTAAAAAATTATATTATAATAATATTTTATTTAAATTTTAATATATAAAATCTCTTATCTCATTTCAAACGAGATATATTATAATAATATTTATTTTCAAACCACCTGTTGAAGTTAGTGACGCTATTGGTCCCTGGTCTGAGTGGTCTCCATTCCTACGTACTGCTCCTAGCCGAAATCGATCTTTGTCAATCAGCTAACTAGGGTGAAGTCGTGGGGCTGCTTGTCGTGTTCATACGGGATACATTGCATGCATGCAAGAGTCCGTCGACCGTCCATTTGTACTTTGTTTTTATTATACGATAACTAAGAAACAAGGTTGTTCTCGGAAATGGCATTTCTTTGGCGATTTTTACTGCAAGAAGTATCCATTTCCATTCTTGCTGTATGAAAGAACTTCATGATATCAATAAAAAAAACTATCCTTAATTACTGAGCTTTTAGTTATCAAAACTACTTCTTGCTGTAAGAAAGAAGTAATATCCTTTCTTGCTGTGTGAAAGAGTAATATCCATTGCGCAATATTGTTTGAATTATCTGCATATATCAACATCATTCGGTATGTGCTTAATTTGATATTTGCTGTCTGCAGGCACATTTTCAATGCTTAATTGGTTAGTGCTTGCTATCATATTCGCATTTCTCCTCCTAATTATCTTGACAAATGTATTGCGAGGACGCAGCCTCTTGTAGTCAAATATCTCGTAGCAGCGTTGAACGTCTGATCATGTACGTATTATGTGATCACAGAATATATAATTAGCTATTCAACAACGTGGACAGTTCCGTGATCCATTTTTAGAGACAAAAAATAAAACGAGAATTGAAATCTGAACACGCAGCTCAAATTCTCATTGTATGTAAACTTGTTTAGTTAATTAATATGTACATGAATATACGGATGATCAACTCCCATGCATGCACAATTTTGTCACACGATTGACCTTCTAAACTATCAACCTTTGTTTTTATTTTTTATTTTTTAAAAAGGATCCCTAAATATTAAAACTTTCATGATTTAGCTTCTCAATTCGAAAAACAATTTGCACTTTACCTTAAAATCGATCGCTGCTAATAGTTGACCATTATAAAACTGTTAATTAATTTAGAGATAAAGTTAGGTGAGCTATTAATGTAGTACTTGGGTTGTGATATTTCAATAAGCTAGCCGATAAGTTTGAATTCATAAACTCTCATATTCCCTTAAATTATAAAAGAAAAAATCGTACAAATTTTGTAGATGTCGTCACACACACACCATAAGTTGAACAGTACTAACATCAAAATTAACGGCGCACACATGGCAAGCCAACGTTCAGATTTGAGGGTAAGTTGAAGATAATAATAGCTAGATACCTTATTTTCTAATTGAATCATGATTGCAAAATGCAAAGCAACAGAAGAAAAACTAGACAACGCGCTAAGGAATTGTCCGCGTCAATGAGGCATGTACGTTACTTCCACCACCCGAAAACTCCTTCCCGTTCTCAGACGAACCCACCCGGCTGAGAAAAGAAAGAAAGAAAGAACTATGCATGGCAGTTAATCCTTCCTAATCTAACACCAAGAAAAACAGTAATGAAACGTACGTGCGAGTAGGTGGGTGGGGGTTAGTCATGGCCAAACTAAATGGGTTACTACGCTCCGGTCGTTGGGAAAACAAAAACGGAGTTGGGGAAAACAGAAACGAATTTTTGTTTCTCTTTTTAACCGACTCGGACCACTCCCTTTCATAAACAGTCCGCACTCGTAGTCTATAAAACCATGTGTCCGACCTTAACCAAATCTCTCTCCCCCCTTTCTCTGTCCTGCTCTGTTTCCTTCTGAAAGAATCCGGGAGCATGGCAAGCCTCAGAGTCTCCTACTTGCTCTTGCTTCTTTCAATTTTAGCCTTTGCAGGTGATCTTTCTTTTGCTCTCTAAACCTTGAATCAAACTGTGCATGTTAATTTATACCGTTAATGTAGGTATATATATGTTTATGCTTGTTTGAATATGCCTCTTGTTTTCTATTGCAGATGGAGGTTCAATTGGAATAAACTATGGTCGACTTGCTAACAACCTGCCAACTCCATCGAAAGTGGTGGAGCTTCTGAAATCACAGGGATTCAACCGAGTTAAGCTCTACGACACCGACTCGGAAGTCCTCACTGCGCTAGCCAACTCGGGTATAAGTGTCACCGTAGCACTGCCCAACGATCTCCTCTCCTCCACCGCTGCGGACCAATCTTTCGCTGACAACTGGGTACAAACCAAAATCTCGCAGTTCTATCCTGCTACCAAAATCGAAGCCATTTGCGTCGGGAATGAGGTATTCGCTGACCCCAATAACACGACCAATTTTCTCATTCCCGCCATGAAAAACATCCATGCCTCGCTTGCCAAGTACAGCCTTGATTCTGCTATCAAAATCTCGTCCCCTGTAGCTCTCAGCGCCCTCCAATCTTCATACCCATCCTCATCCGGATCTTTCAAATCCGAACTAGTTGAGCCCGTCATCAAGCCCATGTTGGACCTTCTGCGTCAAACCGGGTCGTACTTCATGGTTAACGTGTACCCATTTTTCGCATACACCGCAAACTCGAACGATATCTCCTTAGACTACACTTTGTTTAAGCAAAACCCGGGTGTGGTGGATTCCGGTAACGGCTTACGTTATAACAGCCTGTTCGATGCCCAAGTCGACGCCGTTTTCGCTGCCTTGTCCGCTCTCAAGTACGATGACGTGAAAATGGTAGTCACTGAGACTGGGTGGCCCTCACTGGGTGATACGAACGAGATTGGTGCAAGCCAAGACAATGCGGCGTTGTATAATGGTAATTTGGTAAAGAGGGTCCTCACTGGCGGCGGAACCCCGCTACGACCACAGGAGCAACTCGACGTTTTTCTCTTCGCCATGTTCAACGAGAATGAAAAAACGGGTCCCACATCCGAGAGGAACTATGGTCTATTTTACCCCAGTGAGCAGAAGGTATACGACATGCCGGAGCTTGACGGTAGCCTATCAACTCTCGTCAACGGGAGCAAGAGCCAAGTTCCACTGGCGAGCGATGTAACGAGGACTTACGCGGGCTCAATTATGTATCGAGCGCTAGCATTACTCTTACCGTTTTTGATTAGTTGTTAAGTTTTTCTGCATTTTTTTCTTTTTAGCTAAGTAGTTTATAAAAATTTTAAGTTATACAAGATTAAGTGGGGTGGATGTCCCAACAAAATTCTCAAAACAAACAAAATGTAATATTACTAAAAATAAAAAGAGATATATGGAACTCAGACATATGTAATCTTTTTTATGGTTAGAGTATTTCCCTCAAAGTAATATCAATAATTAAACATGAAAGACAGCCTTATAAACAAATAACAATAACGGACCTCCAGAACAACAGTCCATGAAGTATATGAACAGTTAAAAAAAAAAGTATATTTCCCAAACTAGCAATTTATCTGTTTCCAGAACCTTTTACCGAAGCAATCAATTTGATGCAAAAATAAGCATGGTTCTCATTAGATATTAGAATTTGTGACATTCTCGTAGTTTTTTTATAAGACGGAAGTCGACAATTTTACGATAAAATATTATATTTGTAAGTCGATGTAAATAGCACATCTGTATCTTGCTAGCATGTTATATTAACATAATTAAAAATCAAATTCTTAAATCATAGATAGTTTCCAACAGCTTGAAGCAAGCCTGCAATGGCAAAAATATGTCTTATTCCATGCTGTTGGGGTATTTTTCACTCAACAATATCTACAATATAGTCAGGTAACTAGCTCGCTCGCTGTTCATCGATGCTGCTTGGTGCAGGTGGTTGCGCCTGAACATTAATGACTTGCAAATATAAATAAATGACGTGAAATAAAAGAAACACAAGACATTTAAGTGATTCCACGTTGATAATATTCTCTCTAATCTCTCCGTCACAAAATGAAGCCTCGTTCTCTCGTATCTGATCTCTATTGTACGTACAATCGTCTTTTCTTTACGGTTTTCTTTACGACACTTCTCCTAAATCTAGTCTTGACCCAAAGTTTTATGTCTTGCTCAATCTATTACCTATCATAGCAGCAGCTCTTTTGTCTCGTTTATTGTTTGGTGGGACTTTTACGTTGAGGGGTGGGTTTAGAAATTTCATTTTTAAAAATTTTATGCACAGATACTTTTATGTACTTTCTCTACATTCTATTAATATAATTAGCTATATCACCATTTTTAATATAAAATAATTATTTTAACCAATTATATCAATCAAATGTGTAAAGAGTGCAAAAAGAACTATACGTTACAAAACTTTTTGACTTTATCCCCAACATATACCAACTTTTTAAGTAATTAATTGATACAAAAACATATACCATTAGTTAAAAGAGAAATAATATTTGCAATCGTGTCGTGTTGTGTAAGCATTACGCAATTTTTTTAAAAAAAATGAATTAATACGGAACCTACGTAAAAACAAAAACTAACTTTTTAATCGTGGATTCCATTCTTTTTTAAAGCGATTGCGCGGCATTTGCACATTCTAAGAGTATTGTATGTAGCATTACCCTTTATTTTAATAATACATCCTTTATTTAAAACAATCTAGTTACTTTAAAAAAATTATAAGTAAAATTAACTCATTGGATAGTAAAAATATTTCATCTCATCTTATCATATCTCATTATTATTATACTTTTTTTAAAATTTTTTACATAAAATATAATAAATTATTTAACTTTATTAAATTTTAAAATAATATTATATTAATATTTTAATAATATTTTATTCAATTTTTAACTTTTAAATTTTTATCTCCTACTCATTTATCAAGCAAACTATATTCATCATTCTACTGTCATTATTCATAGGGCGCTGCATCTTTATATACAGTGTGTTTACAAGTGAAAGTTGCCGACGCATATCAATAACACGCCACAAACACAGGTTATCATTTATCAATGGCAACCTGTGCACAGGCAACCTTAGCTGTGCACGCTCAGTAGTAAGCGCTAGATTGCAATCCAGCAAAGGCCGACAAAGTGCAAGCAAAAGACGTGTGTAGAGTGTTTGCACTGC